>JAJEKV010000037.1:12181135-12569245 GCA_021234155.1 Isoetes taiwanensis
TTTTTCGTATTGCTAACCTCTGATGTTGGAGCCTATCGTAAAGACACCCCCTTGTCCTTGCTTCGCCAGCTGATTCAGTGTACCCCATCTTCGGCCTCGACCTGCCCAGCTACGGCCACATGTGCCTAACAACATCAATCCACGCCGCCAAGCCGGGAAGATCTACCTGCAACCATGGAGGATTTATGTGATGAGAGTCGTAAGATGCTCAGTGAAGAGAAGGATTTTGCCATGGAGGAGGAGCTGCCCTAAACTTGGGAGTCCGGAAGCTGGTTCTTCAACTCCATCCGATGGTTCGTGGGTTGAAATGCCATATTACTGATTCTCTTCCCGCCGCCAGGCAGAATGTGTTCTCTTCTTTGCTAAGGCAATTGCCCTGGGGCGCAGGCGGCCGTATGGGCATTAAGGGCACTTTCCACCACGGGCTACAAGAAATTAGCTCCTAACCTTGGAGCGTATCATCCTAGTGAACCGGGATCTCAAGTATTGGCAAAGAGTTTGACCATGAGATTGGTTCTTGGATGAACATGAGTCCGGCCGCTACGCTTCATTGGCTGCTAAATGTTCCTCCGTAAATAGCCTACTGCCCCCATCGCTTAATCCTAGCGCGGTGTTACTCCTACAAAGATTTACTCGTAGCCCCAACATACTCAAACACGTGATGTCAGACGGACGAATTTTAGTTTTAGGTTTCATCGGGTCATCGTATGAAATTATAATTTTGATCGCATTACCTCTAGTGGCCAACACCAAAATCTATGTACTGCTTTCAATTTTATATATATTCGTGGATATTTTCTATGTTTTCAGACCGCTGAAAACCATTTCATTGTCTTCTCTTTTTGATTAACTATTTTCCTTAAAGCTCGAGTGGAAGGAAATTGTTTTCAAGGTATATATAATTATTCCCCGTCATCTTGCGAGGAAGAAACACTTGAGGAATACGGGGACGGGGATCACTTAGATCTGATAAAGAATGGATGAGCAGGGGACCTCACGAGGAATGGGACTATGGGGGAACTGCATAACGAGTATCCCGAGCGGGGAAGTTGGCGATGACATAGCTTAGACTTAGAGTGCCGAACAACCCACGATCGACAAGGGCATGGAAGTAGTTACTCTTCTCGCCGAGCGTGCTACGGCGATCCGAGGTGGACTCTTTCCGTGCTGGGATTATTGGAATATGACCCCACATCAAGCTTTGATGATGCTAATGATCATCTACGGCAAAATCTTCACGCGAACTGCAAGGCTCTTCAACCTTTTGACTATTAGCCCCACTTGGGATTATCAACCCGTTATTATCCAGTTTGGGCACGCTACAAGCTTTCGCCGAAAGGCCGCGGCGCGAGAGTGCTTATGCCGCCATGTATCCCCACGCAAACCCTTTAAGCCACAATTTCCAGTTTTTGTGTGTTCCTATGCTTCCACCATGGCTAAGGAAATGGCTTGTATGGGGCCTCTTTATGTATTATATAACTATGTTTATAAATGTGTTCCCATATAAACTTCTTTGATGTAAACTGTTATCTCAGCTTTGTAAATTGAATCTTCCGCCCTTTTCCGTGTTCACTTTGTGTTTTTGATACTACTTTCGGAATGACTTTGTTATAACACTATACATGTTATCGTACTCTTTCTTATATCATCATTATGTTTAATATAGCCGGTTGGGCACTAATGCGCTGGCGTGACACCCCTCAAACGCCCTATGGTTAACACCCGAACAAGAATTGATGCTGATGAAAAGACAGCTTAGGGAATAATTAGGGCCTACGCCTTGCATGCTAACCCACCACGGCATGTACAACCCGGGGCCTTAGAAGTTACCCCTCCGTTACCACCTAGTCCACCTACACAGCTACACCGCCCCACCACTAACTAGTCCCTGCACTGGTGCGAAAGAGGTCCCACCTAAATAATTTTGAGCTCCTCTAGACAAAGTGCCACCTCTTCAAAGTCACGCCATGATTGTCATCCGCATCATCGGCATCATCACGGTGGCCATGCAAAGCGGGGACAAGGAGTATGCCAAGGCGCTTGATCTGACCATAACTAGTATATGGAAGAATAGGAAATTAGCCGGTTTGATGGGGAAATCTAGAGCGGCTGGAATGCGAATCGGGCCGGACGAAAAATGAAGGAGTTCGGCGGGTCCTATGGCATGAGAGAAGGATGAGAGGAAAGGTTGCCACCACAAACCCACGGAGCTGCCCGTATTTGGTGGAAGGGCTATGCGAGCCAAACATCTGGGCAGAGTAGATGCAACTTGGAAAGTTTGCAAAGGCCTTCAAATCGCATTATGTGCCACCGTGCACATAAATGCGGCGATCGAGACTTTCTGAGGTTGGAGCGTAAGAGTATGTCCGTCTGAGCCTACACGGATGAGTTCATGCGCTGGCAGCGCTGTATGTACCTGGGTATGAATGAAAAAAGGGCGGTGGAGGGCTATATTGAGGTTTGGCACCATCGATCAAGCGGATGGTTAAGGCCATCGACCGAAATCGATTAGGCTTAGAGAGGCTAAAGCATTGAGCCTCGAGGAGGACATACCAAGAAATCGGTATCAGCGTCCCCGCTCCTTTTCAGCTGACCCGGCCGTCCACCTTACAAACCCGCTCTCCAAGTCCAGGGGCCCTCGGGGAACTCTTGCGATGGCCGCCCGAGGAGAAGAAATTAAACGCTTAACACGCCGAATGATAAAGCGAGAACAATGCGGGTAAGGAAGTTGAAACCTCTTCTGATCCATTCCCAAAGAGGCGAGGGGAGAACATTTGCGTCGGGATAAGGCATGTTACAAGTGTATGAGGCGGGACACTAAATGCGAATTGCCCATATGTTACCCGACGCCCGGTGGCCATGGCGACCTTGGCGGGGCGATATTGAGTCAACATTACTCGCGCCGAGGGCTCCTCAGAAATACATTCAGGTCGTCTCATATCATGCGGCTATATAAGCGCTTAATGCTGAGAAAGCCGGCTTATTTGTCATTTCCACCATAGGCCAAATAGAGCGGTAAGCCTTTGTAATTTTTATGGATACAGGGGTACACATAATTTTGCTTCTCCTAGAATCGGCCGAGTCCTCCAAGCTGGAAACCCTAAGGTCCGCGGCCAGAGACACAATCCGCTAGCCGATGGTAAGGTTAAGATATACTCATGGTCGCGCATCAACCTTAAAGATGCAGGTTGCCAGCGATTTTACCGGTTGCTATGGTGTGCGAATTAATGGATATTGGCAAATAATCACGACCTCATTGTTGGAATGGAATTCTTGCCATCCGCAAAAGCCAACATAGATGCCGAAGAAGAGGTTACCTTCAACGCGGATAATGGAGCCCGTGTAACTATAAAAAGGTGAACCATTCAACCTATCACATGCAAAGTCTATGTCCATTCAACAGTTAGATAAAGCTATATACGCAAGCAAAACTCCCGCCTTATTAGACTTGCTTCCATTGAGTCAGATGCTAAGCAAAACCAAGTAATCAACACCTTGCCACGAGGGGGTTGCCAATATTCTCCATGAATTTAGCGATCTTTTCCCGGGCGGATCCGAAGCTTCCTCCTTTTTAGAGGGTAGAATGTGAGATAGCTTTAGAGCCGGGCACTAAGCCTACCCACAAAAGGCCCGTACCGTATGAGTCCCCTGGTGAGCTTAAGAAGCACCGGGAGACTACTAAACCTAGGTTTATTGACCTAGCGTTTAGCCCTTTGGCGCCCTATTCTTTTTGTAAAGAAAAGGGCGGCTCCTTGAGAATGTGTATTGATTGATTATCCGGCAACTCAACAATAAGCATACCATCAAAAACAGCTATGCTTACAAGAGCAGATGATCTAATGGATCGATTGCAAGGCGCCAAATATTTTTCAAAGATTGACCTTTCGGGATATCATCGGATAAGGATACTATCTAAGTTTGTAAAGGATTTTGCAAGGATTGCGGCCTAACCCAAAACCTTACAAAGCATGAGAAGGTGAAGGATTGGATGGAGCTTTGGAAGACTAAGGTTGGGGAAATTTCCAGCTTAAAGATGCCTTAACCTCATCCCGTTCTCACGTTGCCCGATCTCGGATAAGGATAAACTAGTAACCTGAATGCAAGTAAAATCGCCACTTGGTGGGGTTCTAATGCAGGAGGGAGGGTTATTGCTTATGATTCAAAGAAGATGAGCGAGAGGCGGATTTGTGATACCCTACCCATGATCAAGAATTGATAGTTGTTGTTCCTACTTGAGAATATGGAGACACTACCTCCTTGGTAGAAGATTCGATTGGACACCGGATCACCAAAGTCTGGTGTTATTTATCCGAACCTCAACCTCAACCTCCGAGGAGGAGATGGATGGAATTTCTTGAAGAATATGATTTTTGAGATCATGTATAAGCACAGGGAAAGCACAATGTGGTTGCCGGATGCATTGTCACGCCATCCCTCGGTAGAATTGGGAACCCATTGTAGCGCAATTTCTACACTCACGGTGATTTTGGGAAGCGAGATAGAAGCCGGACTTTGGCCACCGGATCCCGAAGTTTTGTGAAATAAGGCTAGTTTGGAGGAAGGAGGCACTGATAAAGCAAGAACGCTAAGCTTTCGTTCATATAAGAAAGAGAGCAATTTGTTGTATCACAAGGATAAGTTATGTGTACCTCGACTTAGGAGATGCGTAAGTTAATCCTCCATGACACGCGACAACATCCCTATATTTGGACATCGGGGTTTTATGAAGACCTATTTTAAATCGGCTCTAGTTACTTTTTGGCCTTCTATGAAGAAAGGATATTGCTAGATACATTAAGCGTTGTCAAGTGTCAGCAAACCAAACCAAGGCGAGCAACTAAGAGTTCCAGGAGAGCTGCAACCTTTGGATGTGCCCCATAAAATGGAAGTAATAACCATGGATTTCATTGTGGGCTTCCACGAACTCTCCGGTGGCTATGATGCATTAATGGTGGTCGTCGACAAATTGTCGAAAATGGCTCACTTCTTGCCATGTCGGTAACCGGGCACCGCTAACCGACACCTTGCTTTTCTCGCGAAAGGAGATCTTCGAGGTTGCACGGGAATGCCACGGGTTTGTCAGATCGGCGGGGATCCCAAATTTGTAAGTGCATTACGGAAGGATTTCTTCACCACCATCTGCAGACCAAGCTTGCTATGAGTACGCATATCATCCTCGGGATGGTCAATGGTGGATGCACTAACCGTATCATAGAGGATATGCTACGGTTATGTGTGGAGTAAGCAATCCCAATGGGCTTAATTATATTTATCTAGTAGAGTTTGCCTATAACAAAGATGAAACAGAGTCTTCCAAAATGTCTCCTTTCATGATAAATTATGGTTATCAATGTTTTACTCCTGACATTACGGCACAACCCCCCGTCGAAGTGGAAGTTTCTCAACAACTCCTCCCGGAGATGCAAGCTTTGGTCGACGAGGTGCGATGGTTACTTGCTAATGCGACGTCGTCAAAAGAGTGTAGCGTGATAAGCACAGGACCCAATGAAGTCTTCCAGTGGCGAATCGGTTTGGCTTAAGATTAAAGTAAAACAAGCCAAGCTTAAGATTGGTAATTGTAAGAAGTTGGCACCCGGATGGGGCGGATTTCAAAATCATCGAACGTATTGGGGGAGCAAGCATATCGCCTTGGACTTGCCACCCCGCTTTTAAAGATCCACAAGGTTTTTCATGTGAGTCTTCTAAAGCAGCACACCCCTGATCGAGGAGGTTTTGGAAACCCAACCCTCCGAAATGACAGAGGAGGCGCCTAGAGATAGTACCTGAAGCTCTTCTTGATCGAGCTTATAAACGTATTTGTGAGGACTCAAATGCTACAATACTTGGTCAAGTGGAACACTTGCCGGTGGAGGATGCTACATGGGTGATGGAAACAGATCTTGAGAAGCACTATCCGATTTCATGCGAATCTCAAAGGCCGCACTATCAACGATGCTATCAACCCGCTCGGGTGGTAAGCTTGAAGACTTGATTCGCCGAGAATCGGTGGGGGTAGATGCATCATAGTTAACAACAAGCATCGATGATGGGATCACCTCTGTGTTCCTTAGGGCGGTGTGTCTTGTCCAATGTGGACATGACCGCGAACCGCTTGTAAAGCATGTAGTTCATCCATGCGTTCATATTGGCTATAATAGGAACCCGACCATTCCTTAGGCCACAATGAAGCAAACTATAGGCATGATAGGTCCCTTGTAGATAAATTTTCTTTTATTTCTTATAGGTGGACCCTTCAACCACAATCTAATTATTTTTTATCTATGAAAACCGATATAGTGACATGGACATGCGTGCCGTTGAGCAAGATTGACTGCTGCATGTATAAGGGGTTGCCGATGACCCGACTTTCTCCGTTTTCATGGTGTTCACACATAGTTCTTTAGTCTTAATCGCTTTTTGATATTGGACTTCGGGTCCTTGAACTTTTGATTATGATAATCATCCGAAATGCACTCTAGTGCTTGAACCGCTTTTGAACGTCGAAAGTTTTAATATATTACTTTGGGAAACAAGGAATTATCTTCCTTTATAATGTGTTTTCTTTTATTACTATATCTTCAACTAACCCAATGCCGAGGACAAAGATTAATTCTAAGGAGGGGAGAATGTGACGCTCCAAGTATTTATACGGTATAATGATAGATATGTCGCACCGCCACCTCAGATAGATACGCTACCATGGGGCATGGTAACCTAGGGGTTGATTTTAAAAGGATTAAATTAGCTATGCTAATTTAATTGTTGAAGATAATAACCTACAATTAAGGGATCATTATTTATAAAGGATAATTAAACTAATTATCCTTTTGGGAACGCCACCGCCAAACCTCGACACAAAGATGGTGAATGCTATTTTGGACCCATAAGGTGGATCACCACCCCCGTATCCACCATAATCGACCCGAAGCCGGCCTACCTTGGGATTGAGCCGAGCCACCTTGCCCAAGTACTTGCACCTGCGGTGATCGAGCCGAAAAAAATGAAGTTTCCCGAAGGATGGAGGCACCAAACGAGCAACGGTCGAAAGCAGAATGCTGGTGGGTGGGCTAGTATAGGCTGATTTTCTAGGGTGGCGCCCTCTTCCGGCACTTGTGTGTTGTCTTGTATGTTTCTCGTGCTTTTTATTCAGAGGGAACTAACCCTTGGTTGAAAAGGTAAGTTCTCTTTATATTTTGGTTCGGTTTTGCTATCAAGGGATGAATTGATAGTTCTTTGCTTAGTTAGCACTCCGAGATGGGGGATTAGGGAGGGTAGAGACCCCGAGCCCATATATTGTAGTATGCTCCTAGATAAAGCCCTGTATTATATCCCAATAATGCGCCTACCGTGCACGTGAACCCACCGGTCATAGATGCGATGGTACCGGGGCTTAGCACCGCACAAGGAACACGGTGGTGAAGTGGAGGTGGGGTCTTGCACTAACATAAAAAGGCTCCTGGGACTCCTATAGCGAAGCTAGACCTGCCGGAGTCCACGTGAGGGCCGGGTATGGGTCCGACACTCCCAGGTGGGAAGGTGTGACCCATGTATGGGGCACCTTGCACTTTGAGTAGATTTAGGGGGCTTGTGCAAGTTTCCGCACGGATGCGGGGGTACCGATGCGCACGTATTCTCTAGCGCCCATGGAGCCACCGGGTGATTCTCGAAGGGGACGCCTCGACCTGCCTCATCGGACCGGGGCTTCATGAACCACGAGTAGGCTCGCAGGGGTGATGCCTCGAGCTGCGTCTCGAAGGAAGGCTATAGCGGCGCCATAGCGTGGAATTGACCCATCCGCAAAGTATGCACGGGGAGGGGCGATGGAGTGGACAACCCTAGCCAATGTTCTATGCCGCCCAACGCCATGTGGGATTCTCGGCCCTCACGATCTCTTGAGGCCTAGCCGTCATTCGATCCCTACCCGGAGTCCGAACCGGGTAGAACCATGGGTTTGGGGTGTTTTCTTAGGTTTAGATGCATATTCTTTGCCGTTGGTATTTGGATGGATATGCCACCCTTCGTGGTGGTTATTTATATGTGATTTATGCTGTGTGCTAACCCTTGTATTCACGCTTCCGCGACGTAGGAGCCCCATTGAAGGCGTGGGCCGAATGACCCCTTCGTGTCCTTCTTCCGGGCATCGTATTATAGATGGCCCGAAATAGACGGAGGGCCCTGCTCATGGCGAGTTGGTCGCCATGGGAGGGGAAAGTCCCCGTATGTATACGTCCGAGGGTCGTATATGTTCAGGGAGCGTCACAACATGGATGCTGTAACTATTGAGAATATGGATTTCTTTGGATGTTAATGTTATATGATTATATTGAGATCATAAGTATTTGCTTATTGCGTTTTGAGTGTGTAATTTCAACTATGCAAAAGGAAGATTTAATTCTTCACCTAAATTCACACCAATATAAATCTAGCTTAAGTTTTGACAAGTTCCCGAGTTGCCAGGAGGGTCAACTCGGCAGGCTCGTCACAATTAGCCGAGGAAGTTCGAGGATATTTGCTAGTGGAAAGCAGGCACTGACCTAGGACGTACAACCCAGGCCACGTATTTTTGGTTATCAGCCGAGGCAAAGACTGATAATCACCTTATCGGGCTTATATGGGTGGAAGAGTACTGTATCAGTAGTCCATCAATACTGATAACTAGTTATCAACCTGCTCTAATAGTGATAAACAAACAAGAGGGGTTAACCATTTTTTACGTATAACCTATCTGCATGCACGGGGAGGGGGTTTTTTTTATCCATTTACGTACATATATGTTTGATAGGGGGTTCTTTTTTTACAGTTTTGGGCACAAACCTAGGTAAATTTTATTCAGAAGGGGTCAAAATTGGGTTCTTAAACTCTGTATACAGGAGTTTTTTGGCTATCCCTTGAATGCAAATGGCATATCGCTATTATATACGAGTGCAACCCCCTTGTAACCAAAAGACAAGGACTATCACTTTACACACAAGAGTCCGATAACGTAGGTGTGAGGCTCTATTTCTATTAGGCCAGCATCAGCAATTTTGCGCAACAATTTCACGGTCCAAGTTACTAGTATCTGAGACCACCATTCCCATTGTACCTGTGATGATGAACGAAATCAAATCAGGAAGAAACGAACGAAAATAAGGAAGACGACAAAAGAAATCTTGCTACAAGACAAACCCAGTTCTGATTTAGGGTATTCAGAAGCTTTCAAATCCATCTAAATTGTAGTTCCAAGCTTGTGCCATATCAGCAAAATCCAACTCTAGTTATGAAATGGGAACGTTACTTCCATGCCTGTAAGAAGCTTTCAAATCCATCTGAATTGTAGTTCCAAGCTTGTGCCATATCAGCAAAATCCAACTCTAGTTATGAAATGGGAACGTTACTTCCATGCCTGTAAATTGCAAGCTCTCATTTTGGGCATAACGGGGATGCACCCTGAGCATTTTGTGGTCACTTGGAGGACTTTTGGTGGTCCATTTTGGTGGCCATTGAAGCGCACTTGGTGGTCCCCTTTTAAATTATGGGTTCCACGTGAGCAGCTAGAGGTTACGCCCGCGTCGCCGGACTGCTCCGCGCCCAATTCAAAGCATTCAATTCAGGATTTGCGATGTGAATAATTCATATATATTTGGTTAGATATGGAGACTATGGAGGCCACATATTCAAAGAAGGTGTTCCCTCGAGGACGTGCTATCGATAATCCTGCAAACGTTCTCATTGCTAGTGGTCAGAAGCCCACAAAGAAACCTCATTCATCTTCTTCTTCCAATGCTTCCTGCTTTGAACCTTTTGAAGGGGAGGCTGGAACCTTAAACGGGGCAGCATGGGTGCCTCGATTGGAAGGAGCTCCTACATGGGGCGCACCATTTTCTGAGATGTTTTATGAGGGGGAAAAGAAAATGATGGCATCATTTGGCGTTGGCCCTACTTCTGTGGCCTCTGCAAAGCTGCAGAGTGGAGGCCGTGATCGTAGTCCTAAGGAAAGGATTGCTAGCCCTGCATTGCCATTAAATCTGGTGTTTGCGAGCCGTGACAAGGAGTCCCTGTTGGAAGAAATTATATGTTTGAAACAGATTTTGAATGATCAAGCTGCATTTCTTCAAAGGAATAAGGTGTATGCAAGTACTGTACAGGCAGAGAATAGGTTGGTGGAGTCGTTTTCTTTTAGTAGGTTTTAAATTTAAATCTGCTTACATATTAGGCTATTTTGACATGGCAAACCCTCTGCAATAGTATATGGAAAGGATATCTCATTCTCCTATTATTGCGGTTTCTGTTACTATCTATCCTGATATATGTAATCTATGTTCTCATATTTCAGTAAAATTAATTTTCTCCTTAAAAACATTTCTATAACATCAATAATTTCATCCAATTTGAAGGGAAAATTCAGGAAGCTAGAGAGAGATATTGAGGATCTGGAGACTGGAGGCGTTGATAATAAGTCTCAAGGTGGCACATCACGACTACGAGTCAAGTTTCAAGGTAGGAATGTAATGTTAGTATGTCGCAGATAGTTGAATCAGTACTTCAGCAAGTAACAATTTCAAATACCTAAGTTCTATGAAATATAGTACACAACTTTCAAAATGCCTTTATCCATAAGCACTTGGCAACAGTTTATCCATTTTCACGTAGAAAATTGTGGGGGAACCCAAAGTAATCTCTTAGATACAGCCAGGTATGCAGATGTGTGTCTCCTTGATGCAATCAAGCCATTTAATGTCCATGCAATGGGATCTGCAGCCTTCTCTGAGAATGCATTCTGCTATATAAGATGTAGATTCCACATTCATTTCGCGCCATAGTTTGAGGGGTAGAATGCAAGATTTATCCGAACCATTGCAATTGGTAGATTCCTTCTCGGTGCGCTATCAAGAACCCATCCTTGCTGCTAATACATCACAGGTTTCCTGTCTTCATCATAAGCTTTTGGTAGAACAGTTATCCTGGCAAGTAGAATTACCTCAACATTTATTGAATTTTGAGAGCAGTATGATAAGTCATTTTGCCATATTCAGAGCTCAATGTCTTCTTCATTCACTCTCTAGATGAGCATACATTCTGTAAATGGGTACTTCGCATTTATAGAGGGGATGCATACCAGCTTCATCCCTCAGTTTATAGATGCTGTACTGCACGCAAGGATGTGTTGATCCTCAAAGAAGAAAGACTTCAGACTCTGGTCCAGTAAATTATCCTAGCTTGCATATGAATTCATAGCATCTGAAGGTCAATATTGCTTGACCTGGCACTTTCCAAACTTTACTGCCTTTAAGGGTTTTTTCCTCCTTTTCATTAAAAACATAGGAGATCGAGTAATACTTGGTTGAAAAGAAACCTAAAGATGTTGTCTTCAGGAATGCGAGCCAGATTAGAAAACTTGCAAGGTGTTTGTGAAAAGCAGCATGATGAAATATCCAAACTTCGCAGAGATGTACGCTTCACATGCACTAGAGTAAGTTTCTGCTGTAAATATGCAGGGAACATATGCTACACTACGAGAGACTTCATAATTGATTCATGAATTTTGTTCCCTTGGCAAAAATGTTAATTCCGAAGGCTATGCTGCAGGAGATTGAGCTCGAAAGGGATGTATTTTCTGCGGAGGTTATAAGACTGCAGAAAATTGCATCACGTTTGAAGTCATTACATACACGTCTTGGGTGTGAGAACAGAGAACTTAATAATTTAAAGGACAAGGCAATGAAGTTGGAAATGGAAAACAATCAATTGGAGAGTTGTGTCGAAGTACGTTTCTGCCATTTGGAAGTTCTTAAACATGAAAAGAACATTTATTATCTACCTTATGGATGCAGGCTGTTAACAAGAGCCTTGAGAAGGCAAACCGCGAAGTAACAATGCAACGTTTAAGGGCAAATGATATGGTTGTCCATGCCAGGAGAAGTTGTAAGAAACTTCAGGATATGCAAAAACAGCGTCGTTTACTTGAAGGCATGATTGAAAAAGAGAAAAGTGAAAAAATGGGGTCAGAACTATTGCTTATGGGCCTAGAAAAAGAGATGTCTCTAGCTGGGTCAGGGACAGCGATGACTATAGATAATAAGGCTCAAGGTGTGAAATTTGTAGATGTCCCAAAGAAGCCAAAAAAGGTGCCAAGGAAATCTTTCAAGCGTACCCCATATTACCTATTGCAGGACGAATCATGCCAAACCAATGGTGAAAGTGGCATTCTTTCATATGAAGAAATGTTAAAGAAGCTGGCTGAATTGGAGGAGAGGGAAAGGCTCTTGGCAGCTAGGGAATCAAAGGGGGCTCATACACCAACAGAGTTACAAAACCTTCCTCCTTCCCAGTTAGATCTTGGTCAAGTCTTTTATCACGATCTCACACCTAGGAAATCGCAGAAGCCACGGCCCTCAGAATTCGCCATAAGAAGCGAAGCTGACGTGGTATCAGAAGAACTACTCTTGGAGGAGAAAGAGCCAACAGAAGAGGAGTTGAGGGCTGCAACAAAGAAAGCTGCTGCAGATAAAGGAGCGGCAGACGAGGCGGCTGCAGATAGAGAAGCAGCAGACAAGGCTGCAGCAGATAGAGCTGCTGCACACAAGGCTGCTGTAGATAGTGAAGCAGCAGAAAAGGCTGCTGCATACAAAGAGGCTGCAGATAAGGCTTCACTTGGGTCTGATGCTGCTGCTGTGGCTGCTGCTGCTGCTGAGATGGAACTTGCAAAGAAAGAAGCAGACAAGGCTGCTGCAAACAAAGCTGCTGCAGACAAGGCTGCTGCAGACAAAGAGGCTGCAGACAAGGCTGCTGCAGACAAAGAGGCTGCAGATAACGCTGCACTTGGGTCTGCTGCTGCTGCTGAGAGGGAACGTGCAAAGAAAGAAGCAGCAGATAAATTGGCGGCAGAGGAAGCAGCTGCAAGTAAAGCTGATAAAGAAGCTACTGATAGAGCTGCAGTGGAGCAAGAAGCTGGAGACGAATCTGCAACAAATAAGGTAGAAGAGAATGAAGCTGTGGCCGTCGCAGCTAAAGCTGCTGCAGACAAAGCCGCCGCAGATAAAGCTGCTGCAGACAAAGCTGCCGCAGATAAAGGTGCGGCAGACAAAGCCGCCGCAGATAGAGCTGCGGCAGATAAAGCTGCTGCAGACACAGAAGCAGAAGAGGAACATCAAAGGCGCAAAAAACTCGTTCGCCACGAGGAAGTTGCTGGTCAATTTGCACCGGACACTGCACAAGTAGTTCCAGAGAGTGAGGTTCAAGTTACACATGTTGTAATTACACAAGAGGAAGTTGATGACGAGGAAGAATCAAAATGATGATGATACTCATTTTTTATTCCTCCCCATCAGTTGATGGGGAATCAAATGGCCTCTCTATAATATGGTCACAATTATGATTCAATGTTACTCATTTCTCTTGTTTTTGAAGATAAAGAAATAAGAAAATTTGGGTAAAACACATTGAATTTCTTGCGAAACCATTTGAAGTTTCCTAGTAAGGTAGTGACTAAAGAGTGGGAAAAGGCATTTTCATTCATCAGCATGTGGGTTATAGTTTCGTATTCATGATGAACTGATTGTGGTAACTTGGATGACTCAAGGCCCATGTGATTTATGCTGATGTTAAATATTGCTTTCTTTCTTTACATGTTGGCGCATGACCAATAGGCGACACAACTGATAATAGGGTCTATCTACTTAATAAATTTGGTTTCCCTGGCAAGTGAGGAACTTTTCTGATTTGTTTGTAAGGTCACTTTGCTTAAGGTTCTGTTTATTTGGATAGCCGGAAAAAGTTTATGATTCCCCAAATATGAAGATTTTTTACTCAGTATGATTCCAGCATCCATATTTTTCCATGTTAGCATCATGCTTCCCACGATTGCTCAGGATCATGCAGCACTGGATGGGTGTTTTGGGTAGATTCAGAGGGATTTTTTGGAGCCGTATAATTCTACACATTGGGCGATGGCCGGTTTTAGGAGACATAGACTTTAGGAAAATATGACATGGCGTCCACAATCAGTTAACAAAACGTCCGCCACCAAAAAGCACCTTACATGAAAGTAGGTCATGACTATAAGTAGTCATATGAGCTGACGTGGCATCATGCCACGCCACATTAGGGTTACATTAGGTTTCCTTCTAACACCCCTTCAAACTCTACCGTAACACATGAATGTAACAAATGAACATCATATCAAGGGTTGACTTGTAACTTTTGCATGCCCAGCAGAAACTTCATCTGCTTAAGCCCCGAGCCCGTAAGTGGTTTAGTCATCCCATCGCCTAGTTGACTTGAAGTTATACAAAAGATTCCACATCCAAAGTAGATCGACGATTTGTTCCCCGACAAAAGCATTTCAAGATCATGATGTTTAGTGGGATGATGGTACTGTTTCATCCTTGAGAAGATCTATGGCTCCGCACTATCCACTAACAGCCTTTAGCCTTTGAAATGGGAACTTTCAACCTTGAAATAATTGTAATAACCACATCATTTCGCTCCCTCATGAAACCAAGGCTTTTATCTCAACCACGTGGTGCTAAGACTTACTAAAGTCCGCTTTTTAGATCCCCAAGTAATTGGACTAGCTCCAAGCATAGAGATGTATCCAAGATGTGACCCAGAATCAAAATCGGTTCCAAAGATGATCAAAGATCCCGTAAAAAAAAGAGATCCATATTGTCTTGTTTTCTATACACTAGACCTTCACCATAGTAGCTTTAAGATAAGCAAGTATTCGCTTTTGCACCTTCGCCAATGATTTTGCTTTTGGGGATTGCATGAACCCGCTTACTTGACTAACAAAGAAAAGTAATGTCCGCCCGGTAATATTGAGGTAGATCAAAGATCCAACAAGATGTCTCAAGAGCGTAACATCACAAGAAGGTTCCCCGAGAATTCAAAGTAAGTTTATTCCCCCGCCATATGGATCGGAAGCATCTTTGGTATCTTCCATGTGAAACCGCGAAGAATAAATCCTTGATGTATTTCGTTTGAGTGAGGTGAAGATATGTAGAGTGCCGCCAAACTTCAATTCCTAAACAAAATGTAAAAGACCCAAGTCCGTAAGCTCAAAGGAATTACCAAGATCAGCCTTCAACTTCAATATTAGCTCAGAGCATCTCCCCGTGATGATAACATCATCAACATATAGAGTAAGAATACATGTCCGACCATCATGATACTTGTAATAAAGGCTAGGGTCCTTATGAGATCTCGAAAACTCGCAACTAACGTAAATGCATTGATTTTATGATTCCAAACCTCTGAGCTTGCTTCAACCCATACAAACTTCGCTTGAGCTTGCAAACTAAGTGTTCTTGTCCTTGTTGAACAAAACCAAAGGGTTGTTCCATGTAAATGGTCTCCTTCAAATCCCCATTTAGGAATGCACTCTTAAAGTCCATTTGCCATATTGGCTATCCTTGGCTTTGAAAAGCTAAGACCGCATCTAATAGTGTCCATCCGAAGCATGAGAAAAAAACATCGGTCAGATAATCATAGCCAAACTTTTGATTATAACCTTGCTACACTAAACGCCTTTTATGCTTAGCTACAGAGCCATCCGAATTGAATTTAGTGCGAAAAACCCATTTGTGCGCCAATGACATTATGGTGGGATGGACGAGAAACCAAATCCGTGTCCGGCCGCTTAAGTAACATTGAAATTTCACTTTCCATGGCAAGAATCCATTCTTTATGCTTGGTCGCTTGTTTAAATGTTTGGGGATCTTGATGCTCTTGGTATTTAGCCATCAAAGCCAAAATTGCATGTAACATTCTCTAGTGGTAAGCCACCAATCTCCTAGATCTTCTTGGAGATACCATAGGATCCGGAATAGGTGAATAGATGCCAAAGAATAATCAAGATCCAAAGAATTTGAGGAAAAATCGCTCTCATATAGAGGAGAGGAAACTCCCCGCCTACAAATGGAATGCCATGGTGATCATCTTCCGAATTAGCAATGTGTGGAATCATCGCCAGTGTCAACAAAGAAGAGGTTGGATCAGTTTGGATGCTGAATTCGCTCATGAGCAGCCAGACAATGAGGGTACATCAACAACATTAGCTGGTGTCACGGTGTCGTGGGTCTTGAATTGGCATATTCAAAAAGATAATGCAAAGAACTCAAGTTGAAATGAAGATATATCAGCCTTATCTTCCTTGTATTCTTCGCATCCTCAACAAATTGTACTTCCTCGAAACAAAGACTTGCTTGTTTTAGGATCAAAAATCTCCAGCCTTTATTGTTGAGAGAATATCCCACAAAAATACATTTAATGGCCCCGCCGATAGTTTTCCAAAATTTTTGAGTTTTTCCATAGGTATAGCAAAGATAGGCAAGATGTACCAAAATGCTAAGATGATCTACACGTGGTTTCTTACCATAAAATGCCTCAAAAGGTGTCATGTTTGGTAATGCCTTGGTGGGTGCCCTGTTTGCTATGTAAAGCTGCATGAAGAAGTTCTCCCCAAAATTTCAAATTCAGATGTTTATATGTGAGCATCGACCAACCAAATTCTCAGAGAGATCGATGTTTTCGCCGGCTACTCCATTTTGCGAAAGTGAGCAAAGGGCACAATCAATTGCCTATGAATGCCATTAGCTTGACAAAAGCATCAAATTCCCCATTCACGTGCTTTCGGTGCCATTATCCGTCCTGAGCTTTTAATTTTGCCGCCCATATGTCACGAATGAAAATAACAAAATCTTTGAAATAAGAGAATACCTGATTTTTAGTTTTCAATAGAAAGACCCAAGTGAATCTTGAAAAATCATCTACAACAATGAAAATATATCTTTGCTCCTCCATATGATATGATGCATATAACATAGATCGAGTGAACAATTTCTAATGGTTTTTCTCGCCTGCCTTGTGCATGATCCGGATACGGTGCTTGAGGTTGCTTGGCAAGATGACAAGCTTCACATTCAATATACTTGGATGCTAAATTTGGCATCCTTCAACCATAGCCAACCGAGTCAACTCACCAATGGCTTGACCACCCATGTGAGCAAATCGTGCATGCCATAAACTCTCTCAAGCAAATCATATCAAGAATAATGAAACTAGTGGCATATGATAGTGGTGAAAGCATCCATAGTATATAATCCTCGCTTTATTCAAGTGACGGTCAAAAGAATCCCAAGTTGAGCAGAGATAACAGTTCAAAAGGACTCTTCATGGTGATGTAAACTCTTATTGCCAAAAATAATGGTCATTCCTTGAAGATCAAATTGAGAAACAGAAGCAAATTTGGAGAAGAGTAGGAAGATAAGTGACATCCGAACTTCAATAATAACACCATCATTGGACTTTAAATGAAGTTCCCTTTGCTGCACGATTGACATGAATTACCATTGCCAACAAAGAACTTGAACCGACCGATCAACCGAGGATTAAGCAAGAGACTTTCATCTCCTATAAGATGCTTAGATGCTCCCTCGAATCTAGCATAAGAAATGGTGAGGGCATGCCACTATGGGTTGCAACATTGAGATTTGAAGTTCCAAGGATCAATGGAAGTTCGAGCATAACTAAGAAATTGCTCATCATCATGAGCAGCAGAGGTGATCAAATCAAGATGAATACTCACCTCAAATGTTTTCTCAAAAACGTGCTCAATGTCGAATTATTTGAGTGTCATATGGCAAAGATAGGTCCTCCAAATTACCAAGAATGGCCATACCAAGATATTCATGAGAGAATAAAGGTGACAACACTGACCCAGAGAATGCATGGTGTGTTGGTGTGGGAGTGGAAGTGGAAGTAGACGAGAAGTCCTCGTTTGTAGATTCTAACCAACGCTTGAACTGTGGACATCTATTTCTCAAATGCCCCTTCTTGCCACAAGCAAAACAGATAATATTAGATCGATCCTTAACTCGGGCTTATCCGATGTTTGTATCTTTCTGCTTGCTTAAGTTTAGTAGCATCCGCCACGCCTAAATTTACCGAGCTAACTGAAGTTGAGCTTGGTTGTACCTTATTAGTATCTTCCAATTCTTCTTGAACAAGCGATTCTGCATTTCGTAAATGTAAATTGAACTCCTTTTGTGAGCATGTCTTAATTGAGCCAATAATGTTTTGAAATCGCCCCCACACCTCTCAAGATCAAGATTATCGATCTTGTTCATCAATCCTTCCTCCCCGCTCCAATGAGTTGTTGCTTCAGGGATTTGAGTTTAGACAAGTAGGCTTGCACATTGTCACATGTTGCCGCCTTCAACCGCTCCATTTCCTCGCTTGATTAGGGAATTTTTGCAAGACCGGTGACTACACATGAAGATTTGAGATATTTCCAAGCTTCCATAAAAGTTTTGCACTCCTTGAGTTGCAATCTAATCTCGTAATCAACCGTAGATTTCAAATGATCCAAAGCTTCTTCATCTTCATCAGATTTGTATCTGGATCCCATCCCCGCTTCAAGACCTTCTTTAACTTGAGGAGACCTAGATAAATCTCAAAAAATTCACTCAGAGACGAATTGGAACCATCCAGTATTGGATTACGAGTGATTTTCCATGGATCAGTCCTCCCATGGCTTTGAGACAAGAAATACTAAATCGACCGGCGGATTTAAGAAGAAATCAGAATAAGTCCGCACACCAGCTTGCACCAACAAAAACTAGCCAAATCTTATTGAAAAACTCGCCAGATCCAATCAAGATTGACGCCAATAGGAAGCTAAGGGCATTCTCGCCTCCAGATCCTAAAAGCACTCAAAGAAAATTCAGAGTGGCAAGCAAGAATTTCTCCGACCCGCCTCTCAACATATCTTCCGTAAACATGGCTCGATACCATTTTTAGGAGACATAGACTTTAGGAAAATATGACATGGCGTCCACAATCAGTTAACAAAACGTCCGCCACCAAAAAGCACCTTACATGAAAGTAGGTCATGACTATAAGTAGTCATATGAGCTGACGTGGCATCATGCCACGTCACATTAGGGTTACATTAGGGTTTCCTTCTAACAGCCGGTTTATTCTTCTACATTTCTCAAGCATGTCATATGTATCCCCCAACTCATGCAGGCGACAATCATTTGTGTTGACATTTGGAGAAGATGCTCCAGAGTGTTCTAAGTATTGCTCATGGGCGCCAGTGGCATCAATAACATTGATTTCTTTGCCCTCTTTCTTTCCCCTAGGCACCCTTTCTTTTTTCCCTTCATCTGGTGATCTAGATGGACAGATTTTTGGGTTGCCCCTAAAGGGCAAACCCTCGCTCCACTTGGTGCCAGTATATTCCCAGGTATTTCGAGAATATGCTAGTATGTTCCCGGATATTCCCTGCAACGGGCCTCAACCTGTTGTTGCAGGTAATTTGCTGGTGGAGGGCAGAGAAATGAGAGATTACTGCGGCGATTTCTGGTGGATTCATGCAACGGGGATTTTTCTTGCTTAGAACGGTTTGTTGTTTTAGTGCTTGGGTGAATCTTGCTATTGGAGAGCAGAAACATTTCACTTGAAGGTACGTGCTTGCTTTTTATCATTTGAGCTAAAGATAAGTAAGAGAAGATGAGCATTTCGAAGAGAAATTAGAAAATGCCGCAGTGATTCGTGGTGGATTCAAGCAACAATGATTTTTTTTGCTTGAAAACAGTCTATCTGTCTTCCAGGAACTCCAGGATTTGTCTGTTGCAGCGGCACAAGCTCTCAACATTTTCTTGGAGGTATTTTTTGATATGCACACAACAATGTGCATCTGTATTGTTTTGGAATATGCCGGATTCAGCATACAGGATATGGAAAACGCTTTGGGTTCAGAATAGACTGCTGGATTAACAGTTGGGCTATAGTTGTTTTTCCTGCCCTGTTTTTCTGTGCAGTTCTTTGCTTCCTTGCATTTGCGTTTTGGCCTTTCTTCCAGCAAGAAACATGGCAAAGATTGATAATGCGGGTTTCAGTTTCTCTAACCCGGATTGATAATTCGGATTGATAATGCGGGTTTCAGTTTCACAAGGAATAAGTACATGTTTCCTCAATTCCTCTCAGTTTGTTTTACCCATTTGGCCAGATAAGTGACATGCCAATTTAATTTTCCCAGTGAAAGAATTCCCTGATCACAGTTTCCAGCCATCTAATGCATTTCCATGCAATGCATCTGCCTAATTCACATGGTCAGTGCAAAGAGAGTATTTGTGTTGAGCTGTAACTTTTGAGATGCAATATCTTTGATCCCACATTAGAATTCAATTTCAGTTAATAGCACATTTACCATCATTCAGAATTTTTTGCAGTAATTCAATTATATTGTATTGTTTCTGAGAAAAACATAATGAGTGTGATGTTAGAGTTTACTGAAAAGAGCAGTTCAACATATTTGCTTTTGAATTGATCATGCTTTTGAGTTCAGGAAAAGAGCATAATCCATGTAATTCTTGTAGCTGCATGATTTTAATACCGTATCTCTGGATTTTAGAGAGTTGTTAGAGCACTTTCAGGTAAGTGACAAATCATAGAAATAGACCATGTCATATTGTACCGTACTGGTTATAACCCTTTGTTAATTGTCGAGCTTGAATTTGATGACTAGATATGAAGCAAGTAGAAACATGATCAACAATGAGCTAGTATTGAACCCTGTAATTCTGATTGAGATATTGTGACAGGGTTCAAAATGCATGTCTGTCCGAGAATGAAGATCCACAATATATTGCAGTCTGAAAACATAATGGCATCTCATATAGACAGAAATGGCATCTATAGATAGAAAACATAATGGCTCACAGACTTGGCAGTACCTGTCCAAAACTCCTTGGAAATGAAATCAATTCTCTTGATATTTCAATACAAGTGGACGATGCAGAAATGGAAGACGAAAATACAAACATACCAAAGCCTTTAGCTGTTATTCTTGCAAGATAGAACTAAAAACATAATCTTATATCTGCATAATAGCAGCATTACAAGCATAGAAACAAATGCACCTAAGATTGTTGCAGGCGACTGCCCAAGTAAGCAATCTTAACATTGATGTTGCCAAGAGCTCCGGATGTAGACCATTCAGAAATGTCGACGATGACATCGTCAGAGAAGGTCTTCTTGCTAATCTTATTTTTGCCGGACCAAGGGCAATCGAAATAAATCTCCACAAGCTTCTTGGCCTTTGGGCGTAGTAGAGCTCAAAGGTGCCTTCGGTGCCACTGGGAGAGTTTTCGCCAGAGGCAGCTATTGTGCCTGCAGGACCGCTTTTGATCTCCATGTCGCTCACTGTGGCCAGCTCCTTGTCTTGCTGTGGGTAGTCATACCATTTTCCCCAATCCAGCCTTGCGTTCACCACCCGTACAGATCCAGGACCCAAGTAAGTTATATGAAACGCAACCCACTGTTTATATGCAAACGGTTCTGGCTCCTCCCCTGCATCGTAGCATAATTTCATTTATTAACATTCCAAATCTAAATGCTTGGCTAGATTTGACATTGCTTAACTTACTTACCTTGTTTTTCTAGGAATTCTGCGCCGTAGCTTGGCACCAGAGTGGCCACTACAATGAGAAGCATTACAAGCTTGGATGTGAGCGCCATTGTGGATCAGAATCAAGTAAGTCACTAGACTAGTAAGCACGTATTTATAATCCTTAAGCTTGCCATTTTTCAAGTGCCCAAGAATAAAATGATCCTACTGTGTATTTGTCCGCATGCATCATTATCTTACAATGCAATTGTGACAAATGCAGCCGGGCATGATTTAAAGAACAAAAATTGTACTATGTCATTCCGAGTGAAGCCACAAGAGTCTTAACATTAACATACACGAAGTACATGTTTCCTCAATTCCTCTCAGTTTGTTTTACTCATTTGGCCAGATAAGTGACATGCCAATTTAAACTTCCCAGTGAAAGAAGGCCATGATTGCAGTTTCCAGCCATCTAATGCATTTCCATGCAATGCATCTGCTTAGTTCACATGGTCAGTGGAAAGAGATTCTTTGTGTTGAGCTGTAAGTTTTGAGATGCAATATCTTTAATCCCACACTAGACTTCAATATCAGTTAATAGCACATTTACCATCCTTGAGAAAATTTTGCGGTAATTCAATTACATTGTATTGTTTCTGAGAAAAACATAATGAGTGTGACGTTAGAGTTTACTGAAAAGAGCAGTTCAACATATTTGTTTTTGGATTGATCATGCTTTTGAGTTCAGGAAAAGAGCGTAATCCATGTAGTTCTTATAGCTGCATGATTTTGATGCCATATCTCTGGATTTTAGAGAGTTGTTAGAGCACTTTCAGGTAAGTGACAAATCATAGAAATAGACCATGTCATATTGTACCGTACTGGTTATAACCCTTTATTAATTGTCGAGCTTGAACATGATCAACAATGAGCTGGTATTGAACCCTGTAATTCTGATTGAGATATTGTGACAGGGTTCAAAATGCATGTCTGTCCAAGAATGAAGATCCACAATATATTGCAGTCTGAAAACATAATGGCATCTCATATAAACAGAAATGGCATCTATAGATAGAAAACATAATGGCTCACAGACTTGGCAGTACCTGTCCAAAACTCCTTGGAAATCAAATCAATTCTCTTGATATTTCAATGCAAGTGGACGATGCAGAAATGGAAGAGGGCGAAAATACAAACATACCAAAGCCTTTAGCTGTTATTCTTGTAAGATAGAACTAAAAACATAATCTTATATCTGCATAATAGCAGCATTACAAGCATAGAAACAAATGCACCTAAGATTGCTGCAGGCGACTGCCCAAGTAAGCAATCTTAACATTGATGTTGCCAAGAGCTCCGGATGTAGACCATTCAGAAATGTCGACGATGACATCGTCAGAGAAGGTCTTCTTGCTAATCTTATTTTTGCCGGACCAAGGGCAATCGAAATAAATCTCCACAAGCTTCTTGGCGCCTTGGACGTAGTAGAGCTCAAAGGTGCCTTCGGTGCCACTGGGAGAGTTTTCTCGGCCAGAGGCAGCTATTGTGCCTGCAGGACCGCCGCTTTTGATCTCCACGTCGTTCACTGTGGCCAGCTCCTTGTCTTGCTGTGGGTAGTCATACCATTTTCCCCAATCCAGCCTTGCGTTCACCACCCGTACAGATCCAGGACCCAAGTAAGTTATATGAAACGCAACCCACTGTTTATATGCAAACGGTTCTGGCTCCTCCCCTGCATCGTAACATAATTTCATTGATTAACATTCCAAATCTAAATGCTTGGCTAGATTTGACATTGCGTAACTTACTTACCTTGTTTTTCTAGGGATTCTGCGCCGTAGCTTGGCACCAGAGTGGCCACTAGAATGAGAAGCATTACAAGCTTGGATCTGAGGGCCATTGTGGATCAGAATCAAGTAAGTCACTAGACTAGTAAGCACGTATTTATAATCCTTAAGCTTGCCATTTTTCAAGTGCCCAAGAATAAAATGATCCTACTGTGTATTTGTCCGCATGCATGCAAACACTTGTGCGCATGCATGCTAGTTAGACAGATGCATATAGCTACGTATTTGTACGCAGCATCTAGTTTATTTTTTTTTCATACATGCCTTTTTTTCATTTACCGCAAGAATAGCGGAGATTCGGCTTGAAGCAATCATTTGGCATAATGCAATTGTGACAAATGCAGCTGGGTTTGATTTAAAGAACAAAAATTGTACTATGTCATTCCGAGTGAAGCCACAAGAGTCTTAACGTTAACATACACGAAGTACATGTTTCCTCAATTCCTCTCATTTTGTTTTACTCATTTGGCCAGATAAGTGACATGCCAATTTAAACTTCCCGGTGAAAGAAGGCCCTGATTGCAGTTTCCAGCCATCGAATGCATTTCCATGCATGCATTTCCATGCAATGCATCTGCTTAGTTCACATGGTCAGTGGAAAGAGATTCTTTGTGTTGAGCTGTAAGTTTTGAGATGCAATATCTTTAATCCCACACTAGAATTCAATATCAGTTAATAGCACATTTACCATCCTTGAGAAAATTTTGCGGTAATTCGATTACATTGTTTTGTTTCTGAGAAAAACATAATGAGTGTGACGTTAGAGTTTACTGAAAAGAGCAGTTCAACATATTTGTTTTTGGATTGATCATGCTTTTGAGTTCAGGAAAAGAGCGTAATCCATGTAGTTCTTATAGCTGCATGATTTTGATGCCATATCTCTGGATTTTAGAGAGTTGTTAGAGCACTTTCAGGTAAGTGACAAATCATAGAAATAGACCATGTCATATTGTACCGTACTGGTTATAACCCTTTGTTAATTGTCGAGCTTGAATTTGATGACTGGATATGAAGCAAGTAGAAACATGATCAACAATGAGCTAGTATTGAACCCTGTAATTCTGATTGAGATATTGTGACAGGGTTCAAAATGCATGTCTGTCCGAGAATGAAGATCCACAATATATTGCAGTCTGAAAACATAATGGCATCTCATATAGACAGAAATGGCATCTATAGATAGAAAACATAATGGCTCACAGACTTGGCAGTACCTGTCCAAAACTCCTTGGAAATCAAATCAATTCTCTTGATATTTCAATACAAGTGGACGATGCAGAAATGGAAGAGGGCGAAAATACAAACATACCAAAGCCTTTAGCTGTTATTCTTGTAAGATAGAACTAAAAACATAATCTTATATCTGCATAATAGCAGCATTACAAGCATAGAAACAAATGCACCTAAGATTGCTGCAGGCGACTGCCCAAGTAAGCAATCTTAACATTGATGTTGCCAAGAGCTCCGGATGTAGACCATTCAGAAATGTCGACGATGACATCGTCAGAGAAGGTCTTCTTGCTAATCTTATTTTTGCCGGACCAAGGGCAATCGAAATAAATCTCCACAAGCTTCTTGGCGCCTTGGACGTAGTAGAGCTCAAAGGTGCCTTCGGTGCCACTGGGAGAGTTTTCTCGGCCAGAGGCAGCTATTGTGCCTGCAGGACCGCCGCTTTTGATCTCCACGTCGTTCACTGTGGCCAGCTCCTTGTCTTGCTGTGGGTAGTCATACCATTTTCCCCAATCCAGCCTTGCGTTCACCACCCGTACAGATCCAGGACCCAAGTAAGTTATATGAAACGCAACCCACTGTTTATATGCAAACGGTTCTGGCTCCTCCCCTGCATCGTAACATAATTTCATTGATTAACATTCCAAATCTAAATGCTTGGCTAGATTTGACATTGCGTAACTTACTTACCTTGTTTTTCTAGGGATTCTGCGCCGTAGCTTGGCACCAGAGTGGCCACTACAATGAGAAGCATTACAAGCTTGGAGCTGAGGGCCATTGTGGATCAAAATCAAGTAAGTCACTAGACTAGTAAGCACGTATTTATAGTCCTTGAGCTTGCCATTTTTCAAGTGCCCAAGAATAAAATGATCCTACTGTGTATTTGTCCGCATGCATCCAACCAATTGTGCGCATGCATGCTAGTTAGACAGATGCATATAGCTACGTATTTGTATGCAGCATTCTGATAATATCTATCTAGTTTTTTTTTTTTTTCATACATGCCTTTCTTTCATTTATCGCAAGAATAGCGGAGATTCGGCTTAAAGCAATCATTTGGCAACATTATCTTACAATGCAATTGTGACAAATGCAGCCGGGCATGATTTAAAGAACAAAAATTGTACTATGTCATTCCGAGTGAAGCCACAAGAGTCTTAACGTTAACATACATGAAGTACATGTTTCCTCAATTCCTCTTAGTTTGTTTTACTCATTTGGCCAGATAAGTGACATGCCAATTTAAACTTCCCGGTGAAAGAAGGCCCTGGTTGCAGTTTCCAGCCATCTAATGCATGCAATGCATCTGCTTAGTTCACATGGTCAGTGGAAAGAGATTCTTTGTGTTGAGCTGTAAGTTTTGAGATGCAATATCTTTAATCCCACACTAGAATTCAATATCAGTTAATAGCACATTTACCATCCTTGAGAAAATTTTGCGGTAATTCGATTGCATTGTTTTGTTTCTGAGAAAAACATAATGAGTGTGACGTTAGAGTTTACTGAAAAGAGCAGTTCAACATATTTGTTTTTGGATTGATCATGCTTTTGAGTTCAGGAAAAGAGCGTAATCCATGTAGTTCTTATAGCTGCATGATTTTGATGCCATATCTCTGGATTTTAGAGAGTTGTTAGAGCACTTTCAGGTAAGTGACAAATCATAGAAATAGACCATGTCATATTGTACCGTACTGGTTATAACCCTTTGTTAATTGTCGAGCTTGAATTTGATGACTGGATATGAAGCAAGTAGAAACATGATCAACAATGAGCTAGTATTGAACCCTGTAATTCTGATTGAGATATTGTGACAAGGTTCAAAATGCATGTCTGTCCGAGAATGAAGATCCACAATATATTGCAGTCTGAAAACATAATGGCATCTCATATAGACAGAAATGGCATCTATAGATAGAAAACATAATGGCTCACAGACTTGGCAGTACCTGTCCAAAACTCCTTGGAAATCAAATCAATTCTCTTGATATTTCAATACAAGTGGACGATGCAGAAATGGAAGAGGGCGAAAATACAAACATACCAAAGCCTTTAGCTGTTATTCTTGTAAGATAGAACTAAAAACATAATCTTATATCTGCATAATAGCAGCATTACAAGCACAAAAACAAATGCACCTAAGATTGCTGCAGGCGACTGCCCAAGTAAGCAATCTTAACATTGATGTTGCCAAGAGCTCCGGATGTAGACCATTCAGAAATGTCGACGATGACATCGTCAGAGAAGGTCTTCTTGCTAATCTTATTTTTGCCGGACCAAGGGCAATCGAAATAAATCTCCACAAGCTTCTTGGCGCCTTGGATGTAGTAGAGCTCAAAGGTGCCTTCGGTGCCACTGGGAGAGTTTTCTCGGCCAGAGGCAGCTATTGTGCCTGCGAGGCAGCTATTGTGCCTGCAGGACCGCCGCTTTTGATCTCCACGTCGTTCACTGTGGCCAGCTCCTTGTCTTGCTGTGGGTAGTCATACCATTTTCCCCAATCCAGCCTTGCGTTCACCACCGCATACAGATCCAGGACCCAAGTAAGTTATATGAAAGCGAAACCCACTGTTTATATGCAAACGGTTCTGGCTCCTCCCCTGCATCGTAACATAATTTCATTCATTAACATTCCAAATCTAAATGCTTGGCTAGATTTGACATTGCTTAACTTACTTACCTTCTGCGCCGTAGCTTGGCACCAGAGTGGCCACTAGAATGAGAAGCATTACAAGCTTGGATGTGAGCGCCATTGTGGATCAGAATCAAGTAAGTCACTAGACTAGTAAGCACGTATTTATAATCCTTGAGCTTGCCATTTTTCAAGTGCCCAAGAATAAAATGATCCTACTGTGTATTTGTCCGCATGCATGCAAACACTTGTGCGCATGCATGCTAGTTAGACAGATGCATATAGCTACGTATTTGTATGCAGCATTCTGATATAATATCTATCTAGTTTATTTTTTTTTTCATACATGCCTTTCTTTCATTTATCGCAAGAATAGCAGAGATTCGGCTTAAAGCAATCATTTGGCAACATTATCTTACAATGCAATTGTGACAAATGCAGCCGGGCATGATTTAAAGAACAAAAATTGTACTATGTCATTCCGAGTGAAGCCACAAGAGTCTTAACGTTAACATACATGAAGTACATGTTTCCTCAATTCCTCTCAGTTTGTTTTACTCATTTGGCCAGATAAGTGACATGCCAATTTAAACTTCCCGGTGAAAGAAGGCCCTGATTGCAGTTTCCAGCCATCTAATGCATTTCCATGCAATGCATCTGCTTAGTTCACATGGTCAGTGGAAAGAGATTCTTTGTGTTGAGCTGTAAGTTTTGAGATGCAATATCTTTAATCCCACACTAGAATTCAATATCAGTTAATAGCACATTTACCATCCTTGAGAAAATTTTGCGGTAATTCGATTACATTGTTTTGTTTCTGAGAAAAACATAATGAGTGTGACGTTAGAGTTTACTGAAAAGAGCAGTTCAACATATTTGTTTTTGGATTGATCATGCTTTTGAGTTCAGGAAAAGAGCGTAATCCATGTAGTTCTTATAGCTGCATGATTTTGATGCCATATCTCTGGATTTTAGAGAGTTGTTAGAGCACTTTCAGGTAAGTGACAAATCATAGAAATAGACCATGTCATATTGTACCGTACTGGTTATAACCCTTTGTTAATTGTCGAGCTTGAATTTGATGACTGGATATGAAGCAAGTAGAAACATGATCAACAATGAGCTAGTATTGAACCCTGTAATTCTGATTGAGATATTGTGACAGGGTTCAAAATGCATGTCTGTCCGAGAATGAAGATCCACAATATATTGCAGTCTGAAAACATAATGGCATCTCATATAGACAGAAATGGCATCTATAGATAGAAAACATAATGGCTCACACAGTAGTACCTGTCCAAAACTTCTTGGAAATCAAATCAATTCTCTTGATATTTCAATACAAGTGGACGATGCAGAAATGGAAGAGGGCGAAAATACAAACATACCAAAGCCTTTAGCTGTTATTCTTGTAAGATAGAACTAAAAACATAATCTTATATCTGCATAATAGCAGCATTACAAGCATAGAAACAAATGCACCTAAGATTGCTGCACGCGACTGCCCAAGTAAGCAATCTTAACATTGATGTTGCCAAGAGCTCCGGATGTAGACCATTCAGAAATATCGACGATGACATCGTCAGAGGTCTTCTTGCTAATCTTATTTTTGCGGACCAAGGGCAACGGGAAATAAATCTCCACAAGCTTCTGGCGCCTTTGGACGTAGTAGAGCTCAAAGGTGCCTTCGGTGCCACTGGGAGAGTTTTCTCGGCCAGAGGCAGCTATTGTGCCTGCAGGACCGCCGCTTTTGATCTCCACGTCGTTCACTGTGCCCAGCTCCTTGTCTTGCTGTGGGTAGTCATACCATTTTCCCCAATCCAGCCTTGCGTTCACCACCCGTACAGATCCAGGACCCAAGTAAGTTATATGAAATGCAACCCACTGTTTATATGCAAACGGTTCTGGCTCCTCCCCTGCATCGTAACATAATTTCATTCATTAACATTCCAAATCTAAATGCTTGGCTAGATTTGACATTGCTTAACTTACTTATCTTCTGCGCCGTAGCTTGGCACCAGAGTGGCCACTAGAATGAGAAGCATTACAAGCTTGGATGTGAGCGCCATTGTGGATCAGAATCAAGTAAGTCATTAGACTAGTAAGCACGTATTTATAATCCTTGAGCTTGCCATTTTTCAAGTGCCCAAGAATAAAATGATCCTACTGTGTATTTGTCCGCATGCATGCAAACACTTGTGCGCATGCATGCTAGTTAGACAGATGCATATAGCTACGTATTTGTATGCAGCATTCTGATAATATCTATCTAGTTTATTTTTTTTTCATACATGCCTTGCTTTCATTTATCGCAAGAATAGCAGAGATTCGGCTTAAAGCAATCATTTGGCAACATTATCTTACAATGCAATTGTGACAAATGCAGCCGGGCATGATTTAAAGAACAAAAATTGTACTATGTCATTCCGAGTGAAGCCACAAGAGTCTTAACGTTAACATACACGAAGTACATGTTTCCTCAATTCCTCTCAGTTTGTTTTACTCATTTGGCCAGATAAGTGACATGCCAATTTAAACTTCCCGGTGAAAGAAGGCCCTGATTGCAGTTTCCAGCCATCTAATGCATTTCCATGCAATGCATCTGCTTAGTTCACATGGTCAGTGGAAAGAGATTCTTTGTGTTGAGCTGTAAGTTTTGAGATGCAATATCTTTAATCCCACACTAGAATTCAATATCAGTTAATAGCACATTTACCATCCTTGAGAAAATTTTGTGGTAATTCGATTACATTGTATTGTTTCTGAGAAAAACATAATGAGTGTGACGTTAGAGTTTACTGAAAAGAGCAGTTCAACATATTTGTTTTTGGATTGATCATGCTTTTGAGTTCAGGAAAAGAGCATAATCCATGTAGTTCTTATAGCTGCATGATTTTGATGCCATATCTCTGGATTTTAGAGAGTTGTTAGAGCACTTTCAGGTAAGTGACAAATCATAGAAATAGACCATGTCATATTGTACCATACTGGTTATAACCCTTTGTTAATTGTCGAGCTTGAATTTGATGACTGGATATGAAGCAAGTAGAAACATGATCAACAATGAACTAGTATTGAACCCTGTAATTCTGATTGAGATATTTTGACAGGGTTCAAAATGCATGTCTGTCCGAGAATGAAGATCCACAATATATTGCAGTCTGAAAACATAATGGCATCTCATATAGACAGAAATGGCATCTATAGATAGAAAACATAATGGCTCACAGACTTGGCAGTACCTGTCCAAAACTCCTTGGAAATCAAATCAATTCTCTTGATATTTCAATACAAGTGGACGATGCAGAAATGGAAGAGGGCGAAAATACAAACATACCAAAGCCTTTAGCTGTTATTCTTGTAAGATAGAACTAAAAACATAATCTTATATCTGCATAATAGCAGCATTACAAGCATAGAAACAAATGCACCTAAGATTGCTGCCAAGAGCTCCGGATGTAGACCATTCAGAAATGTCGACGATGACATCGTCAGAGAAGGTTTTCTTGCTAATCTTATTTTTGCTGGACCAAGGGCAATCGAAATAAATCTCCACAAGCTTCTTGGCGGCTTGGACGTAGTAGAGCTCAAAGGTGCCTTCGGTGCCACTGGGAGAGTTTTCTCGGCCAGAGACAGCTATTGTGCCTGCAGGACTGCCGCTTTTGATCTCCACGTCGTTCACTGTGGCCAGCTCCTTGTCTTGCTGTGGGTAGTCATACCATTTTCCCCAATCCAGCCTTGCGTTCAGCACCCGTACAGATCCAGGAGCCAAGTAAGTTATATGAAATGCAACCCACTGTTTATATGCAAACGGTTCTGGCTCCTCCCCTGCATCGTAACATAATTTCATTCATTAACATTCCAAATCTAAATGCTTGGCTAGATTTGACATTGCTCAACTTACTTACCTTGTTTTTCTAGGAAGAGATGCAATGGCGATCCTAATGCCCCGCTAAAAGGATGCCCGAAGGACAAGCTCTATGTGGGCTTGAAGGTGGATAAATCGCGTATTCGAATTTAGAAGAATTGCCAGCGGGATCCTTCTGAGCCGGTGAAAGAGCACATGATTGTTTAGTGGTCGTTGGGAAGGATTGCTATGGCAATCCTCAGAAACTCAAACATGGAGTGGCCGCCTTTTCATGTGGTTTTTCCTGGCATCGTCAGGACTTGGAGCAGGGCAGGCACGTGAAATCTTGATTGGGTTGGCTCTCACCTAGTCAGTGAGGCGCTCGCAGAGTCAGGGAGATGCTTGCAATCTTTGGGATAGGTTTTATAAATGGGCAAATACCTTTCATAGAGGTGTATGTGTCAACAAATAACCATCCAACCGAAAAAGCGCTTGACAGAAAAGTTTGCACTGATTCTATTCGCCAAAAATGAAGGTGACGGTTTCCTTCCAAGGTATGCAGTATGCCTCAAATTCAAATTTGAAATGATGACCCAGTTTTGGATACTAATCGTGACACTTCCAAACAATTCAAATCGGCAAACCAGAAAAGACCGCGCAGTACAAGGCAATCTTGTACCAATATAGCTCAAGGCAAGCTCTTCTCAAGCGCTTAGACACTCTTCTTAGGCACTCAGGCATTCTCTTCAGGCGCTCATGCATATTTCCTCTGGGGCTTAGGCATTCTGGAAAATTTTTGTAAGGTGAGTTCAAGCTCTTCAGGATGCTTCCTCCGTACGCTTAAATTATCCTGAAAGCTTCAGTAGATGATCAGTGCTCACTCTTGGTGGCTTTCTTTCTCTAGAACTTGTATAGGGCTTCTTTGTTGGATTTAGACATACAAGTGCTCACTCTTGGTGGCTTTCTTTCTCTAGAACTTGTATAGGGCTTCTTTGTTGGATTTAGACATACAGAACGACCACTCATTAAACCCTAAATGCTTGATTGGTCTCGATTTTGAGTTGTAGCAAGCTTGCAGCTGCGATCCTGCATGCGATCTTCTAGACTAGGAGCTTGAAAACCAAAACCAGCTCCAGCAAACCAGCGTTTTTTTCGGAGAAAAATATTTATTTAGTTCATGATAATCACCGTGATGATCGCTCGTACTTGCTATTGATATATTTTTATACTATTGTAGCTTCCAGATGTCTTCGGAGCTTGATGTCTTCGGAGCTTCTGCTTGTAGAAGGGTGGCTAAGGGTAAGGTTCATGCTTTCACTAAACATCACAATGCTCAAGTTTCAGACACTAAACATCACAATGCTCAAGTTTCAGATGGAGCCTCTGTTGTTTCCATCGACATGGTTCTCAATGGTTCATTTAGGCTGCATTTTATTGAGCCGAAAATAGAGACTGTGGGCAAGCACGCAGTGCGCTCATACTGTGACCTACAATTGATGTTGTAACTGAAGCAGCATGCGGTTCACCGGAGATCACCCTTGAAAAGCAAATAAAATTAAATTGGCAAGTCCCTGATAAGGAAGGAAGTCCTCTAATTACAACATCACCTAAGGTTATCACTGGGGATGACTTCACCCTTATGTAGTTGCAAGTTAATGCATGAGTGTTGTGATAGACTCTATGGTATGGGTACTATGATATTCACAGATCCAAATCATTCTATTTCTGGTTTGCCTTTAAAGAATGAGTTTATTGTTGCCACAGTCATGGAGGTGCTTCATATGCCAGCGAATCCATCAATGAAGTGTTTGTCTTGCATCGGGATGCCTCAATTGCATGATTTAGTGCGTTGGGACATTCATTTGATAGTTGTGGACGACAATCCCCTGTCAAAGAGTAAGGGCTATTGATGAGGCATCCGAGGCAAGGAAGAAGCATTTCGGAGAACTACAATCTGCTAGTTCGAAAAGAAAATACAATTTAGGTAGAAGACAAGCAACGCAAGCAAAAAAACCTTCCAAAAGTGCTAGAAAGACAACCGACCAAGCAGTTAGGGAATTCGTAAAATCTTCATGATGTGCAAAGCTTTGTTGTTCTATGTTTTTTGGTTAAGAAGATTGCTAACCTTAGGACCTTCTACTGGAACATGAAATCATCGGATCAAACTACCTTAGTCTATAACATGTTTGACCTATGTGCTATTGATGGTCAGGTTGGCACACTGATGCTTATTAATAAGGAAGTCTGCTAGCAAGCATGGCAGATGGCTTATGACATAGCTTATCGACTTTTTACAGATGGAAGAAGAATTTTATGGAAGGCCACAGGGTAGCTGAGCATGAAAATTAGGTTCAACAAAGCCGAGGTCTCAAACTTTGGCAACAGATAGCATATTCACATTATATGTCAATGAGAATGCTGAGACTATGCCACATATTAGATTGAAGAAGACTATGCAGGGGATAAGAGAGAATATATTGAAGTTAGTGTCTGCTCTGACTAAGAAGGATATACATCAAGAAGTCGATATTGTTGTGGAAGAGCTGACTGTAAGCATGTGTTGTGCTCTTCTTTCTTGTATATTTGGAAGGATAGTCATTCGGAGGTTGCCATAGCTAAGCGCATAGTTTTTTCCCAATGTAATACATGTATAGTTATCGAAGAAACGGTAGCTAAAATATGGGATCTATTGGAAAGAAGAGAGTTATCATGGGAAAGGAAGGCTCATATATTTGCACTGCCATTTTGCAAAAGCCTTTATTGGTCCTTGCAAGCATTGTCGCATCGTGCACCGGACCAAGCTCTTACAATCATTCATGATAAAATGGACCAGAATAAGACTGTTGCCTAGGCTTGAAAAGTTAGCTAAGTCGATACAAAGATGGGAGCGTCTGAAGGTCCAACATCACTGGAGCTCTGACAATGGTCATGGTATAGGAGCACTAGGCCATTTCTCAGTGAGCTTTGGCATGATGACTCTAACTTTTACACATGTATTGAAAACATTAGAAGATTCACCTGAAGTTAACTGGAGCCACCTACACGATACAACTAAACCCACATGTGCCTGGGCCTCTTCAATTCTTGAATCTGAGGCTTTGAAAACCAAGATGACTAACATATCAGGCAAACTATATGATGTGCTTCCGAGGGAAATCTCAAGATTGAAAAAGCTATCGAGGAGGCTTTATCTTCAGCTTGACAATTGCTCTAGTCAGAACAAGAATAGATATGTGTTTTCATACTTTTCTTACCGTGTATACCCGGGTGTGTTTGATGGTGCAGTTGGGGTTCATGATGGTTGGATATACAAATGATGATATAGATGCTTTGTTCGGCAATTACTCTACTATTATGAGAAGGTCGGATGCATTCACCATTCCGGAGTTAATGCATCAGTTTCAGGAATGTAGTTCGAAGGATCCAATGCCTTACCTAGTGCACGAGGTCCCTGATTGGAAGGGATTCGTGAAAGCCTACATTCTTCATAAGAAGGAATGTCTCATCGGCCATCTAAAACCGCATCTGTTCAAGTTCGCAATAAAGACGGATGGTCTTTATTGTTTTATAAAATGAAACCTGGGCACCATGAGTGGTTGCCATAGAAGGGGATCAAAATGTGGAAGGCAGATGCAGATGGTGCACCCATGATTCCTCAAGGGGTGCCAAAGACTGTACCTCCAGTGAAAGCTCTAAATGACATTGGGGCTTTGAGAAGCTCCATAACAAAATACATCATGCATTGGGTAGCCATTTCGAAAGGAGGGAAGGACTCATGTGTCAAATACATATATGAATGGGGTTTATTCAATAACTACTGCTTTCCTCCGCCTTCCTTGATTTCCGAAGTGTTGCGCCTTTTGCCCCTTGGTGGCTATTGCTTCCTCTTCTTGGCAGCCTTTTGTCCAGGATGCGATTTTCTTTCATGAATTCTCATGCGCCTTACTTCCATTACCCTCTTCCTGCATCGCGGGTGCTCGCAGGCATGCAGCTTTGTTCGCTTTACGTTGTAACTTTTCTACAGAATGAATCATATTCTTCTAGTAATTTTGTCTCTTTTGGTTCTGTATGCATAGGCTAGGTTTATTATTTTAGGGATTGGTTGGGCATCCATTGGCTATTTGTATATGGCTAGGAGTAGTCCATGTTTCAGATGTTATTCTGGGTTTTTGACTATTATGTTTCCCCTTTGTTTTACCAGATATCTTGCCCTTCTACGACAATCGCTCTTTGCCCTTCTTTACCTCAGCTTTGGTGTCTCTCCTCCAGTCTTGTATGTCTTCTACCTTGCTCAATTATCCATCCACCTGGCTCCTAGGCTCAAACATGCCAAGGTGGCTCAAACATGCAAGGTGGCTCAAACGTGCCATGCAGGCTCCAACATGCCACCTAGGTTCCAACATGCCAAGGTGGCTCAAACATGCCACATGGGCTCCCAACATGCCCCCTAGGCTACAACATGCCAAGGTGGCTCAAACATGCCACTAGGCTCAAACAACATGCCAAGGGTGGCTCAAACATGCCACCTAGGGTCCAACATGCCAAGATGGCTCAAACATGCCACGTGGACTCCAACATGCCACATGGGCTCCAACATGCCAAGGTGGCTCAAACATGCCACCTAGGCTCTAACATGCCACATAGGCTCAAACATGCCAAGGTGGCTCCAACATGCCACCTAGGCTCCAACATGCCAGAGTGGCTTAGGCAAGCCACCTAGGCTCAAGCGTGCCACCTAGGCACTTCAAGTGGTGACATGCCAAGTAAGCAAGGCCAAGTTTTGACTAGGCCAAAAATGAAAAGATGTCTATCTTTGGTTTTTCATTGGATGATGTTGGCAAATTTTGGATGATATGGCTAGATGGTGGTGACATGGACATGATGACTAGGTGCAGCTTCTAAAGCCACAGAAACAAGCACTTCATGCAGTGGGTAGCCATTTCAAAAGGAGGGGAGGACTCATGGTCTAATACATACATGAATGAGGTTTATTCAATAACTACTGCTTTCCCCGCCTTCCTTGATTCCCGAAGTGTTGCATCATGCTCGTCTTTGCAGAGCCCATCTTACGCTTGTGGTTTTCTCTTGGCCTTCTGCCCCTTGGTGGCCATTGCTTAGCCTCACCTCCTCTTCTTGGCAGCCTTTTGTCCAGGATGCAATTTTCTTTCATGAATTCTTATGCGCCTCACTTCCATCACCCTCTTCTTGCAACGCGGGTGACGTTGTAACTTTTCTGCAGAATGAATCATGTTCTTCTGGTAATTTTGTCTCTTTTGGTTCTGTATGCATAGACTAGGTTTGTTATTTTAGGGATTGGTTTGGCATCCGTTGCAGAAGTACAAGACATTACTATTCACAAAATGATTTAAGTAGCTTGCATGTCGTTCGGCGTAAGGAATGGCTATGTTCCCATTATAGTTGCGGACGAACGCGTCCTATCATGAATGTCTACATGCCCAGTTCCCTACCTAAGATGCATGTAACCCTCTCTCTCTCTCTAAAATTTATGGCGCAAAAAAAACAGGGTAAAGCGAAGCCCGATGCATCCACGCCCTTCATGTGGTCCGCTACGGGGAGGCACGCCCGCTACTGTGGTCTCAAGAGGGGGAGGCATTGATGTTGGGAACAACAAGGAAGAAGTTTCGGCTGCTATTTCGGCTGCAAGTCAGGGGGCTAAAGGAGGTAAAAAGGGTAAAAAGTCCGAACAACCAGCCTCGACCACGTAATCGGGATGATAGCTCGCCGATTCTCCGCCACACCGCCCATCATCGAAAGCAAAATATGTTAGAACCAAGGCCAAGCCAATTCGCCAAGCAGTAGGATGCAAATGCCGATATACCAAATGCCGAATGAGATGTCCGTGATCCCCGAACTCGATCTTTGAAGATATCGGAAACAATGGAACAGACAAGGAGAGAAGCTGCTGCAAGGGAGGCAAAAATCCTGGAGCTTCTGCAAGGTATGACAGATTCCTTTCATACATTGAAACTGGAAAATATTTCTATTATGCAAGAGATAAGTAAACTGAAAGAGACACCAGCCATCTCATATCAGGGGATAGATGAACATGGAGAAGAAAGCTTAACAGATGTGATAAATAAATTGAATGATCGGATGAATGATATTGTTGAAAAGCAGGAAAGAGAAAGAAAGGCATTGAATATGCGCATAGTTGGGTTGCCGGAGAAAGAATCTGAAAATACTAAAGAAGAAGTTGAGGAATTTGTGAGGGCTAAACTGCATATACCAGCAAATGGAATCCTAGATGCTTATAGAATTGGTAAACAGAGTGAGAAGGATCGCACCATAATGGTTAAGTTTGCAGATATGGAAACCAAAAGGAGAGTAATGCAAAAAAGATCTTCTCTTAAGGAGGAGCGCATATGGCTGAACAATGACTTGACTGCTTCACAATTCCAGCAGCAGAGGCAAGAATTACAGAAAATGAAGGAGACCAAACAAAATGGAAAAATGGTTACCTGGAAGAATGGGGAAGTTATAGTACAGAACTAGGGATGTCAGACCATCAGGTTTTGTCTGTGGAACATTAATGGAAAGGGGATGTTCTCAAATCATGGGATGTGGTCTTCCTGGTAGAAACACATGAACACGAAGAATATGGACTTCCAGAAATAAACGGATTTATGTTACTGCACTCTGTGTGGAATGTAAAAGGATGGAGAAGGAAAGGTTTTGGAGGAATTGCCTGCTATATTAGAAAGCATCTTTTGGATGTGGTCAAGCTGATTAAGGACTCTTCTAAACAATACATCTGGCTGGAGTGCATGGGAAAAACAAAAAAAATATATGTTGCAGGCTGCTACTTCCCACCGAGAGAATCACCAACATATGCAGCAGCAGATATGGATAAGGATAATCCTTTCCATCATTTAGAGCAGGATGCTTTGGACCTAAGTGCACAGGGCGATCTTATTCTGATGGGGGACTTTAATAGTAGAATTGCCAATAGGCAAGCATATGTTGCTAATGACTCAGGAGATCCTATTTGGATGGAACAAATGAGCAACGAAGAATTGGAAGCAGCCGGGTGGGCTAGAGACACGGAGGACCACTATGGTGAGGTGCAACCTCAAGGCAGCCACTTGCTCAATATGTGTGGATGTTTGGAGTTAATCATTATTAATGGCATTAAGAAATTTCCAGCTTCAAAAAAATGCACTTCTATTGGTGCTAAAGGGGATGGCCCCAGTGTAATAGACATGTTGTTGACAGGGACACATATGATAGATTATATATCTGATTATTTTGTGGATGACTCACTGGCCACGTCTGATCATTACCCGATAGTGATGCACATGCAGGTGATGTGTAGGCTAATGCCAATGCCCAATACTGCGGAGACACCATGCGCATGCAAGCAGGCAAGAGAGATATATATATGCAGCTTTGTGAGGCACATGCTAGTAACATTATCGACAAGTCAAGCAGATAGTGATAATGATATGCTAACCAATATGTTATTAAATGCAGCAACTTCATGTTTTATGTCACAACGGAAAGCAAAAGGATTACCCTGCAATGGATGGTATGACCAAGAATGTAAGGCAAAACTGGCTGAATTTAAAATGGCAGCAAAGGAAGATAAATGTAAGCGTAGAATGGAATATCGTAAGTTAGTAAGGAGGAAAAAGAGGGTATATCTGCATAAGAAGCAAGAAATATTAGTTGGTACCTTACTAGATGAACCAAAGCGATTCTGGGCACGATTGAAATCAAAAGGCCATCAACCTAATATGCTGGAAGTGGAAGAATTAATGCAACAGGTACGTGGTCTTTATCACATTGCTGGTTTAAATGATGAGATGCATAGGGAAGGGGAAATTCTTGTTTTTACAGAGGATGATGTGAAGAATGGGATAAGTAAATTATCATGCGGAAGGGCAATAGATGCATTTGGGTTAGCAGCGGAGATGATTAAATGGGCTGGTCCTACTGTGGCAAGAGTTGTAACCAATATGATGAATGACGCACTATTGCATGGATTCCCATTGGCATGGCAAATAAACAGGGTAGTACCGGTACATAAAGCAGGTGATACTAGGGATCCTAATAACTATAGGATGATTATGATTAGCGGTCTTTTCTCCAAATTGTTTGCAACAATACTGGAGCACAAAATAAATACATGGGCAGAGGAGAATGATTGTAGAGCAGTGGGACAAGCAGGATTCAGGCCCAAAAAATGCACGGTGGATCACCTAGTCACAATTAGAGCAGTAATGGATTCCGTGAAGAATACCAAAAAACCCCTCTTTGCACTTTTTGTGGACCTTACAAAAGCGTTTGATATGCTGCGGAGAAGAAATATATGGGATTATATGAAATGCATTGGGGTACCGCAAGCACTACGTAATGCGGTATCTGTCTTGTATGAAAAGGTAGTAGTGCAACTTTCCTTTCCGCTGCGTAAGGAATGTGACGAGGATGTAGTGAGCAACATAGGGGTGAAGCAGGGGTGTCCACTCTCTCCTACGTTGTTCGGCATATATATAGACCAGCTTGAAGCTTGGCTAAAAACACATGGAGGTGAAGGTACCATGATGGCAGGGTATGTGATCACATTGTTGCTTTATGCTGATGATATTGTTATATTTGCCAGAAATGCTGCTGACATGCAAAAGCATTTAGACGCTCTTGTCTCTTTCTGCAAAGCTACTGAGATGAAAGTTAACCTCAAAAAAACCAAAATCCTGATATTTGGAACTAGAATGCGGGACTTTCATTTTTTCTATGATGGTCAGGAGGTGGAGATATCTAGTATATATAAATATTTGGGGCTGATAATTGATCATAATTATACTTGGAATAAGGCTGTTGAGCAAAGGACGGATGGAGGTACAAAAGCATTATTTGCCATGCAAAGAAAGTGCAGAAAAGCTGAAATTGTTGATTGGAAGCTTAAAAAGATGTTATATGAGTCCTTAGTGAGATCCGTGGTGCTTTATGGATGTGAGGCATGGGGGCCGGGATTATCACAAGATATGTGGAAGCGTGTGGAGAAGATACAAAAGAAATTCCTATTAACAAAATTAGGAGTAAAGATGCAAACTCCTTATCCGATGATGTTGGCGGATTCAGACATGATGCCACTCGAAGCAGAAGCTATATATTGCACATTAAAATATGCGGCAAAGGTCACTGAGATGGAAAATGATAGGCTCCCGAGATTAGCCATGGAACAAAGCAAGATAAAAGGCTGGTATGCAGACCTACAGAAATGGCTTGGGAAATGGGGCATGTCAATTGATAGTGTACCCAATGATCAAGCAGTATTACGGGAATAGGTAAAAATTAATGTGCAACACAAAATGTGGGGTAATCCTGGAACAAAGATGAGCTTCTACAGGAAGGTAGTTAATCCCAATTTATGTGCAGCGCCCCATCTTGCAGGCAAAGTTTCATACAAGAAAAGGCATATGATATGCAGATTAAGGCTAAGTTCCCATCATTTGGGAGTAGAGGTTGGGAGATGGGGAATCTTCCAAGATACAGACGTACATGCAGAGTATGTGGAGATGATGAGATAGAGGATGAGAATCATTTGGTATTACATTGTCCTGCCTACCAGAATCTTAGAGATCTCTATGGTATTCCAGATAATATCTCTTTGCATGATTTCTTTGGAAAACCGGTCCACACTATCGGAAATTTCTTAACAGATGTGATGAAGATGAGAGAATTATCAATTAAAAATTATAGGCAACTGTTGGACGATTATGAAAAAGAAGAGAGCGAGCCTAATGATGCCCCACTTGAGGGCATATTATTAGATGATATATGATTAAGCAATATTGTCTGTAGAATATACTGTCTTCTAGACCTGATGGTCTCATAGACACAATAAACATTTCATTTCATTTCATTTCCAACCCCTAAAATGATCCCTGTCGGATCTCTCTTATATGACCTCTGTCAGACCCATAACACCATGCTTACCGCCAGGTGGATGGATAATTGAGCAAGGTAGAAGATGCACGAGACTGAAGGAGATACATCAAAGCTGCGGTAAAGGACAAAGAGGGATTGTCGTAGAAGGGCAAAGGATGTCTCCTTTCATGATCAATTATGGTTATCAATGCCTCACTCCGGACACGTGGCATAATCTAGTTTCCAAGGTGGAAGTTTCTCAGCAGCTGCTTATAGATATGCTTCTGTCATTGGTGCCGCACTCAGCAGGTGGAAGCCCTACCTGCCTCCTCTATGCATGTTGCTGTTTACTTCTCCTCTTTGATATTTGCCCGTCGTAGTCCCATAGAGATCACTTCTGCCGCAATTGTCTCGGCTTAGTCAACTTCCCATCCCCTTGCTCTGCGCCCCTTCCTTCCTTGGTCCGCCAAGCGGGTCCTCGCGTCCATAATCCTTCATATGTGCATTTATCTCTTACTGCATCCCACATCCGCCAGATCATTTCATTACTCACCCCTTCACAGGCTGATTGGCGTAGCATTATGAAGGGTTGCCTTGTCACAATCTGCTTTGCTGGTTTTCTTCGTATCTCTGAAGCATTGCTTCTGAATTGGCGCGGTCTTCCTTTCTTCCCTGACTATGTCCAGTAGTATATCCGCAGATCCAAGTGCGACCAAACTGCTACTGGTCAAGAGGTCCTCATAGTGCGTGCTTTTTTCCCCTTTTATCTTGTGATGTTACTGCAGCGTTTGTTATCAGTCTGTTGTTTTCATACCTTTGATCCACCTGAAGGCGGTTCTCTATTTCGCTCCTTCTGACAATCCACACTGACCCCAAATCTTAGGTTCACATGTCCTTTATTCAGAGATAGCAAATAAACCTACATGAAGATCTGTGGAGGTGTGGTTTTACTAATTGACGGTGTTGTTTCTTAAGTGGACAGGGGACGTCCACTGTTATTTTTGTAAGGAGCTGTGGTTTTTGTTTTTTAGGAGGTGGTGTTTTTTAAAAGAGGTATTTTTTTGTTAAAAGAACTGCGGTTTTTGTTTTTTGAGGTGGTGGTGTTTTTGATGTGGTTTATAAGTAAGTGTAGTTATTAAGGAGGTTTTTTTTAAAGGATGTATGGTTCTCTAAAGGGACGTGATATTTTAAGGTTCTTAATAGCCAATCTTGTAAGCACCATTATACAATCATTGCACTACTCCCATCCATATGACACCCTATAAAGTATTCATGTTGTCATTGCATATGCCATATGTAAAAATATAGTATCTCATCTATTCTAGAATGGGGCTCGCATGAAACCAACAAACTGCTAGATAGGCTTCTCATTCATCTCGTGATTTTCACAATGGTGGATATGTGGGCCGCACACATGCTTAACTACCCACCTAAAAAAATAAAGGGAAAATCCAATTATATCATTTGGACCCCAAAAATACAATGCTAATAGATGAGTGGTTGATGTACCGCCGAAAAGCTTATCACAGGGATTAAAAACCCGCCCTCTTCGGGTTTCGAGGAAAACCCTAGTGATAAGCCTCTCGGCAAGGGGCTTGGACAAACGTAAAGGCATAGAAATCGCTCCCAAAAACCCCGCATGGAGAAGTCGAAGCAGATCTCGCCGCTAACTCAGACACGCACATCACCAACACAACAAAGCGGAGACAAGGGGTGGAAAAAAGCATCACCCCCGTGGTGGAAGAAAACATGATAAAATGTAAATTTGTGCACAATACAATAAACAAAGAAGGGGAGTGTGGGTTCAAAGAGAATAATGCATCGCTGAGAGAAGAGGAAGCTACCGATGAGACTTGATGCGTAACCGCCTCTAAAAATAGCTAAACCCCAACCGTAGAGAGGGCATGCGCCGCATGCATGCATGAAGACATGCATGCCGCCCCATCCTAGAATGTCAATCCGATGTCTCGGATCGAGCGCGATTCTAGAATGGGGCCTCGTGATGAAACCAACAACCGCCTTTGACTACCGAGAACTTCCTTATCAAACTAAGGTCATAGGATGAAGGTTAAAAAGAAGGGCCGAGGTCGAGAAAGGACATGCCACAAGATGACGCGAAACGCTAAATGGGCCAAACCAAGCAGAAGAAGCCCCTCCCCGCCTGAAACAAATCAAAGAGAATAAGGTAATCGGGCGAGAGAAGAGGGAAGCTAATGATGAGACTTGATGCGTAACCGCCTAAAATAAATTAAACCCTAACCAGAGGGCATGCGCAAGATGCATGCATGCATGCAAGACATGCATGCTCGCCCCATCCTAGAATGTCGATCCGATGTCTCGGATCGATGCGATTGTCCCTCTACCCCTCATGTTTATAGAAAACTATAATGCAAAGTCATATGAAGATCTCAAATTGAGTTGAAAACTTTAACATCCATGGGGACCAACAAGTCTATCAGTGGGTGGGTGGGTGTGTGTGCCACAAGATGGATGGGCGCCAATAATGCTTTATGGGATGCGCGGCCAAGCGAAAGCGGTAGAGAGAGAGAGAGAGAGAGAGAGAGAGAGAGAGAGAGAGAGAGAGAGAGAGAGAGAGAGAGAGATGGATGTGTTGGCCACATGGGGGTTGAGAGACAGTTTGAGAGATGGGGGAGATGGGAGATAGCGAGATGAAGGGAGAGTAAAAAATTTGGCTCTCCCTTTGAGAGACAAAACGCCCCTAACTATTGTTAGGGGCTGCCCCATTAACCCCCCTAATGTTTTATTGTTAGTAGCATAACGGCCGGTTCTCAATTTTGGCTCCCCAAAACTCAAATTTAAATTGAGCCACCACCCCCCCACGTTTAAGAAATGATTTCATTTTTTTTTGATTTGATCTAGCAGCTTGTTGCTCCAATTCGATTAGGGTCTCGAGATCGACCTTGCAATTCAAAATCCTCAGCATTTGCAATAGGATTTCGGTCTCGGTTTGAAATTCTTCTTTTTGAAATTTTCTCGATTTAAATTGTGTTCAAGAAGTAATTTATGTCAAATTTCATTATAAAGAGGCTCTAAATCATGACTAGAGCTACTAGATCCGCTTCTTCCAAAGAACCACCTAAACTCTTTGTGCCCCTAGAACCGAAATTGCCTTCAAAGAGGTCGAAGAAGATGATCGCCAAATCCCCGAACCGATGCATTACATGCATTCCAAATTTCAAGGTGCAAAAGGATTGCAACCGAGGAAGCAGAAAAAGCGCTGGCTCCAAATCCAACTCGTGAGTCGACATGCCCTCTAAAATTCTTTGGCCTTGATTGTTCATGGAAGTGATGCCGATGCCATTCAAAGCAAGAAAAGAAAGCTACTGATTGATTGGTCCGATAATGCATTGGCACAATGTCTGTCCCTTGATGAAAGAGTATAAAGTTCATAACAATGGAAATATTAATCTATCTACTACCGGTGGAGAGATCATGATAAAACTTCAACACTCGCAGAGGGATTAGGAAGATTTAAGGCAATTGAGAAACAAATGGGATAAATTGCAGATTAAATTTAGGGATGAAAAAAAAGCTTCAAATAGGATGGTGCAGAGCCCTCGAGTTGGCCATGGTTTGAATTCATGGAAGATTTAAAGCACGGACATACCAATGAGAGAGACATACGGGTGGTGGAGATGATAGAACTTTTGATCCCGAGGCATTTGAGGAAGTTTGAAATGTTCATTAAATGAATTTGTGTCTCAAGCATTCTTTGAGACACCCAAGATCAAGCCTCTTTTGTTGAAGAGGAATTCATAAATGTTGACAACACCGGTGGTGTTCCCCGACAAATTCAAACAACCCTATTATAAATGAGAAGCACGCGGAAGAATGGGACACTTCCAAGTGCTCAAAAAGAAAATGGTGGGGAAAGAAACACCAAGTGGCAATAATATCTCGACACAAGCCCAAGATCACCGCTTGCAATAAAACCAGAGTGTATGGGAAGCCAACAACTAAAAGAAGATCTCGAAGTTTGCATAGATGAAGACATTGCAATAGGAATATCTAAAATGGCAAATGCAGGAGTTTTTGGGGAAAATGAAGCAAGGAAATTGGAGTTCATGAGGGAGGATTCTTTGAAGAAGGAGGCACTGATCAAGGAATTGAGACAATGAGATCAAGAACAAACCTAAAATTGCTTGAATCCATGGCAAGCATGACTCAAAGTGTTTGTCGATGACAAAGGAAACCCTCTCGAGATTGACAAGCTTAGCATCATCCAAAACATTCTTAGATAAGGTTACGTAATTCTCTTGTTCAAGAGTTCTTAGGTTTCAATTGAATTTTAGGTTTGAGTTGTCTAATTCTTTAGGGTGAGTTACTTTGAATTGTCCAATGATTGGTTTCATGAAATAGGTGCAAAGATAAAGTGTAATGAATTTTACGCCTAGGCCCCATTACATGATGTAAATTCTGAAAAAGTCGAATTTGTCCATCATGAGGTACCATTCATTATGGTAACATAATTGCACAAAATTTGCTACATAGGGTGCATGAAATGACCCTTCCCATTCCTTCCTCGCATGGCTCGTGGGGAAGGCAGTAGTTTAGCGCCACCCCCATCGGTGCCCGCCTTCAAGCTCTCAGCCTTCCTACTCTCTTCCCCCCTTCAAGTTCGCTTCTTCAATGTCCCGAGAAAGCTGCCGATTCCTCCACAACAATCGAATCTGATGGAGTCTTGCCACTTGAGGTGAGGAGGCATCACCAGACGGTTTCACAAAGAGTTGTCATGGGTTATTTCGACATGGGTATAAGAATCGAAGAGCAGTTGTTTCATTGGGCTCAAGCAGCAGAACTTCGCCAAGTTTTGCATCTGGAAGTTACTTTTCTGAAGGTTGGAGAAGCCTGGTGCATGTACGAGGTTAGGAGTTCAAGTTTTCGATGCGAGTTCTGCTTGTGAAGAAAATGACTGTGTTTTTTTTTTACTTCTGTTGTTTTAAGATGATCCTTCTCGGCTAATAAAACTGTCGGCTAATTTTATCTGCATACATAACCTTCCTGTAGAAATATCTTGGCTTCGTTCAGTCTGCATGTAAACCTGTGCTTCTTTTTAGCACAACTTTTGTATATTACAGCACTTATTTGAATGAAAAAGTTTTTATGTAAGACCAGATGATCTTGCACTAGAACTTTTATTTCGTACTACTAAGTTGTTTCTGTTTTTTGTGCACATATTTGACATCAGAGTTGGAAGAGTCATTGTCTTGCATTTTTTTAAAGGTCTAACAGGGATCTTTAAGTTTTAGCAATGATACTTTAGGGTTGTCAGGTTTGGCATACGTTTCTGTAAAAGTAAGTAACAGAAAGTATGCTAACTTAACCTATAAATGTACTTCCCCATTCAGTAAGTAAATGTTGATTCTTTGTGAAATAAGTGGAGGCAGTGTGATTTCACTGTCAGCAACAAATGTAACAGAAAAGAATGTGCAGATTGCACAATGTTCGACAATTCATGTTGCAAGTTTTTTGGTCAATGCCAAATGAATAGTGCATTGACAAAAAAAATGCACAATGCTCGAGTCTTCAATCTGAACAATAAAGAAATGGTGGACAATGCACAATGCTACAGTATTTTGGTCAATGCCAAATGAATAGTGCATTGACCAAAAAACTTAGTATATCCAACTCAATATTATGTGTGAACATAACCTGCAAATAAAATTCAAAATACTTTGTTCCACATATAAACTTTGTTTTTCAACCAGTGATTTCTCATCAGCAAACAAGAACTTGAGTTTGCACTCAAAGTTTTGTGAACTTAACTTTGCACCTAAACTGCAAAGAACAATTATTCCTATGGTGTTACAGAGCAGTAAGTGAGAACAAGAAAGAATTTTGGATTTCAACCATAGAATTGTGCTGTTCAAATACATCTTCACATGAATTTATGTTTTCGCATAATAGATGTATGCATTATGTAACAGTTATGTAGCAGCACTCAGTCTGCATTAACCTATTCCAAATTCTGAAATATAATATGTCGAATTTGATCCCCTTCTTTCTTCATCCTTTTGTTCATTACCTCAGTCTCGTAGTAATCAATTTTAGGAACATCAAGTAGCAATGGCAAGTAATCTAGCTGAAGATCTTGCATGATACAAAAGTTCCACAAAACACAAGTAGCATGGATTGTTTTGGCAGCTCTACCAACATGGATAGGCAATGCCTTTAAAATTTGAATTTTCTTTTATGATACCAAACCATTTTCTACACACACTCTACCGGGCAGATCCTTTTATTAAATCGCCATAGGCTCCCCTTTCCATCGTGGAAAACTTTAATCAGAAATCTTCGAGAGGGATATGTCAATCCCCAAGCAAAGATTGGTGGAATTGTAACAACCATCTCCCCGGGTCACCATTTGACCCCCTCGACTAATCTTTTTACCCTCATCTGAACAAGAGGTTCTTGCATTATCCGCTTGGCGCCCAACCTCTTGTATAACAAACTTTTTCTTGAATTGATTTGCATCATGCACAGAACCTACCCCATTTACACAAACATTAATGAAGAGTCTTTGGTGAGTAACCACACCTTGCATAAGGCGGGGAATGTCTTTTGTGCCCGGAATAATAGTCATCACCCCTTGTCTTTGCTCCATGGTTTTCTATACAAATAGATATGAGATCCATCAACAAACTCCAAATATATATTTGGTATATCAGTAGCATCTTCAAAATCTTTGTTTATGTCCAACAATCTTTGGTCTCGCTGGTAAAGCAATGAACCTCTTGTAAAAGCATAGTCTTGGATGCCAAAGCAAAGTTATTTTTTTCGTATTTCAAGACATGATAGTTTTACCTACATAAAATCTTTGACCTACATACAAGGGTTTCTCACCATGTGCTAAGAAATAAAGCACCATGGCTAACGCTTTTCCCTGGATCAACAGCGGCCCGACCTTCATTCCAGTCGATTAAGTAAGGCAACAATAAGACCAACTAAATTCTCAAATGAAGCCCTCTTCATCCGATAGAACCGGTGCCACATATCATCCTCAAAAGAGGGGAGGCAATTCCAAGCATGATTATCAATGCCGGTCCCACTGCGGTTATCCGCCTTTGGACATACCCAAAATCTTCGGGAGGCTTCCTTAATCCTCAAGAAGCTGCTAAGAAGAGTGTAGATGAATCTTTGCACACATGTAATTAATATTATCTTCTACCTCGTGATTCTCGCTCTAAAATATCCATTGACCCCTTCTCGCTCATTCTCCTCAGATCAAATGTAGATAAAAGAGCTTTGGAAAGCCAAGCCGAAAGTTGAATAGCCCTCAAAAAGCATGGCAATCATGCCCCAAAATGACCAGGATCCATTAAATAATGCAAATCCGGGCCGAAAAAGTCTGATTGTAGAGTCAGATTGAACAAAATGGCTGCTGAACACAAAATATGGGATAATAAAAGCGGAAAACAAGGATATGGGATATTTGATTACTGAGGGAGGCAAAATCTTGGTATGGGATAATTGAGCTTGAGTCGGGGCCAAGGAAGAGGCAGGAAGAAAAATCCCTAGGTGGATTCCCTCCTTTCCGTTGGATCTCCTTCCCAACAAGTTAGCTTAGGAGGACGAGAGACATTTGTTGGTCCATCTCAACACATACGGGTAGATAAATTTTATCTCTCGCCAGATATGACGGAGATAAAAGAAATTGGAGCATGTGGCTAACGTAAGATGTCTCTCGTCCATCTCTGAACACATTTTATATAGAATTTTATCCCAAACAGATATGACGAGAGATAAAAAAATTGGAGCATGTGGGGAGAGAGAGAGAGAGAGAGAGAGAGAGAGAGAGAGAGAGAGAGAGAGAGAGAGAGAGAGAGAGAGAGAGAGAGAGAGAGAGAGAGAGAGAGAGAGAGAGAGAGAGAGAGAGAGAGAGAGAGAGAGAGAGAATAGAATGAATAGAATATGCAAATTCTGAGACCACCAGGTCTATGAGACGTTCATCACCAGTATTACATGTCCAAATGAATATCATCCTCCTCTTCTCTCTCATTACTTTCATATTCATCTAGTAGAAAATGATAGTTCCTAATTGATATCTCTCTAATTTGTAACATTTCTGATAAATACCTCCCTACTTTGGTAGAGGGAAGTTTAAAAAATGATGCAAGCGTCTCTACATTTATATCATACTTCATTCGGATACCCTGATAGGCTGGACAGTGTAAAATAACATGGACTTCATCTTCAATTTCATCTGTTCCACAAACTCTACATACCCTTTTGTCACGCGCAAATTTTCCCCATCTCCCTACTTCAATACCCAAATGGTGGGAGCTTAGGCGAATCCTGCAAATCGTCTGCCGCAATTTAATAGATAACTTATCAGATAGATAAGACAATTCATGCATCTCAGGATTCATTGCTTCCTTATAAAACATGGCCTTCACCCCCGGTTGTTGCCACATCCATTGCTGCACATTTTTATGTACCCACTGCCTGATATCATCATTGGTAAAAGGCAAATCTTCTATGTTCATCCCCCACTTCTTCAACCAGTCCTTAGCGTCTGCGAACCATCCTTTATGAGTGGTTTCCACAAGAGCTAGCTTTGGTAAAGCATCCTCCCCCATATTTGACACTTTTCTTACATAAATCATAAGCCTGTATAGTGCTTCCCCTTCCAATGGCATCATCCCACATTCTACAAGCATAGTAGTATCACGTTATGCATTTTGACCCCTAATTCAGCCCAAGACCAAAAATTTTTCAGATGTTCTCTACCCTCTTCCACATGCATTGGGACAATCCCGGCCCCAAGCTTCCACAACCGCATCTGGAACCACCGCTTGGACTAATGTTTTAAATAAGAGCTTCTCCACCGAAAATGGAATATATCGCGTGATTTACATTTCCTTTGCATGGCAAAAAAGCTTTTCATGCCAGCCATTTACCACAGTAACCACGGTATCATTCCATCTATAATTTTGGTTAACAATCAAACCCAAGTATTTATAACTGGAAGCCAATTCTACCTCTTCCTCCTTATAAGTAAAGTTCGAGGTTTTGAGAGTACCAAATATCATCACTTTAGTCTTTTTAAGATTGACTTTCATACCTGTTAATCCACAAAACGTATTCATCGCGTTCAAATGCTTCTGCATCTCTCCCTGGCTCCTAGAAAGTAATACCACATCGTCCGCATAAAGCAGCAGTGAAATAGTATATCCTCCCAGACTTGTGCCCTCTCCTCCATGCTGCTCAATCCATGGTTCCAACGAATCTATAAAAATGCCAAATAATGTAGGGGAAAGCGGACATCCCTGCTTTACTCCTATATTGCTTTCAACTCTTTCTTTACATTTATCATATAGGGGAAATGAGAGTTGAACCCATACCTTTTCGTATAGGACAACCACAGAATTCATCAAGTTGGCTGGCACCCCAACAGTAAGCATACTTTCCCAAAGATTCTCCCTTCGTACCATATCAAAAGCTTTAGAATAGTCCACAAAAGTGGCAAACATTGGTCTTTTTGTGCCTTTTATGGAATCCATCATAGCCCTAAAGGTCACCAAATGATCATCTGAACCCAGCTTGCCCTTTTGCCCGAACCCCCTTCTCTTCTGCCCATGAGCTGATTTTGGTTTCAATAATTGTTGCAAAAAGTTTAGAGAACAAACTACTTATCATAATGGTCCTATAATTGTCTGGGTTTTTCTCATCCCCGGCTTTGTGTATCGGTATAACTCTATTTAGTTGCCATGTTGGTGGGAAACCTTCTTGTAACACAGCATTGATCATTTTGGTTACGACTTGTAATACATGGTTCCCTACCCACTTTAGCATTTCTGCCATCAAACCTGATATATCAGCAGCCTTGCCACATGATAACTTGTTAATCCCATCCGACACATCCTCCGTAGTCACCGTTAGAATATCTTGCCCCTTTTCCATGTTCCCCTTGACACCTGGTACATGATACAGTTTATGAATTTGGCCCATTAGTGCTTCAGCATCCAACTTCGTATCTTGAGTTTTCTTGTTCTTTAAGCAGCTCCAAAACTTTCTCGGATCTTCCACCAATTGATTCACCATATCTTCTTGCCTGATACTTAAATACGCCCTTTTCTTCTTTCTCACTGTTTTCATGTACAATCTCTTTATTTCATCTTTCTCGCATCGTAGCGCCTTCTTTAGTTGCTCCCTCAAATGCTTGCACTCATTGTCAAACCAGCTATTGCATGGAAGGCCTTTACTTCTTCTGCCAGAAACAAAAGAGGCATTCGCAGTTTGCAGAAGCATTGATGCAAGAGTTTCGCTCATCCCTGCATTAGAGGAAATATGAGATCACATTTTGTCCCATTAAGGGATGCTTAAAATGCCACGTCAGCTTTTTAAACTGTCCAATAAGAGAAGAGTTCCAGTGTATCTCATTCCAGTATTATGTGGCAGCCTGTAATTAATGCAGTTGCAACTAACTTCCGTAGTATCATTTTTTCATTATAACTTTTGATCCAGAACTCCGATTCAAACACTTTTTGTAGCAATGGGTTCGTCTTCTCAAAATGTATCTAATGATAACCCATTCATATAAGTTTCTTGATATAAATGTACAAGAAATAAGTAAAAAATCATATTTTTTTAAGGTTAACGTATATGACCATATTGAAATACATCATAACCATATATCATTAGAAAGATCTTTTCATTTCGCATCAAATGCAACAAATGCCGCAGCATTTTGACGAGTGGATCAAAAGTTATGGGGGAAAAACAAAAGCAATGAAGTTGTTGGTGCTGCATTAATTGAGAGCCTGTCATATGTCTGACGGGCCATGCTTGTGACATGAGAGTTGGCCTCTGCCTCTCGCTTCAGTGTGTATCGGCCGACTTTCTCTATTGTATCTGGTCCTCGCAGGGGGGCGGCATCTATGTACTCCTTCAAGATCAACTTGGCTACCATGTCTGCCTTTGGTAGATGTGACTAAGAGTCATCACCATCCACATGCATGTTAACGGGGATGGAGGAGGGGACCTCGGATGGAACCACATGAGTTGCCATAGTTTTCTAGGACATAGGGTTGTTTGGGAATGCAAAAATTAGGGTAGGGCAAAGGAGTTGCTCGACGGGTATTTTAGATGCTTTGAATCCAAAACGGGCACTCAAAAATGTTCATTCGCACAACTTTTTACGGCAAACATGAATAAGAAGTTTCTCGAGTGTTTTAGATGTTAAAAATCCAAAACAAAGGCTTGGAAACATCCTCCGTGCAGCGTGCCACCAGCATGGAGGACTGTATAAAACAACTTGAAAATGGTCTTCGGCTAGCACACTCCGAGGGCAACACGATAGAGCGACCCCTATTGACATCTAGACGCTCTATCCGCCAACATAAATACTATGGCTCGAGACAGGGAACGATTTGAGTAGGAGACTAGGGACGACATATCGCGCCTTCGCACAGAAGCCGAAGAGATGAATGACACAGTCCAAAAGGTAGCCCAGGCCGTCACAACGGATAGTCGACACATATAGACCCTTCAGGACAGGGTCAGAAGTCTAGAAATAACCTCATTACCTATGGATACTGAGATTGCCACTAGATTGCATAGATTGGAGTATAGCTCTACTGTGCAAGATCGAGACGTCACGAGCTATGTGCGACAATTTCTCGATGGGGCAAGCCTCCATGTAGATGCTCATGGGCAGCTACAACATTGCAGGACGTCCGTATTTAGAGTCTGGGATGTGGTATTTCCGGACTTTCTTGGTGGTATTTCTGGACATCCGTTATCAGCCAGGTGGTATTTCCGGCCAAAAAGGTGGTATTTCCGGCCAAAAGGTGTGGTATTTCCGGCCAAAAGTGGTATTTCGGCCAAAACCAAGCGGGAAAGCTACAAGTAATTTGAAATCTTTGGTCGGATCGTTCTTGCAGCTCTGTGAACGGCTTGAACTGCTTCAAAAGCCCTTTTAATCACTTTGTTTGCCTCTTTAACGTTAGTTTGATGAAGAGAAGAAGCGATTTGAGCCCAGATAGAACCAGATTGATCCAAAAATGCCCAAAAACAGTTGATTCTGGGCTTGAAACTGTGAAGTTACAGTGGCTGATAACGGGTGGCCGGAAATACCACAAAAAAAGTCCGAAAATACCACATCCTGGACTCTAAATACGGCGGTCCAACATTGCATGCATGAGTTGGCAAGGCAGGCATTGGTCCAGTAATAGCTAAGCCCCCAGCTCCATGAGCTAAAAGATAGGCAAACTGGCGCACTTGTTGGGAACCAGCTTAGATGGGTATAGACAGCCCCGTCCCGGCAAAGGATGATCTGTGCACTTTGAACTATGAAGAGTCAAATGTGATGGAAACTTTAGAACTTTATCTTATAGAAAAAATATTTACATTTGTCTTTGTTTTGGCATGCAACCAAATGAAAGGGTATATAAAGTTATTATTATGCTTATGGTTAACGCATTAAGCATTTTAGATGCAGAGCACGTGTATACCACCATTTGGCAACTTGCCAATGCAACAAAGACACATATGGATTGTCATGTGATGATCTCATCCTAGATGCTTCAATATATATGACTTAATGTTATGTTTTTTTACCTCCATTGGATTGGATCATTTGTAGCTCACTATAAATAAATGTGGCTATTAAAATTATTGCATCACTATTTTTTATTATCTTTTGTACTATCTTTTGTACTGTTTTCCTCTAGCGCCTTTTTCCTTTCTCTCTCTAGGGTTATGGTTTTGCCAACTCTCTGTCACTAGAGTTTTGCATCCACATCCCTAGCCTCTCAGTCCCAAATAATGCGCGAAGGACGTTTTCAAGCCCCTGTTTTGGATTCCAAGCATCCAAAATGTGCTTCAAGCAACCTCTTTGCTTCGCTTTAAATTTCTGTCATAATTCCTGTCATCCCCAAAATGCTGCACGAAGGACATTTTCAAGCCTCCGTCTTGGATTCCAAGCATCCAAAATGCGTTGGAGCAACTTCTCTACTTTGTGCTAAAATCTTTCCTAATTCTTGTCTGAAGTAGCCATTCTATTGGAGGATTCTTATGGGGATGAAATGAGATCTCAAATTGCCTCTAATGCTGCTGTACTTGGCCATTCAATGGTCTTAGCGTGTTCTTCACATTTCTTCATGTACATAGCAGCTTTCTTAGCATGCATTCTGATTCTAGGTTTATGGACTGGTGCTTCCCTACTTAATTCTGTGCCCAAGATATGCATTGTGAACTTAAGAAACATATGGTCTGATTCAGCCCGCAAGTCACTCACAGAAAAATCATATATATACTCACCTAAATGTGCTCCTGCTAACAAATAGTCCACCACGCTCGAGTCCTTACATGAGCAATTCGCTGAAAGTGGGTGTCTTTCAATCCCATTATACACCATGAGATCAAGACTGCTACACATACTCAGGAGATGTCCTCCTTGCGGCATCACATATGGGTACCTATCCATTGTTTTGCGCGCCCATCCTGCCAATCGGACTTCTTCATCTTCCAGCTGGTCCATCCAAATTGGATCTCCATCCTGGCTGTCCATAGAGGCTTGTTTGTTAGAAATTCTGCCATTAAAATCTCCAACTAATATAACACTCCCTACTGCCATCAGTTCTGCCACATCCTTCTCTAAATGATGAAATGGGGCATCCTTATCCATGTCTTCACCGTTATAGCTCTCGGTGGGAAATAGCATCCTGCCATGAAGAGCTTCCCTAGATCCATCACCATTTCAATCCAGATAAACTGTTTAGAGTTATCTTTCTTCACTAATTTGATCAAATGTGCGATTTCTACTCTCGCATAACAGGCTACTCCTCCAAAACCTCTTCTTCGCCAGCCCTTATTATTCCAAACTGAGTGGATTAACTGGAATCCTGCAATATCTGGCAAGCCTTCTTCCTCATGTTCCCATGTTTTCAAGGAAGAATATAACATCAAATGATTCGAGAACATCTCCCATCAGGACTACATCTGATGCTGTCAAGTGGTTGATATTCCACGAGCAAAACCTGATGGCATGTCTTCCCTATTCTGCATTGCCCTCAACAACCACCTTACCGCTTTTCCAGTACGCCTTCAACCCTTTGGCACGAGCTTCCTTCAAATGCCGGACATCATTCTTGTGCTGCTCAAATTGATTTCTGGTCAAATCTTCATTTATCCAAACCTTTTGATCTTTGATATCCTTCAGCTTTGTGCGTTTCTTGAGGACATTGAGCCTAGCTTCTCTGCTCCAAAATTTAACAATGATATGACGAGGGTTTGAGGAAACTTTACCAAGTCTGAAAGCATCCACGATGCCCACATCCTCCAGTTGCATATGTTCCTGTAAAAATGAGGTAACTCTGCTCTTCACATTTTCATTCTCTTGTTCTTCAATTCCTACAATTCGCAGATTAAGGGCCCTGTCTTTCTTATCTTGCTCCTCCCGGATTAATTCTGTAAGTTCCTGTTTCAAGTCTGCCATATTTGTGTCTGGTTCAACCTCCTCGTCTTCACACTCTTCGTCACTTTCTCCTTGCTTAATTTGCTCCATTTCTTCTCGCAACTGTGCAATCTCTCTGAAAGTCCTATTTGATCTTTCCTAGTTCTTCAGCCAAAAGCTTTCTCATTTCTTGCATCACTGTACTCAGAAAGTTCTTTTGAAATTCCCCCAGCATGTTTTTCATTGTATGCTCTAACCCTGTTATTCCAGATGTAGACGAATCAGCAACATCTTTTGCAGAATGTATCTCGGATAAATCCGTCGCCTCATGTCCAGCGATGGCAGCAAAGACCTTTGTTTCCTTTATTTTTTTATCCACAGATGCTTTGCCAGCCACATCGTCAGCACTAGCGGAGCCAATATTTTTGCCTTTTTCTACATGGTCCGGTCCCAGACGTATCATCGGAGTTGGACATGGCGGCGTTTTTTGTCGCCCCTAGTAGCCCATTGAGAGAGAGAGAGAGGGAGGGAGGGAGGGAGGGAGGGGGAGGAGAGAGAGAGGGAGAGAGAGAGAGAGATGAGATGAAATGTTTATTAATCACGTCTGCAGACCACCAGGTCTATGAGACGTTCAACATATACAATCAACATTATAGAAAATATCATCTAATGCATCTTCAGACAATAATGCATTAGTCTCTCCTCCCAACTCCTCTCGTATAACATTATGACCAAGTTGTTCCCTCAGACTCAGAACATCTCTTATGAATTTCCCTATGCATTTGCCTTCTAAGTCAAAAAAACTCCAACAAGGTTGATGCTGAAATATTATACTTGTTTCGAATTTCCAGATACGCGGGGCACCTCAAGAGCACATGTTGTTCATCCTCCACTTCCTGCATATTACATGCTTTGCAATGCCTCATTTCATGGGGGATTCCACTCCATCTGCCAATTTCTACTCCAAGTCTATGTGAGCTGAGTCTCATTCTGCTAATTAAATGTCTAAGCTTCAAAGACATACTTTCTCGAAGGTACTTAGAGAGAAAGAAAAAAGAAAGAAAATGTTTTGTGTCTATTGGGAGGCCTCAAGGGCCTATTAGACAGAAAAAATTACACAATGTCATAAAACAATAGATGAGTTTCCGAGTCCTCATCTAGCTCATCACTCTCGCTCAAAATTTCCGTATCTACATCAACTGGTTGAGATTCTATATATGTATCTCTAATTTGTAGCAACTCAATCAGATACTTCCCTCTGATGTCACCATGTAGCATAAAGAATGAAGGGAGGTCCTCATACTGAATTCCATATTTTGCTCGGAGTTCCTTGTAAGCACTACATCGTAACAATGTATGGTCTTCATCTTCTACTTGTGTCACATAATTTGCAATATCTCAGATGTCTAGGTAATATGTGTCCCCATCTCCCAGTCTCCACACCCAAGTGGTGTGAGCAAAGCCTTATCCTGCAAATTGCATGTCTCTTACAGATAGATATATTGTCCCTCGGTGTCTAGCTTCTCCCATGTCGGGGTTGATATTCTGCCTATACAAGATCATTTTGGTCTTTGGTTGCTTCCACATTTTCCTATGAACTCTTTGCATTATCCATTGTCTCAAATCCGAGTCCACTTGGATTATTTCCTCCCATTGGATTTCCCACTTTCCAAGCCACTTCGTTACATCATGCAATAGGCCCTTTAACTCATTTGGATAGTAGAGCCTTTTTTAGTGATTCTTGAGTCATCCATATCTAGCACCTTCTTAAGATCTGAAACACATCTCACAATTGCTTCCCCTTCTAGAGGCATAAGCCCACTCTCCACTAGCATCATGGGATATGGTGTTTGAGCTTTGACCCCTAATTCTAGTCTCAAGAACTTCTTCAAGACCTGTTCAATATCATCCCATAAACATTGTGGGAGACCTCGGCCCCATCTCACATCCATAGAGCACCACACTGCAATGCGAGAGAGAATGAAACAATTTTACCTTTAAATGCCATGGCCAAAGATGTGATCTCCACGCACATGCTCGCAATGCATACAAGGCTCGTTGCCCCCATCAATCCTCCGAAAGTGATACAAGTATTCCATCTATGGTTGCGGCTAAAAACAAGTCCTAAATACTTATAGGAATCACACATTTCAACTATATCCCCTTTGTACACGAAAAACATTTTCTTGCTTCAACACACCAAACGGGTCATAATCTTTGTCTTGTCTAGGTTTACTTGCATGCCCGTCTTATCACCTGTAAATCCGCCCGACCCATCTAAGTGCCTCTCGCATGTGTTCTACTGCCGGGCAAACATGACAACATCATCTGCATACATCAACGGTTTGCACCACATACCCATGTATCTCCATGCCTCCCGGGACGGTTAGTATGTAAACATTCTTCCAATCCATCAATAAACATGCCAAACAATGTAGGTGATAGTGGGCATCCCCTGTTTTTACCCTATATTACTCTCGCGGTGTCAAGGATAATCTCGAGGAGAATGGCTTTGATAATTGAACAAGCACTTTTCCATACAAGACTGTGACGCATCTCTAAGTTCATGTGGCACTTTCAACTTTTCTAACATGTCCCATAATTGTCCTCGGGGTACTTTGTCAAAGGCTTTTCTAAAATTAACAAATGCCATATATACAGGTTTCCTAGAACCTTTTACTTTATCAAAAATGATTTTTCAGCACTAACAAATGATCTAATGTGGATCTGCTTGCCCGGAAGCCTGCTTGTGACTCCGCTCTCTTATTATTGTTTTCAGCCCATAGACTTAATTTCTTCTCTAAAATAGTCGCAAACAACTTTGAAAGCAAATTACTTACCATAATTGTTCGATAATTGTTCGCTTCATGCTTCGATCCACTTTTGTGTATCGGGACAACCCTGTTCTTACACCAATCCAGTGGAAATCCTTGCTCTAGAGCCATGTTAAACATGTTAGCAATCACCGGATGTAAGCTGGGACCAGCCCATTTAAGATGCTCCGCACACATCCCATGTAAGTCTGGTGCTTTACCATTTGCCAAGGAAGCTATCCCTGCTGTAATTTCTTCCTCAGTGATTAGCATGGCCGATCTCCTATGGCTAGTCATGTCATCTACATCATCACTATGATACATAGAGACCACATGCCTCCAGAGATCCTGCACATCTAATGGCACTTCAGTTTGCTTATGCTTTTTAAGTGCATTATAAAACGACTTAGGCTCTTCCAAATATCTTTGACATAAGATTTGTTGCCTTTGCCTCAGGTAATATCTCTTCTTGCTACGAACCAATCTCTTATATTTCTGTTTGCATGTTTCTTTCCCAGGCTGGTCACTCTTCTTCCCTTTGCTCCTTAGCATCACGACATTCTTTATCAAACCATGCCTTGCATGGTAACCCCTTCAATGCTCTATGTGATGTGAATATATCTCTCTGCGGCCTCCTCTAAAACCTCAATCAATTGCTGGTTCATTTCGTCCAATCCTCCATCCCATACTTTGTTTGATGCCTTTTGCCCAACTCTTACTCTATATTGCATATGCAATGCTGATTTTAGCCAATATTTCCGCTTAGAAGAGCATGGCTGATCGTTCGAATATTAGCACTTTCGGTCGAAAGCACAAAGGATTATGATCGGATTCCAATTCATCTTCTCCTACTATGAATTCTTCGGTCAGATATTGTATCTTTCGCCATGACTAGATAATCCACCGTACTTCTAGGCGACATGTATTTTTTATAGAGCGGGGAATCTACTTAATCCATTCTGATTAATAGATTAGCACTACTTTGCAAAGACTAATGAATTGTCTACTTGCCTTCGCGATCACTAAGTCCGTAGACTCTCTACTTTTGCCACATAATGCAAGATCGTTTTCATCCATTGATTCCAGCCGTAGTGGATCTTTATCTCTGTAACCGCGGATGCTTGTAAATTACTGTCTCCCGGTTGAAATCTCACATCAATATTACTTTTTCCCTTTCCTTGAAAACTCATAATGTCTTATTCTAGTGAAAAGAATAAATCATCTCGTAGAGGCATCCGTTTACGTGTATGTTTTCATATGTTTAGGAGCAAAATAACATCGCCATGTAATAGAGAAAATTTCCCCTTATTTCCAACCAAATATATTGTCCATTTCGTCCTTCTTCACACCACGGATCGGGTCTCTTACAGCTGGTCTTGCAAAACATGCTACTCCTCCATTTCCCATATCTTTATCTCTAAATCTCTTATTATGGACAGAATATACTAAATCAAATCACGCTATGTCCCAGGCAATGCAAATAAATCATGTTCTTTTGTCTCCACAAAACAAATCACATCGGTTTTATCCAAATTATTTTTGCATGCTATACATCTTATCAATGGTCAATCTGTTGATGTTCCAGACAACTATTCTAAGGCCTCCCGCAATTACCTATTCAACAATGGCCTTTTCCTTGACCCATCTGACCTTCTTATTGTTCTGCTTTGCCTCTTTAAACTTTGACAGCTCATTCTTCTTCTCAATTACTTGTTCTTTTGTTAAATCATCATTTACCCAAATGAACTTTCCCTTTAATGCAAATCGTTGCTTCATTACCTGGAATCGGGCCTCCTTGTTGGCGAATTTCACCAGCACATGACGGGTTCCATGATCTTTATTCCCAATACGAAAAGCATCCAAAAATTCAGCTCCATCTAATTGCATCTCCTCCGCGAAGAAACGTGATACCGCTTCCTTGGTATTTTCTTTCTCCTTCTCAGGTAATCCAACAATCCGAATGTTTAGAGCCTCTCCACATAATCATCAAAGGCTTGCTTCAACTCTGCAACCTCGGCTGCTACATTATCTGATTCATCTTCCTCTTGGGTGATTTGCAAAACCTTCATTTCAGATTTAACCATATCCACTTCTTCTCTGATCTGCTGCAAATTGATCTTCATAGTGTCATTCTCCATTCTCAAATTTCTGATTTCTGCCATGAGTCTTTCTTCCCTTAAGGCCGATTCATGTCTTATTGCGCCAATTCCTTGGCGATTCTTGTCTAAAAGCGGTTAGCTCCTTCAAGATCAAGTGCAATGAAATCTCCCCATCTATGGTGGCTTGAGTACCCGGTTGTTAAAACCCTCTTTTCTAAAACCTGCTTTGTAATATCCCTATTTAGGGGCATCAGGGATCAAAACCCCTGTTTAGGGGATGCCAAAATGGTGTGGGCTTGCTGCCCGACTGCTGCGATCCATTCTCTCGACCAGGTGGGCCCCAAATTCGTCCATACCCTCACGCTTTCTGGCTGCCAATAGACCCATCCGTTTGAGCTTGACCACGAATCCGAGATGGGCACATGTAGAACAGATTTTTTTAGTGTTTTCTTTGTATTGGCAGCCTTAGTATCCTTGGTAGCATCCTTATTTCCTGTAGCCACAGATGATCCGACCCCTTCACCCTTTTTCGCCCTTGTCTTAGTCTCCATTAGAGAGAGAGAGAGGCATTTGTTTAGGAGAAGCTTCATATATGTTCATGCAGTTCCCCTATCAAGAGTAGCTGTAGCCTAGATATTATGAAACAAATATATAAACATATCATATTTATTTATTATTCAAAAAATATGGTTTACATGAATATTTGATGGCATGAGAAGGACCGTGACCTAGCTTAAAATATTACTTAGTAAAACTTCAATCTCGTTTCCTTCAAAAAATTATGTTTAAGAATGCCTTCTTATTAGGAGTTTTAAGAGTCCGTTTGAAGCTGCCTTTGAAGCTGCATGCTCTCCTTCGCTGAAATGCCCAGTAGCCTCATTTGCTAGAATGCCCTCTTAAATAAATGATCGAATCTAACCTTCTATAATCTTTACGCAAAAGCACCATGACGATATTTAACCATTGACATTAGCATAAGAAACAGCCTTGAATTTCTCAGCTAAGAAATAAGTTGAAATGGACTCTCATAGTTCTTGAAAGAGTAACCCCCCCAGGAAATGTAAAGTCACTTTTACACATTAGAATCCTTATGCAATAGCTAGCGACCTGGAGTATGTATGACATAAACATGGAGTTGTGGTTTCCTTCTTGAGCTTCTAACTCTTCCAATTAAGACAATACAACCATAGTAACTATTTGCCATTTCCTTCTTGATGTACAAACTCAACTGTATTTATGTTTCGCCACAATTATGCACAAGTCGACATTCCTTCTGTTAGAAACTGCAAAAAGTTGTAAGAAGTGGGCACTTGCCCCAAACCAGACCTCGATGAAGAGATAGCATGCTTTCCTCAATCAGGTTCATGCTTGTCTGATGTAGTTTAATGTACATAGTGTGAAGAAAAGCTTGAATAATGACTCAAACAATGACTAACTGAACTTTGAGATGAAATCCATAGCAGGGTGTACTTTCTTTATGTTTTGCACATGCAATACACCCCAGATTTAGGGCTTACACTACAGCTATTCTCGTGATATGCCTGCGAAAAAAGTATGGCTTCGTATTAGAAAAGAAATATGCCTGGAATAATTACAAAATCAATTTAACATAGTGAATATACACAAAACAATTACAGTATGGACCTTTAGGCCTGTGCCGAAGGTTTTGGTTGGGGGGATGCAGCCATTGCCCTTAGTTCATTAGCAATCTCCGCAAAAGATGGCCGAACACCAGGATCAGTGGCCCAGAATTTCTCCATCAGAGTTCTCCATGCTGGATAACACCAATCTGGTACTACAGGTCGTAGGGTGTTGTTCACAATACCACCTGCAAAATAAGGAGTTAGAGAGGGCATTTGCATGCTAACAGCAGTCAAGCTTATGTAACTATTTGGCATGCTATATTCAGTTGTACAGAATTACGACAAGTAGGTAAGGCAGATTAAAGATGATTGAGGTACAACTGTCATGCCCCACATATGGGTGATGAGCCTTCATATCTTTAGATTCCACCCTTTCCAGATATACCATTGCGTTTTGATTATTAGACATGTTTTTTGTGCAAACATTTCATTAGACAAATTAGACAAAGCTAGTTAGACAAACTATAGATCATTTCCTTTTTCCTTTTCCTCCTCTATTTCTTCCTGTAGGTGTCTTTTCAAATTCCCCGTTTTGAAGTTTTCAAGGAAGTTTTCAAGGACCACTGCAATTGAAAGCTAGCATTTCAAAATGTAGTCTTAAATGCATGACCTAATTCAAAAATTAGATGTATAATAATACCAAATGAATGCTTAAAAGGACATAACATGAAGCAAAAACAAAAATGTTACCTAGTATTCAAGTGCAAATGACCCTAAGATGTAGTTTTACATGCACGTAGAATTTAATTTTCATAGCCCTTTAAGGCAATCCTCTTCCTGCCATGGCAATAATGTGACTTGAAAACTTCACAGCTCATTATATTTTGTTGCATCCTATGGTCACAGTACAATTGGAAGCAACAATAAGCTCATAAATACCTAACCACATGAGCCTCATGAAACTCAAAATCAAATTTTCTTAATGTAATACTAGTTTCTAGTTCACATAAGCTGAGTAGCAACAACAATAAGTGCAAATCCCATCTCGAACAAGAGCAAAATCATGATATGCCACGCGGGTTTTCCTCCGTCAGGCATTTTGTCGAAGACCAGCTGCACATCCTTCAGAGTCCAAAATCTGGCATACTATACAAGGACAGAGTCTACCCCCAAAAAATCAACTGCCCCATTTAAAAGGAAACTGTGGAATCGTTTGCCTCCAGCAAATTTACATGCATTGATATATGTGACAACATATATCACCACAGCTGATATATGTGGCTTCTCTCATCTCTACTATTCTGTACACATGTTGTAATCATGGCAGTCCATGATAACAATCTGTTCGTGCATTCTATCAAATACTTGGCGGGCAAGATTTTAATCTCATGACCAACCATATAAAGTAACAGTGCAACTCCAATAATGGCAAAACTTCAAAGCACTGAAAAGAAGCTAGGCTATGTAGCCTTTTTCTTCTGCAAGAAGCGACTTATTGGCACATACAGAAAGAATGGTTACAAATGTGACCTTGTCCACCATTAGTCCTTCCAGCTCCATTTAAAGGAAAAGTATAAGGCCTTTCCTACGGCAATCATGCTGCAAGAAACTGCGATCATTCTAGTCCATGTGATCACATCTTTCTTAGGCGTTTGAGCAAACACCAATTGAGAATCATCAAGCATCTACAAATGCATGAGCATGCTTGCCCAAAGAACTTTGCATCACTAATTTGCCACAACTTCAACGAACAGATATAGAAAAAATTCAATGTATTAACAGTTTTCTTCACCAGTCCTTTTACCACACAATGTATTCCTTGAAAGTTGCCAATCTGGAGTTCTGCTTCCTGAATCTCCCCCCTTCCTCTCCTCAAATGAACAGAGAGATTGTTTATGCATTCTGCCAGTATCTGGCATTACTTAACATGTCCAAAGTGATACATCAACACCTCCTAAACCAATGTGCTGCTGCACTTGAAGCATTTATTTGGCCATCTAATCACAATTGTGATTCCTAGAACAAAACTATACAATTGCAAGAATGTGACTTTATTCCATACAATTATGCAGTGTTGCAAAATAAGAAATATACATGCAATTCATGGACGTCGAAAGCAAGAAATCCTGGAAGGCATATTCCATGTGCTTGACTGCGCATATTTTAGAAAGGTTAAATGATATGCTGAGAATGTTCAACATGTTATTGTGCAAAGTCAATATGATTGGTAGCAGGAAGAAATTTCCCACTCTTTGGAACAAATCAACCAACCTAAAAGAAAGGAGATTATGCAACTAATTGAAGGTTAGACTTGCATTCTGCACCACCATAATGCATTCCATTTACAAATACTTGGGGTGTGATCCAATATCCCACATATCTTTCCACTGCTCTTATGATCACATCCCTATCAGCTGCACATAAAAGTGAGAAAAGTTTAAGAAACGACATATTCTTCATTTTTCTCATCAAGTATCATAGACGTAAGATTATTTCTTTGCTTTGCTCGGGCGAGGGATGCATAAAGAAAAGCCAACCTCTCTTATCAAGATCTACTATAAGAGCATCCTCTTTAAGCATATGAAATACTGCCTTCACACGTTTGCTAAACCTGTATCCAAAGGAGAAAGCATAACATCAAGTATCAATACTAAAAATTGACGTACTTGGAAGTTTCCCATGAACTAATAACGTAATCATATTTGTGATTTTATAATGGGGCATTTCAAGTTCCTACTACTCTGGTAAGAAAGCATCTAAATCATGAATTGAGAGACAAAATCATGAAAGAATAAAATAGCCAAAGATCTATAGGTGCATTTAGCAGAGATGCTATTGAACGTTCACATAATTGTATATTCTAAGGAAAAAAGGGTCTGGCAACTCACACGCAATTTGTTTTGGATAACACGACCACTCGATGGCGGTGAACCAAATCCTACAACCATGCCCATGAACGATCCTCCAAAAGCCGTAATGCCAGAATGCAATTCAGAGTAATATTCCACACGGTTGGCACCGACAATGGGCAGAAGCATACAAGCCTTCATAATTCGTAGCATAACAAGAGTTGAGGAACCAACATGCTAAACAGTTGCAAATGTACCTGCAATTTTGCTTCCGCTGCCATGGATCGACCGGAACGAAAGAAAAGGAAGCGTTCATGGCACTGCCATAGACCCGAATAATCCCTACTGTTGCGCACATCCCAGGCGAAGAATCGTTGCCGTCTAACTGTCACTAGGCATCACTAAAACCCTAAAAAAGCCCAACCGATTGCATCGGCTTACATAGAATATTCCGGGGCATATTTTTCTCAAAACAAATCCAAGCCTTCAAAACGTCACTCCACCCTCCAACAAGAGGGTTGCCCCCCTACGGGCAACCATTTCTGGTAGCCTTAAATATAAGCACTTAAATATAGTTGCAGCAAATGTGTTTGCCTGCCACGCTAGCAAAATTTCTGCCACGTAAGGAAGAGACGAAATTGGCTTGTGGATGGTTCTAGAATCCAGATGCAAGGCTTGGTTAAAAGCGCGCGTTTTTGCGGACTAGTTAGGAGGAGTGGCGATGGCGAACGCTGTCGGCGAAGATATTGAAGAGTTGCAGCATCTCCTTTCACAGTCGAAGCGTCCTCGTGTTCGTTCTATTTTGTCCGCTGAGATAGAAAATCTTCAAAAGGTCTCATTTATTGCCATTTGTCTCCGTTATATTGTATATATTAGTGTTGGTATGCCTGATAATAATTTCAGTTTCGCGGTTGATAATAGTTAGGGTTTAGGGTTTATGTAATGGTGATGCTCTGCTAATTTTTGTTTAGGTTTTGCTATTGCAGTTTGAGCTTAAAGCTAACTACTATCTGCAACTGATTTGTTCTCCCTGAGTTGCTAATTTGATTTATACGTTTTTTATATGCCAGTCTCAAACCGGCAAAGCGGAGAAGCCAGTAAATGCTCCTTTGCAGGTCTCGGCTCCGGTTCCAGAGATACGTTATACCACATTATCAAGCTTTAGTTGGGAACAAGATGCTGAAAAAGTAAAGGTGAGATTCTGCGAGCTTTGCTGGATTATTGATCGCTTGATTTGGAACTTATTGGAGCTTTACAGATTTATATTCCTATTGAGGATGCATCAGCTGAGAAGACTTCTCATAAGTTCATGATGTCAATGGCAAAAATTACAGATGTGGTATTACGAAGCTTAATAAGGCTATAGACGCAGAGAAACCTACTGTGTCAGTGAAGCCTAAGCGCCTTATTGTTTCTCTTCATAAGCAAGAAAAAGGAAATTGGTTGGATCTTCACTACAAGGAAGATAAGGTCAGGAGAGTCATATGAATATCTTCATATGTATTCCAAACTATTGATTAATTACTGTTTACTATGTCATGCAGCTTAAGGCGAAGCCTGATGGTGAGAAAGATCCAATGGCTGGCATTATGGATTTGATGAAGGTTAGTGTTGGTTATGTCCATTTATTATTGTGAAGTGTCATTGATAATCGAATCGTATGCCTGCCCAGAACATGTATGATGAAGGAGATGAGGAGATGAAGAAAACCATAGCGAAAGCCTGGACCGATGCTAGGGCAGGAAAGAAGACAGATCCTCTTAGCAGCTATGGTCGTTATTAATCGTAAGTGTTGTAGCCAACTTGCAGATGACTCTGGTCATTGATTCATGTTGCGTCATTTATCTCAATGTACCATGTCAAATATCATTATAATCCATCAGTTTTGCTTGAGTTTTTTGTGAAGTTCTAAGAGTTCCCATCCTTTTTGGCACTTATTTCTGCAGCTCTTTGCACAAAGCTCCTTTTATATGAATTAATTTTTGATAATGGTAGTAGTTGGCGCTGTTATTAAATTTGTGATTTAGCATGGGGAAAAGATTGAGGGTGAGAAATGTCAAGTTCTCATACTTGTATTCTTAAACTGCGGTCCTCGCAAGTTATATTGATCTGACCGTTGCCCACTCATGGATCAAGCTAGGGTTATTTGCCATAATCATCCAAATATTCGTAATTAAAGCATATTCCAGTGATTATCACAATAATCTTGCGAATATTCTTTTCAAACAAAAGAGACTGTCGCATTTCTCTATTTTGGCATAGCTCTGTTTCGGCGTACCTGTACCTTTGTTTTGCATGTCGCCTGTTTCAGCATAGCTATGTTTCAAGCTCTGTTTTGGCATATCCATTTCTATGTTCTAGCATACCTTGTTTGAGCCATCTTTTCCCATAGAATAGAATGGGCCATTTGCTCCGCGAAAGAAATTTGCAAAATACCTCCTTTGAAGACTGTTCAATCAGAGAAACTGTGGTTATGGCTATGGAATCGAGCAAAAATAAGCTTGAAGCCATTTGCAGAGGTCGGATGTGGTTGGAATAAGATGCAGGGCAGATCCTGTTGAAAGACTGCAAATGCCTTGCAAAAGGAGACATCACATGGAGCTCCGCTTGTTTTTTCTTGTTTCTCGCACAGGATGTTGAGGAGTCGAAACCCACCTGAGAATAAAGCTATTTCACCTCTAACCCATACCTTAATCTTATTTTTTTTTCAATAAACCATTGGATCAGCAATTAAAAGTTCCACGAAACCATTGAGAAATACCAAATATCAAGTGTATAATACACCGCATTGCAAAATACAAAGCAAGAGCTCTGCACTATATTCACATTGTGAAGACAAAGCTCACTTGAATGAAATGTGCACCTCCCATGGGGCACACAAAACAACAGAGCAACATAAACACCAGAAAACCGTGATGTACAAGGCAAAAGGCCACAAAACCCTCACACACAAAGAGCACACAATGAGGAGAAGAGTGTGCTGTACAAGCCAACTGAGGAGCGAAGTAGCTGCAACCAGTACTTCACCACAAGTCTAAGATGCTCCTGCAATCCCCATCAACATCTGTACATAGTGTTTATGCCTTCATAGTACCAAAACCTCCTACCTTCGACCGTGCCAGAACAAAGCTAGGATGCCAGACCAGCGCTTCAAGCCTGGTTCGTTCAACGCTGCCGCTAGCCACCGCTGCTCAGGAAAACCTGTTCAAAAAGCCGTCTTCATGCAAGCCCTGTTCAAAAAAACCTGTTCAAGAAATCGCAGTTCGTGGTTCACAGCTCATGAATCACACTTCCCAATTCATGGATGCATGAATCACAGGCCCTGAGGGCCGCAACCAAAAAAAGAAAAACTCAAGAAACTCTGCTTTCTAAAATTAACCACGAACAAAAAGAAAAAAATGCCAAATCCAAATATTAAAACCTTACCCAACCCTTCAAAAAACCATAGAAAGATCTTTTGCGAACCTTATAGCTCTAGAGATGGTGAGTGCGCTATAGCATTTTTGAAACAAAGAAAAAAGAGCATACACAAGAATTGCAAGAAATTGTGACAGCGGCGGAACAAAACTTGTAAGAATTTGCTCGGACCTTGGTTTAAGGGAGGTCAACCCTCCCCTCTTGGGGATTACGGCAACAACCCTCTCGGCCTTCGGCCTCGAGGGTTATTTGCCGTAATCCCCTTTAGGGGAGGGTTAATCTCCTCATAACGCGGAGCTCATAACACGGAGCCCGACAGAACGCATCTATGCATGATCAGGAATATGCATCAGCAACATTTAGAGTGGAAGGGATCTGATAAAAGTTTTGGCACCATATTATGGTAGAAGGCATGAGTTTTCTATTAATTGGCAATGGTCTCTCTGGAACACAACTTGATGCGTCCACAACTTTTTATTCATTATTATAGTCATTTGCAAGTGGACAAAGTCGATCTTATTGTAGTTCCGATTAACGTGAACATAGAATGTTGTTAGGACTAGAGTAGCCTTTAGACTAGTCGACCTTCTAGTCCTAGAACAAATATGTGCCGAGTTCAAGGCCTTCCAGAGTCACAACTACACCTGTTGGTTTTGGATGTATTCTAGGTTAATTTGTGATGGCATCTGGTTTACGGTCACTTCGATGCGAGTGGAGGAGGTTGGAGTTCTTTCACATTAGGAAAACATGCGATGAAAGGATTGGAGTTATTGGTGTTGCGGATGTATATATGTCTTTGTGTAGATTGCACTATCTTTGTGGGTATAATACTTTTTGAAGGTTTAAGCACAATTTAATTTGGAATAGACCATAATGGATGACATTTTTGCTTTGAACAATGTGAGAGTGTTATTTATAATGATGTTAAGATTGTGACTTCTATTTATTCCATTTTTATTTTTATTAAAGTTGTACACTTAAATGCGTAGTTCATACTGAATTATTATTCATTGGACAATCGTTATAAGCACTCTTAGAAAACATCTAATACATTTTTTCAATGTTTTAACTGTGGGAACTTGCAGTCTGTGGAATAACAGTTCCAAGTAGTATAATTAAATATTAAGCGAGATAAAAAAAGCTATGCTTAGGAAAGATTGGTTTACCAACAATAGTTGAACCACAGATTGCATGTATTTTGTTCTCTAAGTAGATTCTAAAATTAGCTTCAAACCCATACAAGAAGTAGTATTGTTGGTAAAAGTTCACCCTTCACCCAATCCATTGGGAAACTATCATGTTATCCCCATTCAGCTGGAAAATATGAAGTACACTCTTTTATCATTTTCATGGACACGAGCAAACCCTCCACAGTTATGGAAAATCATAAACCCCTGCGTATGCAGCTTATCCAATTCCAAATGCTCAATCAACAGAGTTGACATGGTCAAAATCAATGCTAGCACTTGTTCCATGTTATTTTCTTATTCAGATCCTAGAAGTTGCTTCACTGGACAAGCAGTGAGGCTAGACGAGAATCAGGTTGGCTGAAAGACTGGTGGACAGTGAATTGTACGTGCAGATCTCCTGCATTGATCATAAGCAGAAATCAAAACTTCACATGTGTATCCGCTTCCAAAATGTCTTCTATATCAGCCTGAAAACACAATATGCATGTTCAAGCTTACCAGCTCTTTCAAAAGAACTCAACATGATGTTCAAGCTCACCAGCCTTTCCGAAAGAACTGACAATGAAAGATTATCTACTATGCACTTAGATTCCTGTATTTCCTTAAAAAGTACTATATTTTTTCCATAATTCCTTAAGAAGTACTGTGATTATATTGGGGACAAAAGAAGAAAGAAGAGAGTCACTCTCTGCCAATACTCATTAAAGAGGCATGTCTGTGCCTGACCTTTCGTGCCACTATAGTAAATTCCACCGCGGTAGTCCCGCGAATTCGAGAAGCCATTGTCTCAGTTGTGTTGTTGGGGGACTACCTTCTTACCTTTTGGCCTACTGAAACAGAATGCTAGCTCTCCGGAGCGGAGTGAAGGCACGATCCACCTTCCGCTGAATGTTATGTTGAAAGGATTTTAAGTTAAGTCCTTTGGAAGGTCAGGTCCCACGCACCTGAATGACATGGTGCGTGCTCATTTCATTCATCACTCTTCAGGTAGGCTTCCAAACACCCAATCCGGCACATGCATGCCATAACTGAGAGTAAAATGGATCGGGAGTTGTAGGAGAAATGAGATGGTTTGATATTGATATTGATTTTACAGATGATCAGAAAGGATTTTCAGTCCTTTGGCAATCTGATTACTCTGATTTGGAACAAGAAGACCTTGTGTTTATATGTAGACTCAGCATCCAGGTTAGAATGGCTTGCTAAGTAACATAATGGCAATGTATTGGATTGCAAACCCTAGAAAGATGGTCTGAATCTACTCTCGGCCTATAGAAAAACCTGCGTTGACCGGGAGCCCTGTGATTTTAATAAACAATCGCTACCCCCTTGTAGGTGCCGCTTTTCCATCACGCACGATAGGAGAGCACCCCTTATCCAGAAGTTACGGGGCCATTTTGCCGAGTTCCTTCAACATGGTTCTCCCAAGCGCCTTAGTATACTCTACTTGTTCACCTGTGTTGGTTTGGAGTACAGTTCTGTCTACGAGGTTCTTTCCCTAATTTCTTCAGCTCCTCAAAGACTCCAGAGCTTCAGCTGCACAAGACTTCAAGAGCTTCCACACTGGGCCTAGATTTAGTCAAGACAGAAAGAAGGGATGTCTAGGGAAATCATCTTTGATTGCGCCCCCAGAATCATCTTTGTTTGTGCCTCAGATGACATACATAATGATTCTGACGATTCTAAGATTGTAGAACCATCTAGCATACCATTAGTGTTTTCTGAGCATGCAACGCCAAAAATTATAGTCCAAAGCCCTCCAGGCTCAACAAAATTCACAGCCTAGTCCTAAATGCTGCTAACTGATGGACAGAGACTCATTTCACTGGCTTGCCATTTCTGTAAACTACAAAGACGAGTTGTATTTATCTGTAACTCAAATGCAGCACCCATTAAAATAAATCTGCTAATTCCAATCTGGTATGTTTCCTCTGACCTTCTTCCCTATTATAGCTCTTTACACCGTCAACAGCGTTGCAGAAGGCCAAAAGCAAAGTGTCCGACTACTCTGCGTTGAGAATGAGCCTCCTATGATTGGGTGGACAGGCTGGAGATCGAACCACTCTACCACTGAGCTACCGGCCCTTTGATGGCCTTTTGGCACTCCTCCACTGAGTCATTCTTCATGTGTGCCCATTACACATACTCCAACATTCCAACACTCTGCTCAGTTGCAAAGACACTAAAACGATGAACAATTTCTTTGTAGTTAAAATATAGCGACAGCCAGAACCAAAGCAATCAAAATTTCTACCTTTGGACAGCTTCTTCAATTGTTTCATACCGAATTTCTTCTTTACTCCAAGCTCCTTCCCCCTTAGTCAGTTTTCGGCTTCTTCTAGTTCATCCTTGCTGCTTCTGTATTTTGCCCAGCCATCGTCTCTCTTATGGCTGAATGGCGCCGCGCTGAATGGGCTTGCATGCGATCATGTCGGTGCCCTTGCCCTTGCCTTGCCTCTGCCCTGTCACCTAGGAAATTGGAGAATGCATATCCACCTTTCGTTGTCCGCCAAAGAAAATCTCTGCCGTCTAACCGTCAGAAATGTCACAAAAACCCTAACTAATCCCAAAAAATTGCAAATGCGTAATTAGAATATTTTATGGGATATTATATTCAAAACAAACCAAGGCCTTCTATATGTCACTCCACCCTCCAACAAGAGGGTTGCCCCCTACGGGCAACCCAAAAAATAGTCGTACAAGTGGCAAAATAGATAGCTCTAAATACAAGGTATTGCAGAAGCAACCGAAGTAGCAAGATACATAGCCGTCCAAGTGGCAAGACTCATAGCTTCATGAACAAGACTCCAACATCATGATCTAAACGTGTATGATAGAAATGTGCACTATGAAGAACACTTTGACATGAAAAGGACATTGGGAACACAAATTCAACACTCAACAATGCATGGTGTGTGGATGCGTCATGGCAAGCTGCTCCAGTTGCCGCATCTTGGAGACGAGCATGGCACGCACATGATTAACTTTAGCACAAAAGACTTTTTAATCTTTGTCCGTAACCTGCACTCTCGGATCCTCTAATACATCAAGCGTATTTGTGAGCGTCATGATCAAATCATACACAATATGCCATATGTGCTGCTTCAGCCATTTAACACTGAAGAAAAGCCCTACTACCACAATAGGACTGCCTCCACCGAATCCATATCCAAAAAAATGAAGGTGGAGAAAGGAGGCGGCACAGAGCCACTCCTCTCTGCCTGCTCTACATTTGCATTCGCAAGAGAAGGCAAACATGACGGAGTTAGACAACATGAACATAAAGCATACGCAGTAAAAGAATCTCATTATAGAATAGCCAGAGAGTCATCAGCAAAATGCAAGGGAATAAAGTCTTGGAAGGGAAGAACAATGTGTCAATCGGAGGCACAAATGATGGTGATTGCTCAATATATGCCCCGTCTGGAGGATAATCCTGCACATCTATATTGGCATCTCGTCATCCCCTTCCTCATCTAGCATGGCATCCAACTTGTCAAGTTCTCTGCAGTCTATGGCATCGTCCCAAATTCTATAGTATTTCTTCTTATCTTATCAATGGGCTCCTCATCTAGATGAAGGCCATAGCTCTAATGGATGCATGGTGAGGATCAAGTGTTAGACGTCAAGCTGCCTCTACACACTCATAACTTATCCTGGAGGAATTAAACAACAACATTCATGCACTAGACAAAGCAAACTTCCCTGTACGAAGCATTCTAGCTATCGTGTAGCACAAACTAGAGGTACTCTGGCGCTGCCCAAGATATAACACGAAGTGATGAGCGTGGCCAAGCATGTTTTTGTTGTCAAGCATAACATTATGTTTAATTTCACCGGCCTCGTAGAGGGCATATGAATTCTTGCCCACTCCAATTGCTCTGGGCTGAACTCCTCCATGTGATTCTTATAGTGCAATTCTCTAGAATCCTTTAAACAATAGCCCATCATGCCCTTGAAGCAATACAGATGTGTATCCTTGAGGGCCTTACAAATTATAATATCACCCGCGGGCCTATTCACTATCCAATCCAGTGCTTGCTTCACCCTCACATTCACAAATAGCTGGCCTTGTGAGGGATACGTGGAAAGCACATTGCAGGTGGAGGTGGTCCAGCTCATACCCTCTTTCAACAGCAACCATGCCTTTAATACATTGCTGGTCTAGGAAGGCACAAACTTTATCATACAGCTCGTCCAAGATATCATCACCACTAATTGTGATGGTCACACTTACATTCAATACATTGAACTTCTCATTCCTATTTGTCCATCTTCTCCTCTTTTTCCTGCTTCTGCTTCTCCCTTGCCTCAACCTTCTACTCTTCAACCTCTCACATTCTCTTTCCTTCTTCGGTTCAGTTCTTCTAGTTGCTGCTGCTTCTTCACCAAATTCTTTTGCCTCTTCAACTCATCCTTATTATTATGTTCAAAAATCACAATACCAGGAGAATTCTTGGGCCTGCCTTTTTTTTTTTTTTTTTGAAGAACTGTGTCATCAATATATTAAAAGAATGGTAATATTACAAAGCAAGTGAGGAGGAAGGAGAACTGCCCCAAAGAGACAACGATACCTCGACACTCCACAACAAACTCACATAAAAACTGCAACTCTACTGCTGTACAAACCGACCATCACCATCTACAACACCCAAGAAGTCTCGCCAAATGGCAAACTTCCGTTCTACTAATCTCGGGAACACTAGAAAGCTTTGAAATAGCTTGTACCTGAGTTGAGGAATGAGAACATTTTGCTTGAGAATCCCTGAAAGATCCACAACCGCCGCTTAAATCAACCAAACCCGCGACGGATGCAAGGCTTTTGCCCATAAGAGCGGCCAAGCACCATGATACACATGAAGCAACAACTGCTTTTCTTCATCCTCTTGCCAATAGACTACTGGCAGACCTCAGCCAGAAGGACTAGATTATGCTGCATGCTCTCCACATCTAATTTCAACTGCTCATAACAAAGGCATTGCTATGGAATAAAGCATGTGCATGACTCTCAATTGGCTGCTGCGACCTTAGAAGAGCAGCAACACTGCTCTCTGGAGGTCTTCCCTCCCCATCAAGTGCACAGCCAGAGCAGGGCGGCTGCTTAGCAATTCTTTTGAGTATCCTAAATTTCGAGAAATCAACTCTAAAACATAGGAAAATAGGGATGGCCTTCAACACCAAGCATCTTGGGTCTCTACTACCACGCCGTGAATTTGACGAGCAAGAGTTTTTTGAGAAAAAAACATGCACTCCATCCTCCTAAGAGTTCGTTGGAAAACCTAATTACATACTCCAATATACTTTTGCACTTTTTTTTTTTTTTTTTTTTTGGGGAAGGATACATAGCTTCTATTATAAATATTGAAAGAAGCTACAAAGAAATATTAGATGAGACGGAGATGAGATCCCCAGATATCATCTTCATCATTATCAGATAGTTTGGACACCATATATTGACCATATAACCTATCCTTAATCTCCGAAGTACTTGATTTGAAGTAGGAAAAAAGTTTTTAAACATTAGGTAGCACCCGCTTTTTCAAATGATCCAGCAGACCAGTGCCCGTGTAATATGGAACACTAGTTTCTTAAGTCTCGGCCAACGTCAGGCATCTATAGCACTGCTAAACAAATCCTTACCCAAGGAAATGTCTCCATTAATTTTTCAAATCCGCTCCTCTTCATAGTTAGGGATGTTGTCTGCAATGATTTCCCATACAAGGAAGTCCTGCGCAGTCAGATGATTCTCAAAATGCTGGCCAAATGAGAAGCCATTCATTATATTACCATACTTGAAGCATGGAAACACCAGTGTTCTACCACCTCTTTTGTATTCTAGGGTGCAGGAAGATGACAAGTGGAAGATGATCAAGAGGAAGCCACAAGCAGGGAGAGGAAGTTTGCATGCAATACAACAAGGATTCGCAGTTTGCCAAGCATTTAACAAGCCTTTAAGAAAGGGAGATGCATGCCGAAACAACTTGAGGGAGTAGAAAAGCCCAAGATAAATGAGATTTGACCGCAAGTTTGCCAAAAACAGCACAGTACTTTAAAGATTGGACAAGCAGATGCATTGGCCCGACAGAACCTGTCAAAGAACTTTACTGACTACATAGTGTTTCCGTGTTTCTTTGAACACACTTGGAGTTTAAGGTCCTGTATTCTTCTGGCCGTGGATAAAGAAGCACCTCTCCACCAAAATAAGTGCCTCTAAAGGCCAAAAATGACCTAATCCCATGCTTGAGCTGTTGAAATCTCTACTCCAAAAGGAAACCCAAGCAACTTGGTAGTAGCGAAGGAACGAGATTTCAAGGATACTGAAATGGATATGTGGGGGTTGGACCATCCAATGCCCAAATTGCATTACACTTCTGCCCATTCAAGAGACGACCTGAGACAAGGGAGAATATATCCAGAAGCTATTTGGCTATATCAACATTCCTTTCACTAGCCTCTACCAAAGGAAATACATCATCATCAAATTGGTCGGAAATTATCTGGGAACCATCAGCCATCTTCAGATCAGCAACAAGATAAGATAAGATAAAACTATCGTACATCGCTCTCTTGAACAACTGCAAGAGTCCCTGAGTTGAAACAGTGAAGAGAAATGGGACAAGTGGGCAATCCTGCCTTTTGCGTCTTTCCACTGTGAAGAACCTTGATGGGTGCCCTTGAAAAGAAGCTGATATTTTAGCGGACCTCAAAGTTTCCAAACAATGGAGGAGGATGAAGGACCAACTCTAGTGTGTCCATGATGCGATCCACAAGATGGTATCATAAGCTTTTGCAAAATCCAATTTGAGGTGCGCAAATATCTAACCAATTTTTCTTACTCAATACATACTTTTCTATATCGCAACTACATTATCCAGAATATGTCTGCCACGCTAAGAACCAGTTTACTCTTTACTGATTGAGGTCGCCAAAATCTTCTTCAACTTTTCTGCATATGCCTTCATTATAATCTTGTATACTACTATCATTGGTTATGTAGCATTTTTCACAATGCACATCAATATAACTTATATTTGTTGGGTCTGGATGTTCAATGCCTCCATTGCTTTTGTTCATTTGCATTTCCTTTATGGATGTTTCTAGCCATTGGATGGGCATATATGTGACAGATAGGTGTTGTTTGTATGGGTTCATTTCTTGACCATTGGGATTTGTTTTGTCTCAGGAAATTGGAAAAATCTTTGGGATTTGTTTTATATCATGAAGTTGGAAAAATCATCACTCTCTCTAGTGTAGAGTCTAGGGTATGTCGCTATGTTTCACGCAAATAAGGGCAGGTTGTAAAAGCAATAGCGTAAGAACAATAATCTGGAGCAAAAAACAAAAACAGGGGGCGGGGAGGGGGTGGGGGTGGGGGAGGGAGGGAGGGGTTATTATTCTAAGTTATTTAAAAAATGAAATGGCAACATGCAGAATAGAGGGGAACTTGATCGCCATTTTCATGCAACGAGTCATACAATGGGTTTTCATCTAAAGGCATGGAGTCAAAGTGACATCCTTGCTCATCCCTCTTTTACATTCGAAAAAATTGAAGGTGAGCAATCCGTGTCATTAAAACCAAACACTTTCTTAGTGACTTTTCTTGAAATTCTCAGGTGCTCCATTTCTTTGTAAAGAATTGCCCAATCTATGGTGTCAAAGGCACGTTCGAAATCCAGTTTCAGAAGCATGCAGCTCTAATTGTGTCTCTGCTCCATTGAAGACCTTCAGGCATCAATAAAACTATCAAGGATGCTTTTTGTTAGGAGAAAAGCTGATTGTACTGGATATCTTCTTTTGAAGAAGCCTCTTAGCATATTCTCAAAGTTTTTGGCCAAATATTGTATGTGCTGCTTGTAAAGGAGATTCTATATGTACATGTACTTTTAGTTCTACATTCCAGTTTCTAAATTATTGCACATGTAAAAGCAATCCATGCATTGTTATTTTTTAATTGTGTAGTCCCTGATCCTGGGGTAATATGTGCTCGTAGAGTCTAATGCAAATATATCAAAAATGAAGGAACGAAGAGGCCACATAAGCCAAGGAGCATTCTATTTGTTCAACTTTAATTCTACATTCCTACTTCTAGACTATTGCATATGAAAATGTGATTTTTATATACTCATCTTTTAGTTGTGCACTCACTAATCGTGGAGCAATATGTGCTCCTAGAGTTGTCCACTATAAATGCAATCTGGGATATCATGGCACAAAGAGTTAGTTCAAATGTCTAGTTTTTAGTAGTGCTTGACATTTTCAAAGAAGAGTAGATATTAGATACTTGGCTAATGCAAAATAGCAGACTATATTAGCAATCCCAGTCATCATGCATCATGCGTCTCGCATGGGTATTTCACGAACATTTTAATATTATTCCAACCTGAAGTAAATATCATGTAGAATATCTTAGGAGACAATGGCATCATCCCCGAATGGATTTAAATCGGGGGGGAGAGAAAGGAGGGAGGAAGAGAGAGAGAGAGAGAGAGAGAGAGAGAGAGAGAGAGAGAGAGAGAGAGAGAGAGAGAGAGAGAGAGAGAGAGAGAGAGAGAGAGAGAGAGAGAGAGAGAGAGAGAGAGAGAGAGAGAGAGAGCTTGTTTCCAAGGAAATGTGCAGATGTATTCTTATTAGCTCCATCTGAAGTTATGCTCATTAAGGAATCGAAGTCATTCTAGATTCTATGCATATTTTACCCACATGCAAATGGACTTTTGGAAGCATTCTTTCACATCACATAAGAAATGATCACTCAAAAGCGCAAGAAATACTACTAGGTTGAGTTTCATACAATTTTCATGAATGAATTTGCTCTGCTTCCAACGTGGCCCTATTTTGAAAACCCTGAGCGCTAAGGATACCTGCAAATTTACTAGGACATGTACAAATTTAAGGAAAATATTCCTAGTACTAATTCAATTCCTTAATGAAATAAACCAAGGCTCATGAACTTATTACTTGAGAGTGTTGGTGGCCTGAGTTCCTGATAATAACCAGAAAATAGAGAACTCGAAAAGGTTGTTCATTTCATTATACTGCCTTTTCTTATACATAACCGCTCGTGATTCAAATAGAAACATCACCGAGCTCCTGTGATTCAGCAATACAATAAAAGTAACTCCCTGAAACATGGAACCAACCGTTCCATCTAAACCCTAGATTTCAATAACAAACCTACTAAACTGACACTTGACAAATACTCCACTTGTCACCACGGATCTCGACTTCCAACACTCCCCTCAAAGGAGTCTTTGTCATTATGAGGGACGAAACTGCGATTTAAACAAAGAGCAACATCTAAAACAAAGCTGACTCAAACACGAAGAGAGAAAGAACTCCCCTCGAGAAGAACTTCCTCCACGGTTTTAATGAGATGATTGTTTTCCTCTGTTTGAACGAGAAAGAGATCAGCTCCCCTCAATCATTACTTCATGTCAAATTACCTCCATGCCCATTTCTTCGAGGCATTCTTTGAAAAGCGTTCTTAGCCAAAGGTTTAGTCAAGGCATCATTTGTCATCAAATGTGTTCTCATGTGCATAATACTTAGTTTTCCTTCCTCCACCTTTTTCCTTGAGTAATGATTTGCACTTCTATATGTTTAGCTTGTGTGAAGTTGCTAGGATTCTTCACAAGGCTCCGGCGACCTTGTTGTCATTGTAAAGGATAGTAGGCTTCTTTTGATCAACACTAATGGGTCTACCGGCAACCTTCTAAGCCATCTTGCTTCCTTTGGTTTGCACAAATTGCCATATACTCGCTCTCACAAGTGCTACAGATACGACCTTTTGTTTCTTCTTTGGACCGGTGATCACTCCCCTTGCGGCTTAAAGAGGAAGCGTCGCGAGATTTCATCACGGTCTTCATGCTCCCACATAATTGAAGCGTCCACAAACCCTTCCGAGTGTCAAGTGTGGAAGTCCCGGTCCCTTGGTAGGAAAGGCCAAGCTGTGGCGTGCTTCTCGAATACCTTAGAATTCTTTTAAAGAGATTGCCAATGTGCGGGTTGAGGATTCTCCATGTGTTGACTAGCGAGAGATCACACTTTACACTTCATCAGTGCGCTACATACCATGAAGTGCATAAGGGAGCCAATGATGCTCCGATAGGAAATGCCAAATTTTTACGCCCCGGTATGGTCCAATGCAACATTTTGAGCATGAGGAATAGCTGGAGTACTTACGGCCACGGACGAGGACATCATATTAGTGCGTGTCGGCGGGGACTCAATGCCTTTGCCTTGGTGGAGAAATATGCGTTTGGATGCTCGATCTCGAACCACATGGATGCCCAAAAGTATTTCGGATCACCGAGATCGTCATCACGGAATCTGTTGAACAAGCTTGCTTTGGTTTCTTTGCATCAACAAGGAATGGTTAGAGGCTAGTATCAGATCATCCACATACAAGACGATGACTATAATTTTGTTGCCATCTCTTTTCACGTAGACATTCCAGTCTGCAGTACTTCTTTCAAAACCTTGTCCTGTAAAGAAAGAGTGAATGGTATGGTACCAAAGTCGGGTGATTTGTAAGCAAGCCATAGATGGCGAAAGCTTGAGTTTGCGGACCAAACTCTCTTTTTGCCGCTGTTTATTCACGGTGGTGCTTAAGGTAGACTTCATCATCTAATTTGCCATGGAGAAATGCAGATTTCACGTCCATCTGTTGAAGATCCCAGTCAAGAGCGGCGGCCATTGCTAGCACAACGCGAACAGAAGTGAGACGGGCTACCGGAGCAAATGTCTCATGAAAATCAATGCCTGGTTTTTGTGAGCAGCCTCTTGCAACCAGCCTAGCCTTGTACCTGGAGACTTGATTATTCTCATCATACTTCAGTTTATAGATCCACTTACTGGTGATGGCTTTTCGACCTGGAGGCAGAGGACTCAGTTCCCATGTGTGATTATCCATAAGTGATTGGTACTCCTCGTCCATTGCTTGCTGCCAGTGTACCTTTTGAGGACAAGATAGAGCTTCACGAAAGTGCACAGGTTCGTCTATGGAGGTTCTTGCATGTACTGATAAGTAGGCTGCACTCCGAGGTTTTCGACTTTCAAGATACTCAAGCATTTTGGCTGTATGCTTGGGCTGGCGCATGGATCTTCGAACTGGAACAGTGTCATGAGCTGGAGCTCGAAGGTCTTCCTCAAAGTCATCCTCGGACTCTGGCTCGGATGGGATATCTATCTCATCTTGAGATTCATCCTCATGGTCACCTTCAAAATCTGAGTCTGAATCCATGTCCTCTGGTGCACAAGTCAGAGGGTCACTATGGCTGGTACTTGCTCCCTGTCCAATACTAAAATTGTGCTCATCAAACAGCACGCTTCTTCTTACTATCATTTTTCGTTTGGAAGGAACATAAAGTTTATATCCCTTGGTGGTTTCTCCATACCCAACAAAGACACAAGGAGTAGCCTTGGTGGACAACTTACCACCTTTGGTTGGCAGCTTATTAGCTTGGCGCTCAGCTTTGGACAAGTGTGCATAAGAATTGCAACCAAAAACTTTTAGATCTTCTACACTGGGTTTCTTACCTGTCCATGCATGTTCAGGAACTTGATGGGGGCAGCTTTGGTAGGAACCGGTTGATATCTCTACCAGTAGTGTTGTTGCCTCGCCCGGAACACGTGATGCAAGCCTTTGGGAAGAAGCAAAGATCGTGCACACTCAAAACGATTCGATTCTTCCGTTCGACTACTCCAGATTACATTTGATGTTAGGTGGACCCACAGATGTTTCGTGCGGATGCCATGATCCTGCAAGTAAGCATCAAACTCGTCACTGACAAACTCACCTCCTTGATCAGTGCGAATAGTTTTGACTTTTCTTTCCATGAAGTTCTCTGCACCCTTTTGCCACTGTTTGAAATTTTCAAATGCATCAGACTTGAACTTCATAAAGAACACCCAATTTTTACGGGTAAAATCATCTATAATCAACAAAAAATATCTGGAACCACCTATAGATGTTACCCTAGCAGGACCCCATACATCCATGTGCACCAAATCGAGGGGCTTAGTTGCTCGAGCTGCCTTCTTTTTCTTATATGGCTTCTGACTGAGCTTGCCGAAGGCACATCCCTCACATACTCCTTTGGGTGCCTTTATCTTTGGCATATCCATGACAAAACTCCGCCGCATTTTTAAACAAACGGAAATTGGCGTGTCCAAGCCTTTCATGCCAGAGTTGGTTGGAATCAGGTGTATGAGCGGACAAAGCAGTGAATTTCTTTGTACACCAGCTTAGCTTGTAGAGATTCTCATCTCTATCGCCTGTGCCGAGTACTTCACTATTTGCATTCTTTATTAGGCATTTGCCTCCTCCAAAGGTGACGAACAACTGTGCATCATCCATTTTAGAAATGGACAGAAGATTTTCTTCAAGTCCCAATACGTACAAGGTACTTGGCAACTCAATCTTTCCTGTGGGCACGTTCAAGACAGCAGTTCCTATTCCTCGAATAGGAAGCATGCCTTTTCCAATTTTTCTTGTTCTCGGCGTGGTATTCAACAAAATCTTCAAAATGCTCTCTTTTCCCTGTCATGTGGTCGCCTTGCGCTTGAGTCTAGGTACCAAACCCCCATCGCCAAGTTCGCAATCAGACCATGATGGAGTTTGTCGGGGAAGAACCATCCCGTTCGATCAAGAAGATCTCTCAACATGGTTATAAACCCGATGAAAAGCGTAGAATTACAAGCGAAATGTCTTTAGTGCCTTACCCATCATCGGCGAACTTAGGCTTTTCACGTTCAGCTTGTGCCATGAATGCTCTTGTGACAGATACCATGGAGTCACTGCTTGTACTATGTTTTGAGTCAGAATCACTCAAGGAGGTTGCCTTGGAAGCCTTATGCATATGTGCCTGCTTCCTGTTTACCTTTTTGTTGTCATTCCCATCAACTTCCTTTCTCCTTTTCTTTCTTCGATCTGGCTCAGAGCAGTCACGTGCAATGTGGCCGATCTTGTTGCAATTATAACATTTGCGAGTTTCTGCTCCATCGTGCTTGCCCACAAATGCTTGGCCCTCTTTGATCACCGTCTTCTTTTCCCCAACCTGATTCGCTTCCTCCATTAGAATCTGTTGACATGCCCACTCAACTTGAACATGCTCTGCAGATCCGATGAGATTCTTCACATTATTGTAGGACGAAGGAAGCCCCAGCAATAGTGCCCCCACTATCAGGTCGTCATCAAGCCCCTTTTCCATGCCCTTCAGCTGTAGGGCTGCTGCTTTGATCTTGGAGATAAACTCCTCTGCTGTCCCACAATCTTTCATTTTGGTTGAAAAAATTATGGCGTACAGATTCGCCTGCTGAGAGAAATGCCGCTTCTTGTATATCTTAGCAAGTTCTTCCCAGGCATCCTTGGCTGTTTCAGCCGCTTCTACTTGAGCTATGAGGGTGTCGTCCAGATATCTCATCATCCGGTTCTTGGCTTCCCAATCCTTTTGAAGCCACTTAAGCAAAGCTTGCCTATCAGAGTCACCCCCAGCTTCCATCGTTTCACCTTTCACCACTTGGGCAGCAGTGAGACTTTTCTCTTTGGGCACAGGACGTGGTTCGTCCCCAGACACAATGTGCCACAAACCTTTTGCAGATAGCTTCCCCCTTACTTTGATAAACCAGTAGAAGGCGTTGCCATGAGCAAGCTTTTCGATCCTCCCCATTCTGCTTCTCTCCAGCCAAGATCAATCCGTTTGAGTCAAGGATTATCCGGCTCTGATACCATGATAATAACCAGAAAATAGAGAACTCGAAAAGGTTGTTCTTTTCATTATACTGCCTTTTCTTATACATAACCGCTCGTGATTCAAATAGAAACATCACCGAGCTCCTGTGATTCAGCAATACAATAAAAGTAACTCCCTGAAACATGGAACCAACCGTTCCATCTAAACCCTAGATTTCAATAACAAACCTACTAAACTGACACTTGACAAATACTCCACTTGTCACACAGATCTCGACTTCCAACAGTTCCACCATTAGGACGAAGTTTTCATTCGATCCTGTGATATATGCTGGCAAGCAAAGTGCCAAAACATCTCCTCCACCGTCTTCTTCAGTCGTTGTCTGTACCAGATGGACCTTGGAAGAGTATTCCTGTGGATTTTATTCCCAAGCTGCCATTCTTTCGGGGTCATGATGCCATCATAGTCGTTGTTGATCGTTTCTCTAAGGTGGCTCATTTTATCCCTTGCAACTTCATTATCACCAGCGAGAAAACAATTGATCTCTTTCTTCGCGAAGGTAGTCAGATTCTGCAGGTTGCCAGTCACTATCGTTTGTGATTGTGCACCTCAATTCGTCGCAGGATATTGGACGCGACTTTTGGAGCTATTACATGTTAATCAATCATTGACTTCCGGTCATTATCCAAAAAGTAATGGGCAAGCAGAGTGTACGAATCAGACTCTAGAGCAATATTTGAAATGCTTTATCAATTATCGACAGGATGATTGGATTGGCTGACTTCTATTAGCTGCGTTTGCTTATATTAACTCAATACATGCTTCCACCGACTAGATCCCATTCTTTTTAAACGCTAGCCAGCATCCTCATTGGTCCTTTGGTGCTGCTGGATATAACTCTGTCAATCCTACTACTGAATCTCGATTTAAAGAGCTACAGGCTCTTTAATCAGATCTTTGACATCATTTTACAGATTTATATCGCCAGGAAGCTCCTACATTTCATGGTGGTGATCTTGTTTAGCTTCTTCATAAGGATCTCCCTACCTCAAGCTTGACTATCGTCACCTTGGCCCCTACCAGATCACAGCTCAGATCAGCGATGTGGCATTCCGACAAGAACTCCCTCTAGTTGTTCGTCTCCATCCAGTATTTCATGCTTTTATATTGGAGTTCTACACACTTAATCCCTTTTCAGATCGCATTCCTCCACTGCCTCCACCAGTAGAAATTGATGATCATAAGGAATTTGAGGTTTGAGAGATTATGGACTCTAAGTTTCTTTGTCGGCGATTGTATTACCTTGTCGATTGGGAAATTCACTTACCAAGTGATAAAATCTGGGAGCTTGCCGAGAATCTGACTAATGCTCTTGATAAAATTGTGGAGTTCTATCTCCATTACTCGGATAAGCAAGTTACTCCAGCTCCAGCTCCGAGCACTCTCGCCTCATAGGAAGAGGATAGTGTGACGACCATACATGTATTATATTCATATGTACAAACATAGTCGTCACGCGGAGGCAAAAAAGTAGTTACACGAGGCATGATTCGAACTTGCAACTTTTTAATTACAGACCATATACCTTTGCTAATTGCACTACCTATCTTGACGATATTCTCTTGCATCATGTCAGAAGTTCTATAACATTCCAGAACCTGCGTGGATATGCCACACTTGGCAAGATCTCATCTATTGGAGTGGTATGATCTGGACCATTGGTTTAGATATATAAGGAGGAGTCTCATTCTTGTCGAACTATTCTGGTTCAATGCCAGTGTTGAGCCTTCTAGGCACCAATCTCGTGTTCTTTCTTGTCTTCAGGCCATTTGCTCTTGATTCTTCATTATATATCAGATTCTTTACTGATTTTGATATATTTCTTGCATATTTTCACGTATTTTCCTTGTTTTCGAGCAGGTTCATGATAAACATCAAGTCCACCATTAAGGTGCCATATAGGATGATGACCCACGAACTAGTGGAGTTCAAGAAGCAGTTGCAAGAACTCTTAGACCTAGGCTTCCTAGATCTATCTTGTTTGTCAAGAAGAAGGATGGAAGCTTGAGGATGTGCCTCGATTATCGACAAGTAAACGAAGCACACATCAAAACAGGTATGTCCTCCTGATAATAGATGACGTCATGGATCAGCTGCAAGAGGCAAAGTTCTTCCTCAAAATAGACTTGAGATCCGGCTATCACTAAATTAGGAGAAAGGAGGAAGATATCCACAAGACAACTTTTAGGACAAGGTATGGCTACTATGAATTCACGATCATGCCACTTGGATTGTCCAATGCCCCTTCAACTTTCATGAGACTTATGAACGACATCTCTCGTGAGTTCCTCGACGATTTTGTCATCACATTTTTCGATGACATTTTGGTTTACAGTAGAACCTTGGAGGACCACGTCAAACAGTTAAGAAAGGTTTTTGAGAAGCTAAGGATGCATCAACAATATGCAAAGCTATCTAAATGCCATTTTACGACAACCAAGGTAGAGTATCTGGGGCATGTAATTTTGGCCGAAGGAATTAGAACTGACCCTGCGAAGATTCAGGCCATGATTGAGTTGTTAACTCCGAAGAATGTGCATGAAGTGAGAAGTTTCTTGGGCTTGGTGGGTCACTGCCAAAAGTTTGTGAAGAAATTTGCCAAGATAGCTGCCTCGTGAACGGACCTCGCCAAAATACAGAAGATAAAGAACTGGGTAGAGCATTGGTGCAAGAAGGTCCAAGTAGGGTTTCAAAAGCTCAAGGAAGCCATAACAACAACCGTAGTCGTAACACCTCCAGACCAGAGAAAGATAAGTTGGTAGCAACAGATGAAAGTAAAATAGCAACTGCCATTGTCTTGATGTAGGGAAAAGGGGTTGTGGCATACGATTCTCGTAAAATGAACGATGTAGAAATATGATACACAACGAGTTGCTAGCAGTAGCGAGAGCTCTTAAGATTTGGAGGCATTACTTGTTGGGAAGAAAGTTCCAATTGGATATGAAACATTAAAGCCTCCAATATGTATTCATCCAACTATACCTTAATTTAAGGCAAAGAAGGCGGATGGAGGTCTTGTAGGAGTATGATTTTGAGATAATAAACAAACTAGGTAAACTCAATATGGTTGCGGACACACTCTCAAGGCATCCTTTAACAACAAAACTACATTGCAATGCCATATCAACACGCAACACCGAGTTTGACAAGAAGATAGAAGACACCTTACCAATAGATAAAGACTTCTAGGAAGTATGGGCGAGCCTCTCCAAGAGGCAAGAACGAATAAGGAAAGAGAGACCTTCAGGCATTTTAAGAAGGAAGGTAATCGTTTGTAGCACAAAAATAAACCATATGTGCCAGAGGCATCAGGAGTAAGGAATTTGATCCTTCACGACTCCCACAATAGCCCAATTGCTAGCCATGCGAGATTCATGAAAACTTACTTCAAGGTTAGAAGTAGCTATTACTGGCCAACCACGAGAAAGCAGATAGCAAGGTATATTCGAGAGTGCCAACTATATCAGCAAACGAAGGTGGAGCAACTCCGAAGCCTAATGAACTTATGTCTGAATGGCTAGGTTTTCCAGGCCACCAACTGACAATATTTTGAAAAGCAACCTCAGCATCTTCCGCAGTGGGTGCTGATCTCCATGCCCTGCACAAATTTAGATGCTCTTGGAATATGTACTTATTTGTGTTATTTGTGTGTCGTCGAAGACATTGTTCCCAATGGAACTTACAGCCACGTTCCTTTCCTTCCATGGGCTGGCCATCATTGAACACAACCCAAATTGCATTCCAATTAGCCTGAGCTTCGTCTGCCATGAATCGTTATGGTCTTAGAGCCATTTGCTTATTCATGTTCATTGTTTATTGGTTGTTAGCAATTTGCTCGGCTGTATCTTATCTAGCAGAAGACAAAGATCTAAACCGGACACTAGACTACAGACCCAGTGTGGCGGCGCACCCCTTCCAAAAAGGTTGGCATTTTCAATCACAATGTTTTTTTTTAAACCAAAAATTTCAATGCATTATAAAATTATTGTTTGTTATGGTCTTAGAGCCATTTGCTTATTCTAGAATGGGACTCGCACGAAACCAACAAACCCTATTTTCTACAATGGTGGATAGTGGGTAGCCGCACACATGCGAACTACCCACAAAAAAGAAAGGGAAAATCCAATTATATCATTTGGACCCCAAAAAATGCATGTTTTGCATTGTTATGGTTTTGAATTTTGTTGATGATTTTCATGTGCATTTTAGGTTGAATGAAGATGGTGTTGTTCAAAACACAATGAAGGATACAATATAGTGTCCACAAAATTGCTACAGCAAATCCAGAGCAATATTTTTCCAAACTGGATCCTCAATACCTGGCTACATTGAAGATTAAAGATAATGCTTTTTCCAGCACTGGCACGGAACAATGGTATCAACTACCACGTCTGGCTTACTGCAAGATACTATTCCAGGTTACATGACATACTTCTTTATTAACCCTTTTGAATTTATTGTCCTCATTTGTGTGCTCATAACAAATTGGATTGTCCTTGTAATTGAGATAGAGACAAATGGATAAGAAGATAGCAGTTGAATTGGCAGCAGCAAAAGATAATAATGACAAAGAGGCCTTGCAGACAGCAGCCACAAGAAGGGTCCAAGAAAATGGGTACAGAAAATGGGAAAGTTGCTTGCCATAGTCAATCCTGCATTGGGTCCAAGTTGGTTAGATGCTGTTACTAGAGCTGATTTTGACACCAAAACATCGCGATTGTCCATTGAAAAGTTGCTTGACATGGTGACTGCAACTACAGCTCCTATCTCTTCCTATGAGATAGATAGAAGTTCAAGAAGAGTAGACTACAGCTATAAAAGTTTCTGCATTTATTTCTCTTGTAAGAATCCGTCTAAATGTTATGGGCAATCTTGCAGATATTACAAACACATTCTCAGTGAAATTTTTTTAGCAAATCTTCCAACTGAATTGGAATGTTGGAAGTCCACAGATGAAAATTCCATGTACTCAAAGAAGGGGAACTTGGAGTTTATCTTAGTTTTATCTGGTTTCATGTTTTATTAATATTTGTCCATTTCAGACAAATGTCTTTCAATCTCCAAGCAATCTCTTGCTCATTTCTTCATGGAAGGCAGTAAACTTACAGCAAGTCCTACTACGCCTGGTAGGAAATCCACCGAGAAGTCCATTTCTTTCATGGAGTTTATTATTGAGAATTTTAGTCCAAGAGAAGGCTTGGTATTGGACCTACTTAGCGGCACAGGTTCAGCATTGGTAGCATCTACTATTTTATCTCGTCACTGCTATGGATTAGACAATGATAAACTGTTAGTGGAACATGTAAAGGCATCTCGTCTATCAGCATTAGCAAGTGTTTCACAAAAGTTTGATGAAAGGAATATTGATCATCCCGAGGATTCAGACGACGAAGTGGCAGAGGAAGATGAAGCATCTTCATAGTATGTTTGTTTTTTTTCTACTGTAATTTTTTAGCATTTATGTCAATGCTACTTGACTTTTCTTACGTATTAGCATTCTTCCTGTGTATGCAGAATCAGTAGCATCACTATTGTCAACAAGGGAATCCCCAATTCAAATGGAAAGGAGACGTCAACGTTGTCTGCTCGTAGATGATGAGTGTGAAGAAGGATGACGACTTCTTGTGGCTGTATTTTCATAACATTATTGTTTCTCATAGTGTTTTGGCTTCCGTTGTTTACTTCAAACAATTTGCTTTACAATGCTCTCTTTTTCTATGCCTATACTGTGGACATGGTAATAACAGTATGAACATTAAGGCAGTTATATTTATTATAATAGTATGGGCAGTATAATGTATGGACATAACATAGTAAGGAGTATGGTGTATTATTATAATGGTATGGACAATATACTACTTTGGTGTAGTTATATTTATTATAATATGTAGTCTAGAAGTGCATCTTTTATACCTCAGAACCATTGACAAAATTAGAAAAAAGAAGGCACAATCTAATAAACCCTCTAAACCCTTCCCAGAAAAACCCTCCAAAAATTCGCACTCATATATGATAGTCGATAATTTAGTTTTCATTAGTAACATAGTAATAATTTGGCCCCCTTTTTTTGTTAACAATTAGTAACAATTAATAAATGAGAAAATAGACATATCAGGTTATGGTTGCAGGTAAATTACACTCTTAAAGAATGTCATGTTTTGTACATTTTTGAAATTATGAGAATTATGAGAATTATGATGGTCACAGACATCCTGTCAAGGTTGTGCAGGGGACCCCTTTGCATGAATGGTTCCAAGGTTGTGCAGGGGACCCCTTTGCATTATTTATGTTTAGAGAATGAGAAAAGGCTGTAATGCATCATTGAAAAGGGGCCACTTCAAGGATCCACATTGAGATGTAAAAAAAGTTTCTGTGTAATATACTTTAATAGTTATCACAAGGAATAGTTATGTTTATGCTTCAAATGTATCTGATTTATGAAATTTAAAAACCCGGACTGACGAGCGAGCATGTTCCCCTGGACTATAAAATGTAGAATAACCATTTATTACCTCCAATTAAGCAACAGAGTATGAGTGTGAAAATGTAGAATATGACTATGGACAAAATGCCATAGAAGTGCATCACGTGCCTGCTGGCATGAAAGGTTGGTGTTGATGGTTATGTTCTAGAATGAAGTGTCCTGAGGAGGTTGCCTAACATCCCTTGGTCTTGTAGCTCACGGAAGCTTACGCATCCATTTGTTGATTAACCGGTACCATCTTTAGTTGAAAAGCCTTCCCATTCCACAAGATAGTGTTGACGGTTTGCCATTCTCTGCATGCTACAGGAATTAACATGTAACATGCCATTCTCTGCATATTCATACACTAAATAGAGGTGCTCTGGATTGTCACAGATCCCAACCAACTTGATAAGATTGGCATGATGAGCTTTGCACAGTACCTTGGCATCATTGGACGTGTGTGAACAGATCATTACTAGTGCCAAACCTTCAAGCAAAATCGTCCCTACCGGCCAGCAGTTAATGATCGAAAGCTTGAACTGCATGGCAAATCCATGCCTCGAGTGGAGGTTCCTTCGGTGAATTTTCAACTTACCTTTTTGAGGCATTCGGTTATGATTCGACAATCCGAAGTAACCAAGGCAATTTAAAGCGACAAGCGAGTCGGACTTCGACGGAGGTGCGAGTACCACCCGACAAATGGTAATGGATTTCAAAGCTATGAACATTTGAGGAATGATGCTACGACAATCCGAGAGAAGCGAAGGCAATATAAAACAACAAGCAAGCTCGAGAATCGGGGAGCCTACGTTACATTCTCATTATCTTCATTCTCATTATTAATACGAGCTTAGAATCTGAGCTTAATAGTTTAATAGTTTAATACGAGCTTAGGAATACTGAGCAAACATAGTTTATCTGAGCCTATATGAGGCTGTTAGGAATACTTGAGCGATACATGCCGAGACTATATCCAACCAAGAATCCGAAAGGAAAAGGCATGCCGACCCTAAAAGCGAAGAAATATTTCTGAAACATACCTTTTAAGCCAAATATAGAATGCTAAATCCGATTCCATGCAAAAGCACCATAGATTGAGCACCACAAACATCTACTTTACTGTTTTCTTAGGGTTTTACGCGTTGAAAAAGGTAAGAACGAAGGGGTTTTGCTCAAATATCTCGAAAACATTTTTTTACATTCTGTTTTTGAGAAAAAACGAGTTTCTTCTTCGTTTTTAGCATCAACGTTTTCGTTGGCGCCGTTTTCCACTTTGAAAACGGCAAGTCAAAAAAATCCGTTTTTTTGGAAAAAAACGGCCAAAATGGCCGTTTTCCGTAACTATGCCAAGTAGGGATCCACTCAAATGTCCTCCTTCATGATAAATTAGAATAGAATTATTGTCCCTTGTGCCCTAAGGCCCCTGGATTGATGTAGCATGGGCGAGCTCCCAAAATGGCTCTACTAACACATCACGCTGATATGTTGTAACCTTTTCTGAAGGCTTTTCTTAGTTTCTATTAGTACCGGCACTCCGCTTATGATCGGCTTCATGGCCATGCGGGGATGTGTCGTGATCAATCATTTTTAGCCGAGCGTTTGTGGGCTTCAAAGTCTCACCTCTCGGGTGATTCATATTATAAGCCCTCTTTCTTTGTGTGCTTCTCGATGCTTGGTTATCATTTCCTGGATTGCATCTACCAGATCTTTCATTGTGTCTACCCTTGTCATTAGGGCATGTACTGGCTGCCCTCATCTTATGCCTCTGTACTTGTTCCTGACATCTCCGTACATTGGACATTCGTTTCGCATGTGGTCCTCGCCTTCTACCTTTCCTGTGTCACAGATTCTGCATATTCGATTCTCCCTTTCTATTTTCCTCCATCTGTCCTTTTCAATTCTTAGATCGTGGCTCCCCATCCTAAATCTCGCCATGACGTCTCTCCTGGCCTTCTCTAGCAGGTTGTCTCGGTACATCTGTTGCCCTATCTGCTGTTCTGGATTGAAAACTGTCATGAGCCAGAGTGTCTTGGGTCCGGTGTGTTTTTGCAGCCATGCCTGTGTTGCCTTGTCGGCCCAGTCTTCACTCCATTTCCCTTCGTTTACTAGGTCACTCAGGTTCATCCCCATTTCTCTAGTCCATATCGCTACATCCTTGAACCATCCACTGCTTACGATGATGTGTGATTTTGCTGACTCGTTGATTGCAATGCTTTGACTTCACTGGATGATCCCTGCATTGTCTTTTATTAAATACCTGATAGTTCTCTCTCACGCTCTCACTTCCATTGGTTTCTGGCCTGTCTCTTATATCATGACTGTCAGGGGCGTGCTTGCCCACACTTTAAATTCTTGTTTATGCCATTGTCTAAGGATCCCTTCTTGTTTGTCCCATTTCTTATCGGTAGGCTGGTCCCATGCCTCAGCCCCATTATCTTGATTCGTCGTCGATCGACTTTGAGCGAGCGAATAACACTTGATCTCGGTCGATTATTACGCTTTTGTTCTGAGAAATTTTTTCATCTTGAAGTAGCTCCCAATGGCTGATTGACACGGCATCCGCACCTTTAGCCCATTTCCCGTGCGTGTGTGTCATATTCGGATATTTGTGATACATTGCTTCCTCCAATTCTGCCCCCATATACCTGAAGGGTCTGTGTCTGTTCCTGTTACCGAAAATGACTATCTTGGTTTTCGCGAGGTTCACCGTTAATCTTGTTCTCTCACAGAAGATCTCTAGAAGCCTTAGTAACTTGTGCATCCCCTTATTTTTTGTAGCCATCATACTCAAGTCATCAATATACAGGATAATGGGTATCTTGGAATCTCCTAGTGTTGGGGCGTCCGTATCCCCTTGTTGCTCTGCTATGAAACCTTGTAATGCATCTATGTATATGCCAAACAATGTCAGGGATAGAGGGCATCCCTATTTGACTCCTGTATCGCAGTTTATCGCCTGTCCTTCCTGTTCCATTTTTGCATATACCCTGTGATATAATCTTGCAATTGCTTCTACCATGTCCCCCGGTGCCTGCATATCTATTAGTCTCTGTAGGAGCTTTTCCCTCGGGACGGTGTCAAATGCCTTTCTGAAGTCCACAAAGCAGCATACCACTTTCCTTCCCTGTGATCTGTTATATTCTATTAGTATCTGGAGGGTTACTAGATGATCTGTGGTTGAGTGTTCTGGCCTGAAGCCTGCCTGTCCTTGTGCCCTCAGGTTTCCTGTTTCTGTCCACTGTTTTAATTTGTCGTCCAGTACTTTTCTGAACCATTTCGCAAAGATAGAGCTCATCATTATTGTCATATAGTTCCCAGGTTCTTCCCTGCTCCCCCCTTTGTGTATGGATATTATCCTGTTGTATGCCCATCTATCTGGGAGCCCTGTATGGATTATGCCATTGAAAATGTCGGTAACCTGTTTCCCAATTACTGTATCCGCACATTTGGTAACTCCTGATCCCGATCCATAAGTCTGGGGCTTTGTTATTGGCCATCCTGTTTAGCGCTATCATTACTTCCTGCATGCTGAAGCACGGTTTATCCATCTCCTGTAGGGCGGGTATTGGCATTGGAGATGCCCCCGTCTTATAGAGTTTCTCAAGGTATTTCTCCCATCCAGCTCTTCCAATACTATTCAGCGTATTCTCAGTTTTCCTACTCCCTTCTCCCTTTATTCTAAGCCCCTTCCAGAAATTCCGAGGTTGCTTTTTTAGCATTTTAGCCAAACCCCATTGATGTTGTACCAAGCTTTTGTTTCGCTTAGACTTCAACATTCTTAGGTATCTTTGCTCTTTCTATTGGTATGTATCTCGCCTATATGTGCTCGACTCTTCTTTTTTTGTTCCTGCATTCCTCATCATACCATCTGGAGGCTTTGAATGCATTGTTCCTCCCGGGCCTCTTTCGTTTCCCAAAAACCTCTGTTGCCACCTTCACCATTATGTCGTTAAGCACTTTCCCATTCTCGTCTGCCCTATGCTCCCCCCATGCCTAGTTTCCCATTTCTGCTCTGACATTTCGCGTGAATGTATCTGCTACTTACTCTGGAACTGTATTTTCATTTTTCGTGTTATTTTCTTCCTGTGGGCTATCAATCTGTGCTTGCTCGCCCCCTCGGCATTAAGCGTATTGGTCTATGTCCCTCTTCGGTCGGCCATTCGGTATACGCGAAGCTTGAGACGTTTACCACTGCTTGGTCATTCAGGATCACATAATCTACTATGCTTCTTCCATGTGCATTCTGACTCGTGAAATTCCCAGATCCATACCATTTTTGTATCCCATTGGCTATAATGATGCTTCGGTGCTCTTTGAAAACTGTCTCTATTAATTCTGCAGTAACTCGGTATGTGTCTTCATTAGGTTTCTCTGCTACCCCTATTAGCCTAACGTCATGCTTAATTCTATTCTGCTCCTCAAATTCCACGATATGCGGCTTTATTCTATCAAATGATTCCCATGCATCTAACTCAACATTTGCTTTTCCTAACTCAACCAACCTCTGCATGGTCTTAGCTTTTTCTTCTTTGATCTCGTTTATCCTTCATTGCATCTCTTCGCTCGTCCTCTCGACCCCTCCAATCCTTCTGGAGATGGCTATCTTGTTCGCGGTTTAAAGTCTCTCCCGGATGTGTTGAGCATCCATGCTCGAGGATTCTAGATTCTAGGCGCTTGTTCATGAGCCAGAAAATCTCACGAGGTCTGTTGGCTTCTTGGTTCTCTTGCCATATCGCCTTCTTCTCTTGGCTGAAACTTTTGTGTTTTCGCCATCGTTCCACGAATTACGGTATGCAATGGCGTCTTAAGATGCGGTTTCAGCGTAATAGGATTCTTACTGTTTGGAATAGCTATTTCTCGTCCGTATAATATACTCCGTCTTTAAATGGTCTCTCATTCATAGCACCGTTAATTCTGAATTTGAATTTGAAATAGCCATACTTATTAATTATTCTGCCCACCTCCATGTATTATTCGATTTATCGTTTGTTGAATATCGTCGTCTTACCGTTCCAGCTGATTGGCCGGGGGTGACCCCCCCGACCTAATCCAATATTCGGTAGCTATCTACCGGGGCATCATTCATTTTTTACGTCGTTATTCAGTCATTTTGGTGACCCAGGTACCAGTTGGAGAGTCGTGCCCTCCGTTATACTGGCATATGGCGGGAGTTAAACCCCTCTGCCCGTAGCATATCCCAGTCTCCTTTTTTGACAACTTTGCACTTATATATTGTATCCTATCATGTTGGCTTGTATTCCATGCCGCTCATATATGCTGTGTTTGTGATGTTTTCGAGCTCATAGTGATCCGAATTACCAGTTGGGGTCTAACCCTCGCTATCCTGGTGTACGGCAGAGGCTGGGCCCCTCTGTCCCGTATCTTACTCCGTCCGCCTTTCGCTCGATGTATGGAGATCTAATCCCCCTGTCTATAGCGTGGTATGGTCTTCTTGCTGACGTGTCAATCATGCTGATGTAGATCATGTCCATTGTACCACTAAAGCTCATGGTGGTCAGGGATACGGTTGGTGGGTCTAGCCCTCGCTATCTGGTGTCTGGCCGGAGAAAGCCTCTACGTCCCGTAACTTGTTCCGTCCTCTTTTACTCATTTGGTATACAACATCCGCTCCTTGCCTTCATGCCGAGCTGATTAGCAGTCTTAATGACTTGATATAAAATGAGTGTTGCCTTTCCACAGGAATCCTTGCAAAAGCTTGTGATGCACAAAATCTCTCTAAATTGTGGGATTTCTAAAGATACTTGCCAAATTACGTGTTTAGGGTGCGAGAGAGCCAAAGGTGTGGTGAGGGGATGAGAAAAGATGAGAAAAAGAGGTGCAAATGTGAGGAAATAAGGTGATATGTGAATCACGGTGTATGGCGGGATGTTTTTTACGTAACAAAGTGGTGAAAATGATTGAAGAAAAACTTTTGGGATGCGATCAAACTTCCTTTGAATGCAAATGAAATATTTGAGCAAATTACGGCGAGAATAGCTATTTGTTTAGCTAAATCTAGATAATATCAGATAGCTTGAATTGATTTCAACTCATTTGTTGATCAAGATTGATGGGAAATTCGTGGCAAAGTTAAGTAGGAGTGGTGGCACATAAAAATGGGAAAACCTAATTTTTTGAAAAACTTCAATCGATTGAAGAAGGGAAACACCATGAATTGCTCAAAGAAAACTTTTCTCCAGTTATCTTAGGAACATAATACCTTTGTCAGGGTAATCCATTTGATCACTCTGAAATAGAATTTGTATCAGAACTTCAAAATCTTGGCTTTCAAGAACAAAGCGGGTTTCGATCAAAAATCTCCTCTCTGGTGTGGAATCACGGCTCGGATCATCTTTATAGACGTGTCGGGGTAGTTAGAGCTCAATTTGTGCGCATATGGCCACGAACTCTTCTTTCCCAAAATAGGCAATATTACGTTCTTGGCATGATCTCCATTAATTCGGCATCCTCTTCATGATTCGATTGGTTCCAGAAGTCGATTATGATCAGGCGAACTGCTCTGCATCACTCAAAGTGCGCGGGAAGCCGAGAATCATAGACCCCTAATGGATCTTGGCGGGATTTTCTTCAGTGGATATATCCCACGGGCCTAAATCAAAAATCATTTCGGTATATATGGCTCGATCCGCGCAAACTTTCAAATTGCGTGTCTTGCCCGTGGGATTGGTACCTCCACCCCCCTGCGGGGGTGAGCCACGTGGAGGGTGATTGGTTGGAAAGGAATCTGGATCTAGGTTAGAATAGGACAATTTTTTATATTTTTTTCAAAGGGCACGATTCCCAAGAAGTGGAATTCAAGGGTCTATATAAGGTCTTTTTTGGAGATTTTTTGTGCCAGGTGGCATATTTTCATTGGGGCAACATGGTGATGTGGTCAAGTTTTGGAAAATGGCACTTTGATTTTTTGGCTAAAAAAGGTGAATCAATGGTGACTAGACATGATGAAATGATGACTTGGCATAGTGAAGGATGATGTGGCAAAGTCAAACATGGTTTTTTTGCCTAAGTGGATTTTCGAAATTTTAAATGCCCCTTGATATTGAGGTAGCATGATTTTGACCCAAGTGGCAAAGATATAACCAAAGTTGGATGACCAAGCATTTTTGTAAGCAAGGTGGCCATCCTAGGTGGCATTTTGACTCTTGATGACGTGGCAAGGGTATTTTTTGGGAAGTGTGCCTTTTGACTTTCTATTTTGACTTTCACTTGACTTTTTGACATCTTTGGCACTTTAGGATGATGACTAGGATGCCACTTGGCAAAGGTATAGATTTTTTGGCATTTTTGGATTTTTAGGCATCTTTAGGGCATATTTGGCTAGCGATAGGGGAAATTCAAGGAAAAATAGGAGATAGGCTCAAAAAATTTGGGAAAAATCAAGGGTGGCTAGTTTTGGCTAGGGGATTTGGCGGGGTACTCACACGGCCTAGATTCTCTTTCAGCCCTGATACTTTTTCCTTAATAGCTCCTCAATACTTAGAATCTTCTTCATATCTTCTTCTCTTCTTCATGTTGCCACTTCAAGGGGCAACATCTTTTAAAAAAAAAAAATGGCTGGTCCCCGGCCTTGAAACTGTTAAAACTTCTCGACATGCGGATCACGAATTCTCACATTACGAAATATCGAAGCTTCTTAGAGTCGACATAAAAGCATCGAAAAGTGCAAATATATGAGTGTGAATGCCAAATCAATGCATCTCCTGTTCACGAGATAATATAAGGTTTTCTTGAGGTCTTCATGAATAGAAAATGGTGCGAGAATAGAAGCCCTTGGATAGAACTATGTGTACTTCACATTTTTGGTGATGAATTACGCAACTTTGAACTGGCGGTGACACTTTTGAACATTTGTGACTTGTAGGGGTCTGCTACCATGTTCTTTTGACTTCCATAAATGTTGGAACTTGGGGAACGTCCAAAATCTGCTTCAATGATCTTGTGAATAAAACTTGATACTTTTTGGGATTTCGGCTACCCATTCTTGTAGGAGTCTTGGATGAAGCTAGAATGTTATGGAAGGTCAAGAGACACATTCTAGAAGATGTAATGGTCTGCAAATTTGCCCAAAAAGAAAAATGGCATTGGTATAAAAAGGCTGGCTAATGGGTAAAGGATGATCACGCAAATGACATGAAATAGAGAGTTAGGAGGCGCTTTTTATGATGCCAGGGGTGAATAGCGACTGTAGGTGATGAATAAAAGTAGGAGTAAGGCTTATATGAATGGGAGGCCAATAAATGAAAAATGAATGGTATGGAAGACTAGGATGGTCACGCAAATGACATGATGATTTCAGTTTAGTACTTCAATCACGGCATTCATCACAAGATGTTCACAAAACTGTTCATGATGATTTTGAGTTCCTGCATATGAGCACAACTTTAGGAAGCAATGGTTTTTAAAGGCGGCTTTAAAGCGAGAACAACTAATGAACACCGCAAATGACAATGTTAAAGATCAAAGCGCATATTTTTCTTTTCGGCTTTTCTTCTTTTTATTGTTTTCTCCCCATAGTGTTAGCAAATTATATCTAGAACAATTTCAACTACTTCAACCTTTTTAGACTACCTACAACTATACTAACTAGCATTAGCTAGTTTAGATCCAATAAGCTTTCAAGTGTTGTGCATTGAGAGGATTTGGCAAAATTCTCTCGGACTCTAACTCGTAAGTAATATGAGTTTACTCCGGCATGTGAAGAAATGACAAATGGACCTTCCCAATTTGCGAGAAAACTTATCTAGAGTGGGATCTTTGTTTCTAGCTAACTTAAGCACCAAATCACCAACTTTGATAGTTGACTTCTCTTGCTTGTTTGTCAAACTTCTTCTTGATTTTTTCATCTTGTGTTCAGTTATCACTGTAGAGTCTTATCTCGAGTTCCTCAAGGGGCTAGCATCTGTGTAGCTTTGCACGGATAGCATCCTCTTCACTTTTGACTTGTATTTGCATCGTCCTTGGCGAAAGTACACCGCAACTCAAAGGGTAGAATGACACTAGTACCATACACAATAGAAGGGAGTGTTTTTATAGCCACTTTATAAGTGGTTACGTAGGACCAAAGGGCATAGATCAACTTTGTATGCCAGCTTCTTGGAAACCTATCTTGTCTTCTTCATAATGGATATCGAGTTTTATTGGTGGATTACGCACTGGCCATTTCCACGAGGGGTAGTAAAAGCAGAACTTTTTGTATGTCTTATCTCAAGCAATTGGGTAAGCTTGTCTATTACTTCATTCACAAAAGCGTTCCTCAATCGGAAACAATCTTCAATGGTACTCAAACCTAGCACATATATTAGGCAGGTAGGAAACTTCTTTGTGGTATGCATTGGCACTTGTCAATGGGTTGCTTCAACCCATTTAGTGAAGAAGTGCAGCCAGCAACTAGGATGTATTCATGTGCGGAGGAAGATGGGTGTATAGGACCAACATAATCTAATCCCCAAACAAGAAATGGTCGGGGGCCACAATAGGTGAAAGGGAGGTACCTTCCGGTTCTTTGGCATGCTTTTGGCGGTCGGAACAACTCTGCCGCATTACCTTTTGACATCATGGTGAAGTGTAGGCCAATAGTATCCAGAACTTAGAATTTTTTCTTGTTTGTGGCATCCCTAGAATAATGTCCACCCTGGCCCAGAGGTCATGGGCATGTCTTAGAGCTTGTACGTTTCTTCTTGACCAAGCACCTCAACAAAATCTGTGAAGGCATCTTCCTACATAAAAATGTCCTCAACCGGCACATATGTTTAGACATCTTTTCCTAAACTTAACTTTCTCGGATGGTGAAAATGTGGCGAGGGACCTCTTGATGTTTTAGATAATTGACAATGGGTTTGCATCAAGACACGGCTTCTCCAACTAAATGACATACCTCTTCTTACGTTTGATCCTCTTGAGAGGTCAAATCATATTTAATAGAAGGCATAGGGTATGAAACTACCGGATCCTTTTACCTGTTTTAACAAGGTGGACTTCAATGGCAAAGTCTTGAAGCATGGCGTACTTATAGAACTTGGTCTTGGGGCTTGTTTACCATACAACATTGGAAGAGGATTGACCTTCATATAGACTTGAATCTTTGGAGCTTGCATCGAAGATGGGGAAATTTAGTGGTCAAAAATATTAGGGGCGGTGAGACTTCTCTAGAATTTGGGTAATTCACCTCGTGTCGACCCTTTGCTCTGCATAATTTAGTACCCTTTTGTTGCGAAATAAGGCTAATCCCCTGACAAATGATGTAGCTTGTTGTATAAACTTGGAAATCTTCATTTGGTTTAGGGGCAAAGTGTTACCTTCTTGTTGAGCTCTTCTTTGATCAATTCAAATGCCCTTTGGCAATCTTCATTCCACTCAATTTGGAACCTTTTGACTTGTATTTTTGGATACATACCCTACTTTGGTGAGCTTGGTGATAGGTCTCAAAATGTGAGAGAAGTTGGGGATGTAGATCCTCAAGCCTTGAAGTGTACCAACAAAACCTTTGATCTGCTTCAATGTTTTGGAGTGCTTGGGAGGTCGAGAACTATTGTCGGCTTGTGCTTGCGACAATCGAACTCCTTCTTCGATATCGATGGCCCTACTTGACACACCTTTGTCGGTCAAAAACAAACACTTCTTTGGATTTAAGTTCACTGCTTGGATCTGCACAAAAAAACATATTAGAGATTGTTTTGAGATGATCTTCAAAAAGAGGTGGCGAGTCAAATCATCGGAAAAGCCACGAAATCTTGGGGAGATAATGATTCAAAAATATTGTTCATTGCCCTCACGAAGGTTGGGGGCATTTTTAAAAGCCAAATGGCATTCTTAGCATCATATAAGTTCCCCAAAGGTGTAATGAAGGCGGTTTTTGGCTGTGATAAAGGATCAACTTCTATTTGGTTGAAACACGAGAAGCCATCCATAAGAGAATAGACTTCTTTTCCACTCATGGTATGCAAAACTTCTTCTACAAAGCGGTAGGGGTAGCAGATCTTTGATTGTAACCTTATTGATATCTCTATAATCAATACAAATTCTAAGTTGGCCACTCCTCTTCTTGGTGGCCTGATGCAAGACAACCACTCGAGGTTCAATGTCTCACATATCGACTTAGAACTCTCCATAGTTTTTAATTCTTCATAGATAAGTGGCGACAAAGGCGGAATTTATCCTCCTTAATTTCTTTGAGCAGGATCGAGCCCTCTTTTACTTTTATTTCAAATTTTGCTTTAGAGGAGGAATTCCTTTTAGTTGAGTAATCCCAAGCAAAGACATCGAGAATTCTTGACCTGACATAGGAAATGAGTTGAAGCAAGGCTCTGGGAGCTTTTGGACCAACTTTGGGGGTTCTGGTTTGGCCATTCTTTTGGATACAAATGACTTGCTCTCTGCTTGCTTCCTCTATCCCTATAGTTAGAATTGGGCAAGTCTGTGAGAGGTTGAGTTCTTCTTCTGAAAGGCTCCTTCGACTAAAAATCCAATATGGTACCTTTAGCTTCTTTGTCTACTTCACTATTCAAATGCCTAGGGATATGCTCTATAGTCAGGGGCCTCAAATTTGTCTAACAGTCCCAAAACCTCTTCTTTAAGTTGTACTAACCTTGAATGCTTGGTTTGGTATACCTCTTGGACTTGATTGCACGGTGAGAGTCCCCTTTATATTAAAACTTCTTGATTCCCATCATGTAAGCTTCTTGGAACTTACCAATCAAAGCTTGATACTACGCCTCATTAGAGGTTATATTTTTGTGAATTCTTGCTGTTTTAGCCACTGTCAAAGCCTCTGGGCTTTTAATGATGGCAGCAGCACAGGCTAGGCTCAACTTCCTGCTACAACTGCCATCAAAGAACAATGTATGAGTATGCTCATCAAGTTTTTGCTCTTCTTCTTCCAAAAGTGGATCTACATAGATGTTGTACACACCTACATCTTTATAAATTAGTGCATCATCAATTGAAAAGGCAAATTCTTCTTGGAGTTTACCTTCCTGCACAAGGCCCCCAAAACTGAATTAGTATGATTTTTTTTCGATGGTTTATTGGTGAAAACTAGACATTAAAATCGATACATGTTTGTGGGTTCAAAAGTTTACAAACCATATCTAGTTATACAACATGGTTAATCAGTACAATTTAATAATATAATAAGTAAGCTTTCCTTTTTAACATTGTATTAGAACATGGTAAGTATAGTTGGTCTCTATTATTGCTTAAACTACATGATGTCTAATATTGTTTATTATGTTAAGTTTAATGACATGGTATTTGATCACATCTATCTTCCATGATGAATGTAGTTGGTCTATATTATTGTTTAAAATACATGATGTCTAATAATGCTTAGTAAATCAAGTTTAGGGACATGGTGTTTGATCACATTTATCCTTCTTGGTATATTAGCATATGCATAGTGATTATTAATCATTATGATAACATGATAAATTACTTATGCTATTTATGACATTTTCCTATGATAGTTTTGCTTGCTTGATTTATTTTTTTCCAAGATATTTTGTATGATAAACTTGCATGCTTATACATGCTAGTTTAGGTCTAATACTTTGATAGTTTATGCCTATGGTTTTCCAACATGGCACCACGGTCTTTCATTGTGATTTATCTTGGGTTTTTTTTTTGCTGATATTAATATAATGTGACTGAGAAGTGGTATGGTGCAATATTCGAATTTTAGCAGAACTTACATTAAACAGCTCAAGGGATTTGAACCCTAGTATTCCATTTCACTTGAAGATGCAACATACAAAATGTATCCCGACAAAATTAGATGAAACTTCTTATCAACGAACAAAATAGCTTAGAGCTCTCAAGAGGACATGGATACAGATATGCTGAGAGCATTTCTTTGCCTCATCTATGGTGGCAAATTGGATGGAGCAGCTATGGCCAAATATGGCCTGGGGATTTTGGGTGCATGCCATAAATATTGCTTGCCCTTGCAAATCAAGCAAGCATGTGTTGAGGCTTTATCCCAGCTCATAACGATAGAAAATTGCATATTTAGAACAGGCAGATCTGTATTCAGAGGTTGATCTTGCACAAAACTGCAAGAACTTCATAGCATCAAATCTTTCTCAGATTGTGTCTACTAATGAGGTGGAGCTTGCGCAGCGAAATCCTGACCTATTCATAAATCTCGTGAAGGACAGGCTGCCACCAGAAGGTTTTAGAGAATTCAACATGTGGTACGGAAGATACAACACAAGAGAAATACAAAGCATTAATTATAAGTCACAATAGTCCTATGATACAAAACGGACATTGAGCATTGGGTTGAAATTCCGAGCACCTGTTGGGTTGTCCGATAGACCACCACCATAGTTCAAGTCTCGCTCTTGCTTCACAAAAACTACCACCACCATTAGTTCAAGTCTCGCTCTTGCTTCACAAAAACTTGTCACTTGTATTTGAAAGTTTTCTTGAGATTGCAAAGAATAAGAGAAACATGTGGATGTGTTCATATTTCTACAAGAACTAAACAAAAGCCAACAGTAACTAGCCATCAAACCACTCAGATATTTGTGGCACAAAATTTACCACTAAATCTGCAAATAAGAAACTGCTCCTCACTGCTCCACACAGTTATGTCACATCTCTAACAAGCATGGTATTTATAAAAAATGTTCTACACCTGGCAACACAATACATAGTACCCATATCTTCTCGTTTTCTACTTGTGTTCCTTCCAGTCCAGACATGAGCAGGACCACATGGAAAGCATTTGCAAGTGTACCACCTCCAGGGTTATTTGTATCTCCAGATCTGTAACCTCTAACAAATAATTTTAAAATCATGATACAATCTTACTAACTATTGTTGCAGACTCTGATGAATCTTGCTTTATGAGAAAAACTACGAATGCTTTTGTGCTTTCTGGTTAGCATTAACAAAAAAACACTGCGATGGTCCTCTGTCTATCTAGACTCATATTTAGTAGGTAATCAGGAGAAAAGCAAAAGCAAAAATCACAAAGAAGTGTTCTTACTCTTTTGTTTAAGGTTTGCTAACCAAAGACCTGCCCCATGGCTAGTTATTGACTTGATTCTTGCAAATCATTCGAAATAATATTTGCATGAACATGAAACGTCACTATCCACAACTGGAAGATTATCAAATTCACAAGCATGCATCATGATATTGGCAAAGGTAAAAATTCTGATTGGCCTTGTTGGACGTGCAGAGCAGCAGTTTATCGGATTTGCGCCCGAGGGGAATGGCTTTTTTCATAGCTTCTAACCCTGCTTCTTACTATGCACTGCCTTTTCTCCTATATAAAAGCCGATTTCTTTAAAACAGCAGAACAACAATCATTCAGCAGACCAGAACATCACATACAAAAGTGGCACAGAACATTCTAGATACTCTGGATACATACTGGTTGCAAATAGGATAAATCATGATGCAAAGGTACCTGGTAGATGCCAAATCCATGAGGTTAGGTCTGCAAGGCTGCCCATACTTGATTTATCCAGGGAATCAGAGCGACAACAACGAAACATAGAGAAAAGAAGCATAATATTTACCTCCCTGGCCGCTAGGAATGAAGCAGATTAGGGTAAGGAGGCAGATCGCCATCTGCGAGGGAGGAGTATAACCTGGCCGCCGCCGGATGAAAGGATTGGGAGGAAAAAACGTTAGGTTGAGAGAACATTTCTCACGGCCCAGATGCAGTCTTCAAAATTCAACGACCCACATTACATATGGTTTTGAAATGCAATTGTTGAATTTTCGAAATTCAAAATTGCAGATGCAGTCTACAATGCATTACATATGGTTTGGCAAAGGTTTAGGGGGTATTCGTATCCACATTTTGCTCATCAAAACCATATAAATATGCCCTCACATTCTATTCTTTTGTCATTTTAATATGGAGTAGTGATTGCTATGAACTTCTAAAAAGTGTTATCTATCATCTACTTTATCAAGCTTGTGCAATTTGCAGTTTGTATAATGCTAAGAAGCTAGAGCATACATTTAGTCACACTGCTTAATGTTTATGCTTTTATCAAGGCACAAACTGTGACATTTCATTGTCCATGTAGACACCTTTGCATTTGAAGATACTTAGATGCATGATATTAAAAAGCATTCAAGCTTATAGCCGCCATTAGCATTATCTTGAGCCCATGTGTAAACAATATTTTTGGTATGACGTAATAAATGCCCTTTACTTCAATTCATTAGTGACAAAGCAACTCATCTGCTTGTACAATTCAACTTGTTTATAAGGTACTCTGCATTTGTCCTTCAAAAATCCAAAGCTCCCTCTTAGGGTCTCTCTTCAAACCCTCGAGGGAACCACGCGATCGAGCTCTTGACTACTTGGATCGGGTCATCAAAAACCTAAACCCTACAGATTTAGTAGGGTTTAAGTATCGGGGTACCAAAGCAGCTCCATCTGTTAATCCCACCGTTGAAATGGTACCCCATATCCCACGAAATTCCCCTGAAAAGAAAAAAATGACATCCACCACACGGATGTGCCAACCCCCAAATTTCCCCTTTTCCCGGCATAGGGGCAAGAAGGAAAAATGGCGTACGTGTTTCCCTAGTTCGGCCACCTTAGCAAGCTCGAAATGGGGTTCTGACTTTGTGCATGAGTCCAAAGCTCCGATTTACTCTAGACACCAGCTATTATGATCAACGGAACCAAACTCGATTTGCTACATCAACAAGCCGACCTTTCGTTCAATGCACTTCTAGCCTAGTGTTATAGTGTAAAGATAGCATGTACTTGACAATCCGGGCAACTAATCGATCATTTACTTGTTAAATATGTGCCTAAGGGTAACTCTATCTTTTGGATGCAACTGCGCAGTCGAACTGTCATTTCGTGCCTTCTGGCATGGCCAGCCGCACGATATCCAGGTTGTTACGAGCCATCGCAACGAGGCATATTTGGAACCAGTACCTAGGGACGGTTTTTTTGTTCTTCCTCTTGGGATCTCTCTTCAAACCCTGGAGGGAACCCTGCATGCAAGCTCTCGACCACTTCAGATGCAGCAGGGAAGGCTATCAAAACCTAAACTTTACAGATTAGTAGGGTTTAAGTATCGGGGTATCAAAATAGCTCCATCTGTTAATTTCACTGTTGAAATGGTAGCTCATGTCCCATAAACGCCCCTAGACATCTACCGCATGGATGTGCCAACCTCCAAATTTTTCCTTGTCCCAATATAAGGACATGAGGGGGAAATGGTGTGCTCCCCTAGTTCGGCCACTTTAGCGAGCTCAAAATGGGGTTCTGACTTTGTGCATAAGTCCAACGCATCTAATTTCTAGGGACTAGCTATTATGACCAACAGAGCCAAACTCAATTTTCTATAGCAACTAGTTGACCTTTCGCTCAATGCACTTCTAGCATAGTATTATAGTGTAAAGATAACATATACTTGGCAATGGGGCCGACTAATCGATCGTTTACTTGTTAAACATGTGTCTAGGGGGAATCTAGCTTTTGAAAGCGACCGTGCAGTCGAACTGTCGTTTCGTGCCTTCTGACATGGCCAGTCGCACGATGTCTAGCTTGCTAGGGGCCATCCCAACGAGGCATGTTTGGAATCGGGGTCTAGGAAGGGGTTTCCTGTTCTTTCTCTTGGGGTCTCTCTTCAAACCCTCGAGGGAACCCTGCATGCAAGCTCTTGACCACTTCAGATGCAGGGAAGGTTGTCCAAACCTAAACCTTACAGGTTTAGTAGGGTTTAAGTATCAGGGTACCAAAATAGCTCCATCTGTTAATCCCACTGTTGAAATGGTAGTCCATGTCCCATAAAACAACCTCCCCAAAAAAAAAAAAAAGGACATCCACCGCATGGATGTGCCAACCCCCAAATTTTCCCCTTTCCCGACATAGGACATGATGGAGAAATGGCATGTTCCCCCAGTTTGACCATTTTAGCGAGCAGGAAATGGGGTTTTGACCTTGTGCATGAGTCCAAAGCATTCAATTTACTTTAGGGACCATCTATTATGACCAATAGAGTCAAACTCGATTTGCTACAGCAACTAGTCGACCTTTCACTCAATGGGCTCCCAATAGTGTAAAGATAGCATGTACTTGGCAATCCGAGCATTTAATCGATCGCTTACTTCTTTTAAATATGTGTCATGGGGTAACTGTGGCCTTTTGGATACAACGACACAGTCGAACTGTCATTTTGTGCTTTCTGGCATGCCCTGTCGCACAATGTCCAGCTTGTTACAAGCCATCGCAATGGTGCAAGTTTGGACCGAACCATTCAACAATACACGATGGGGTGCCCAATGCGGCACAAGATACCCAAGGTACAAGCATGTTTTTAGCTTTGTTCACCTCTACGGTCTAGACAACTACTATATAAAATCAATATATGTCGACAACTATAATGTAAAAGTAACCGAAATTGTGATGTTAAAAATTTATATAAAAAAACCATTCAATAAATTAATAAATTAGTGATGATTTCCAAAGACCTCGTAAAATCTAGAATTCATATAATTAAATATACCACGAAGTAGCAAAGGTTTTGCAAATCGATATATGCATAACACATCTTTTGAACTATTGATGATCTATGTACAATTGTAGAATTCATATAATTAAACATGATATGAACTAGGACGGAATTTTTCAAATCAATGTACACTTAAAAACAATCTTATAAACTAATGATGATTTCTAGAAATTAATGTGAAATTTTGAATTAGTACAAAAAATATGATATGAACTGCTATTAAATTTGCAAAATCAATATATACATAAAACACATCTTCTAAAATATTGTACAATTGTAAAATTCATGTAATTAAACATGATATGAACTAGCAATATTTTGCTTATTCAATGTACAAATAAAAATAATCTTACAAACTGATGATGATTTTTTATAAACTAGTGTGAAATTTCCAATTAGTAGAAAAAATATGATATGAACCACTATTGATTTTGCAAAATCGATATATGCATAAAATACATCTTCTAAACTATTGATGATTTCAAAGAACTAATGTACAATCGTAGAATTCATGTGATTAAACATGATATGAACTAGCAATGATTTTGCTAAATCAATGTATGCTTAAAAACAATCTTCCACACTGATGTTGATTTCTAGAAACTAGTGTGAAATTTCGAATTAGTACAGAAAATATGATATGAACCACTTTTGGTTTTGCATAACCAAGACGGACACATGGTTTTTTTTTATATTATGGATAATTGCATTAAAAAACCACATACATACTGGTTTTCATGCTAACTTTTTATACAAGTTCATTTTTGGGGGCCTTGTGCTGGTTGTAGAGTGTGACTTCTTGCTTACCATCTGTTATTGTGCATTTACCTCCTCCCCAATCTGGCTTTGCAGAAACCACCCTGAGCCATTTCCTGCCCAAAAGAAGGTCATAGCTGCCAATCTGAGAAGGAAACTGTACTACAACAAAGTCCAGGGTCATCTTGATGCCCCCTACATCTGTCAAGACATCATTAACGACTACACTCTCATTAGCAAAAGATTTTAGAATAATTGGGGCTGCAGAAGTGATTTTTAACTCTAAAGAGTCCATAATATGTAAAGGCATGATATTTATACCTGAGCCTCCATCCAAGATGACTTTAGAGAGTGTTTTACCTTCGACTTGAGCTTCACATGAGAATATACCAGGGTCTTTCCCAACTCTAGAAATGTTGTGGACAATAGGTTCTGAATTCTCCTCTATAAGTGTTTTGACACGCTCTCTATAGGAAGGTGCTATTCTTAACAAGGTCAAAACATCTAGGGTGACTCTAGCGGAACTTCAAACACGGTCAACTTCATCTAACACAGCCCGGGCTGTCATTTGAGGTGGCTGGCTCTGTAACCACGAGGAGGCGGAGGAGCTATGCTATTTCTAGGCATGTTGGTTTCTTTGAGGGCTGGATCTTAGGCTATAGGGAGTACCGGTGACCAAGACCTCTTCCTCTTTTCGAAGTTCATCACCTCCTTCTACTGTAATGGAGAAAGCTTGGCATGAGAAGAGGATGCATCTGAGTCTTACCTTTATCTTTCAACATATACTCTTTGATCCCACTTTTTGTCTTCATAATGGCTGTTTTCTTTACAATATGAACACACGGGGCACTCCTTACCGGTGTGGCCTTTCTGTCACATCTAGGGCAAGGCTTGGACCGGCAACTACTTTACGAATGGCACGGCTTCTTCTGATGGGTACAATGTTTTCTACTTTGTGTAGAATCGAGAAGACTTGAAATCGGATACCTCATCTCGGGTCTTTGGAGCCTTCTTGAGCTCGAGGAGGTTGCTTGGTAACCTCCATAAGTGTCTCTGCTTTGATCACGGCATGTTGGTTGCAATTTTGAGGTTAGTAGCTTGCAACTTAGAAATCTCTTCTCTCATATCTTCTTCAAAAAATTTTTCTTCTTCACTTTGTACACACAGGTTCATAGTTAGTCTCTAAATCATTGAAATAATCAAGATCAATGTGCTCAAAAGTAGAAAATGCAGCCCTTAGCTTTGATCTCAATTGCTTTGGAAAATACCCTTGGTAATGTCTCAAAAGCGTTGTTGTTGATGTATTTTCATTAACTTCTTGTAAGCAGGAGGTCTGAACTTCAAACCATGCAAAGCGGTGATCAAATGCAAGGAGGATTATCTACACCCTTTGACTCACACTTTATCACATGCTCTCCAAATCTATCAACATAAGCTTCTATGCTTTCATCACTTCTAATAGAAAGAGAATCACGATTCTTTGAAGCAAAGTTCGGGAGTCCGCAGATTAAGCCAAACCTATCAATGAATCGCTCCTCATCTCTTCAAATGTGTGAACACCATAAATCTTTCTTTGAGTGTTAAACCATTTAGTAGCAAGATCATCGGATAAAGAAAGCTTGAACAATTCCAACTTAGTCATACCTCTAGGAGCATGATTCCTAAAATAATCATCAAATGAGTTTAAAAAATACCTCAAAGGGGTTTCTTTTTACGTCATAAAGGGGCGTGAAGGAGGCGTCTCCAACTTTGAAGATAGGGTCGGCATAGTTGCCTAGGGGGTCTTCTTTTCTTTGGCTTCTTCTTTGCTAACCCGGGCTCAGAGGCATATCTTGGCATGGCTAGGCTCTCCATCACCATCCATATCTGTACCCGGTCTTCCTTGGGTGCCTCACCATGAGGGGCTCTCAAGTTTTTTTACAAGAGTTTTTTAGAGAATCGGTGGGACCTCAAAAGATGTTGCCTTTCCACGAGAATCCTTGCAAAAGCGTGATGCACAAATCTCTAAATTGTGGGATTTCCTAAAAGATACTTGCCAAATTACGTGTTTAGGGTCTTGAGAGAGCCAAAGGTGTGGTGAGGGGATGAGAAAAAGATGAGAAAAGAGGTGCAAATGTGAGGAAATAAGGTGATATGTGAATGCAGGTGTATGATTTTGGGATGTTTTTCGTAACAAAGTGGTGAAAATGATTGAAGAAAAAACTTTGGGATCTTGATCAAACTTCCTTTGAATGCAAATGAAATATTTGAGCAAATTACGGCGAGAATAGCTATTTGTTTAGCTAAATCTAGATAATATCGGATAACTTGAATTGATTTCAACTCATTTTGTTGATCAAGATTGATGGGAAATTCATTGGCAAAGTTAAGCGGAAGTGGGTGGCACATAAAAAATGGGAAAACCTAATTTTTTTGAAAAAACTTCGAGAAATCGATTGAAGAAAGGAAACACCATGAATTGCTCAAAGAAAACTTTTCTCAGTTATCTTAGGAACATAATACCTTTGTCGGGTAATCCATTTGATCACTCACGAAATAGAATTTGTATCGAGAACTTCAAAAGTCTTGGCTTTCAAGGACAAGGCGGGTTTCGATCAAAAATCTCCTCTCTGGTGTGGAATACTGTTTTCCGGATCATCTTTATAGACACTGTGTCGGGGTAGTTAGAGCTCAATTTATGCGCATATGGCCACGAACTCTTCTTTCCCAAAATAGGCAATATTACGTTCTTGGCATGATCTCCATTAATTGGCATCCTCTTCATGATTGATTGGTTCGAAGTCGATTATGATCGGGCGGCTACGCTCTGCATCACTCAAAGTCTTGGCGGGGAAGCCAGAGAATCATAGAACCCTAATGGATCTTGGCGGGATTTTCTTCGATGGATATATCCCACGGGCCTAAATCAAAAAGTCATTTCGGTATATATAGCTCGATCCGCATAAACTTTCAAATTAGCGTGTCTTGCCCGCGTGGGATTGGTACCCCCGCCCCCACGCCGCGGGTGAGCCCGTGGAGGGAAGTGATTATTGGCTGGAAAGGAATCTAGGTCGGGGAGGGGGGTAGAATAGGACAATTTTTTTATATTTTTTTCAAAGGGCCGCGATTCCCAAGAAGTGGAATTCAAGGGTCTATATAAGGTCTTTTTGGAGATTTTTTGTGCGGTGGCATATTTTCATTGGGGCAACATGGTGATGTGGTCCAAATTTTGGAAAATGGCACTTTGATTTTTGGCTAAAAAAGGTGAATCAATGGTGACTAGACATGATGAAATGATGACTTGGCATAGTGAAGGATGATGTGGCAAAAGTCAAACATGGTTTTGCCTAAGTGGATTTTGAAATTTTAAATGCCCCTTGATATTTTTGAGGTAGCATGATTTTGACCCAAGTGGCAAAGATATAACCAAAGTTGGATGACCAAGCATTTTTGTAAGCAAGGTGGCCATCCTAGGTGGCATTTTGACTCTTGATGGCGTGGCAAAGGGTATTTTTTGGGAAGTGTGCCTTTTGACTTTCTATTTTGACTTTCACTTGACTTTTTTTGACATCTTTGGCACTTTAGGATGATGACTAGGATGCCACTTGGCAAAGGTATAGATTTTTGGCATTTTTTGGATTTTTAGGCATCTTTAGGGCATATTTGGCTAGCGATAGGGAAATTCAAGGAAAAATAGGAGATAGGCTCAAAAAATTTGGGAAAAATCAAGGGTGGCTAGTTTTGGCTAGGGGATTTGGCAGGGGGGTACTCACGGCCTAGATTCTCTTTCAGCCTGATACTTTTCCTTAATAGCTCCTCCAATACTTAGAATCTTCTTCATATCTTCTTCTCTTCTTCATGTTGCCACTTCAAGGGGCAACAATGAGAGAGTGGAAAATGATATGAATTTGATATAATAGTGGAGAACAAGTTGGTGGATCATAAAAATTCAATTTTTTTTTTACTCCCTCTTCCCCCTCCCTCACCTTCTATTTTTTTTTTTTTTATGGCACAAAAGGGGAGGATTTTTATTCGCATTTACGTTCTTTTATACATTTTCAATAAAATATGAACCATTAAAGATATTAATCCTTGCCATCCATGTGGATGAAGATGTGAGCACCTAAAATTAGGGAAGTTGCTTTTGTCTTTAGGATTTTGACCCATAAGCAATCCCGATCTTCAATTGATATGGTAGTGCTCGGAGGAGTGACTGTGGGAAGCAGAGAAAGACGGAAATATCTATGTCTAACCTTGCAACCAACAACTCTTGAATAGCTAATGCAAGATAAAGTTTAATTAGCATTAATTCCTAAGAGTTAATATTGGAGATTAACAAAAGGCAATGCCTTTTATCTAATATAAGGTTTTATACCTTTAGGAAAAGGGAGGCACCTTTCTAATAAAATGTCAGATCTTTTAATAGTCTAGATCACTATTATAAAGGGGGGGGGGAGGGTGGAGGGCAGCGAACAGATGGAGGCGGGGAGAGCATCTAGGAGCGGATAGTTTGGGAACCATCATTGGACATCCGGGCGACACCTTGACGACAAGCTACAATGATTTTGGGACCGACACCAACTAACTCGGCTTCAAATCTGCTGCAATGACCTGGCAATTGAATCAGCTTTCAGCCTGATCTAAACCCTATTCTACACATCACAAGCCACGATCAGTTGTATTGCAAGTTATTCCAAGACCACAGAAAAACTCTTGAATAATCGTTTGTTGAATTCTTCAGTGCGGAATTGGATAGTGGAATCTATCAATTCTGTCGGCGATTTACCCCAAATCCTACTCAAATTGTTCTTTTAATTAATTCTTCCTCTAGAATTTGAGATCTTGCTAGAAGGGGTGTTCTGGTGTTTAATTGATTTTACCTTAACACTAGACCTGTCCCTGGGACTATTCCTGATCCATGGACCAGAACTGGCCCACATGACCTCTGCCACTTAAACCCACGTAACTCACGAAAGAAATTTCAATTTTATAATATACCACCATCATTTGAGTTTTCACTTATTTCTTAATGACCTCTGAGAATTTCAAGACCTTGTGGTGATTGCCCAAACATTGGAGAATTTGGCAGTTTTTGCACCAGTCCAGAACTGCCTTCTTCGATATTTCTAGCATAAAGTGACCTAAACCTTGCTAAAGTTGGAGGTATTTGCCTGTTTATCATAGAATACATTGATTTTTATGTTCCCATATTTTCTTGCTATCATTTGAAATCGGTGGAAGCCGCCAAACCTTATTTTGGTCAAAAAAGCTGCTTGAGGTTTAAGAATTGTTATTCTCTTATTATAACAAGTTTTGATTTAATTCTTGTGGCTATGAGTTGCTAACTATAAGAGCTATTATTTTATAATTTTTTGGAGTTTAAATATGTAGCATAATAACAGGGGGTTTTTTTTATATTTTTGTACGATTTTTACTAAGGTTTTTCTATGATTTCGGTGCTGTATTTGATGAGGTATACTAAATAGTCATGTAACCTTAATATTTACTAAAAGAATCTACTATACAGAATTCTGGACAAAAGTATATGTTAAAATGCTCCAATAACAACCATCCATAATGCCATGTGGGCAATAAATGATGCGTTCTATTTATATCTACATAGAACATAACTTTTATCAACTTACATATAGTGTAATTAGGGTGTAACCATGCAATTTTTGGAATTCAAATATGATGTACAACAGCCGGATTAACATATTAGAGCTTAAAAAGTTGGGTCAACTCCATAATCATAGGTCCAAAACTCCACAATGATTAAGCAAATGATGTTTATTGATGAATTCAAGTGGATGTTATGAAGTTTAGCCATGACAATATATAAATAGACCACATAACATTGCATATATGCTTCTTTGGTTCATAGAAAGAGACGCTACTTTTCCCCAAATATGCCTTTAAAATGGTTCAAAATGTGAGAAATGACATATATAGAGATCTCTTATATAGGTTGTATGGACTTATTGAAAAAAATACCATGAAACCTGCTTATTTTTTACTAGCATAAACTTCATATCTGTGTTACTGCTATAAAGCATTGTCATCCAAGTAGAATAACATTACATGGATGCAAACATTTCTTGGGAATAGAAACCTCTAGTTGCATATTAAAGTAACATGTTATTTTTAAGATTTTGATTTATATAAGCACCCGTCACCATTTATGGTCCACGAGACCAATTGTATAGAGCATATATCTCTTAATAGCCTTATCCATTTTTCTCCATAGAATAATACTATAGCTTTTTAGCTTCGATCACATGATTTTTGAAAGGTGTAAGTGAAAGGTCATGTAAGTTCAATTGGTCATAAATACCCTATAAATTCTCAATTGTTTGTGCTTCAACCTTACCCTTAAATTATACAAGCTAACCTAATCAATTAATTTTGTTTTATAGAGAATCATACAAGTAAACTATATGTGAAAGTTGAGATCAAAATTGAATAAGGTGGCACCATTAATAATTTTAAACTTTTGATCATACGGACCAATGATAATTAGTGCAATTTGGGAGATAGCAATCTATCTTGATTTTTTATAGTAAAAAATTTTCCATATTTTTCCTTACGTTCTTTTTGCATTGGTTTCTTGACATGAGATATTTTGAGGATGTGATTTTGTAAAGTCACACCTTAGGGCACAAATCTAGAACAAACATGGAAGATATAATATAATTGATGCTATCTATTCTAGTACAATCCTTAAGATGATGAACAACAAATATTTTTGTGAACAAAGTGGTCCAAAGAGCTACTCGTGTTTTAAAACTCAACTTGGAAATGGACTAACATAAGGATATTATCAATTTTTGAATGAACTATGGACCGTAATGGAAGTCTGAGGATATTGTTTTTGATTTTTTTTTTACCATGTCTTTTTGCTCTTTCCACGAGCTTGTTTTTGCAATGGTTTCATATCCTTATAAACTTTCATAATGTGATTTTTGGAGGACAACCTAGAATCATATGTAGCAATACTATCCATTTGTATAAATTCCTAAAATTGAAAATAGAAGTAAAAAGTCAAAACATCAAATTCAAAGTCAACAAATATTTTTATCATTGAATTACTTATATGCCAAATTTGGACTCAAAATTGATCTCCTTCCGAAAGTTGTTGTTTTTTATATCACAAGCGCTTTAAGGGAACCGATATTGGTTCTCGAAGGCATAGAACTGAGTTTGACCACTGTCATGTTTAAATTGCTCTATCTTCCTTCCACGAGTTGGTGATGTGTGGTTTTGTGCCTTGCTCTATATCTCGTGTAGAAAAATAACATTATAACAAAAAAAATCATAAAAATCTTTTCATCAAGACAGTTTTACTTTGTGTGAACATGAAGCTTTTGGTACTTGACCCCTTGGGTTTGCTAGAGCATAACTCACAAGAATGGGAGCTGATACATTTTTGTGTATTTTTTATGTGAGCATGACTGCCATATATGAACTCCCAGAAAGGGTTTGGCTAGTTTTTGTGTTCTTGATTTTATATGATTTTTTTTGTGAACCTTTAAAATGCCCTTTAATGGTCCATCATGGGACAGGTCTAGTGTTAAGCCATTCCTTCCCAAAAATTCAGTCTTTCTCTAGAATTCTCATGCTCAGGACAACCTGATTGCTTGGAGGCTGGACTTTGTTATTTGATTTATCTTTTGCTTGTTGTTCTTATCTTTTGCTTGTTGTTCTTATCTTTTGCATTCATGTCAATTTTGGTATCAGAGCTTCTTGATTCTCAAACCAATCCTCGGGATATGTCTACCAATCGCTTCGGCATACCTGATCAGCAATACAACCAGCTATTAGCAATGCCAATTATATAGCAGACCAAATGGTTATTCCCCCCTCTTCCAATCAAGCAGAATGCTAAAGACTGCCAGAGTATTTGTGTTTAGCCTATAAATTTCTGCTTGAGCCTCCCATGCAAATCGATGCACCACAGGATCCGCAGCAATTTGCAGCATAGGTCAACGTGCAAAAATCTTCAATTGCATCATCATGTAAATGGTTGGAAAAGTTACAGGTCTACCTACCTTCTCCGGTGAAAAGAGAAACATGCCTGCAATTTTTGGATTTTCTACAGAAAAACAGAAGCTTCAAGCCATGGATAAATATTTGATAGATATGTCTAGAACTCGATGGCAATGAATAAAAATAATGGATCCAAAGATTTTGACATGGAAAAGCTTTAGAAAAGCTTTCAAAGATTATAACCTGACTGCCAATTATCATAATGGCATCAAAAGGGAATGGGACCTCTTCAGGCAAGGCGACAATGGTTCAATCTATCAATACACATTCAAATTCCAGTACCTGTCTACTCAAATTGACAGATTAAATGAAAGAGAACTGCTACACAAGTATATAGTAGGGCTTAAAAATTCTTTGTATGCAGAATTGAGTTTTTGTGGATCCTCAGACTTTAGAAGAGGCCATAAAGAAAGCTATTGCCGCGAAAAGAAAGTTAAATCCTGATTCTATAAATTGTAGTATATGGGATGGATATGATGATGATAAAGACAACGACGAAACAAGCAATGTTAAAGCAAGCAATAACAAGAACTCACACAAAGGGAACAAGAGATCTATACCAAGCATGGGAGATAATCAAGACCAAGCTCGGAAAACAAGGTGGGACAATCAACTTGACCGAGCTTCGTCAAATAAAAGCGAATGTTTTTATTGCGGAGGACCACATCTTAAGGTAGATTGCCCGAAATTAAATGCAAAAAGAGACCAAAATGGCCGAGGCAATCGAGGAGAATGAAGGGATCAAGGTAGAATAGAATATAAACCAAATCCTCGTTCTAGTGGACCCCTAGCCAAAGTGTTTCAAATAGAATAGAATAGAATAGAAGAACTTCCGCTTGAACCAAGCACTAAGATAAAAAAAAAAAAAGTTGCATTTGCGGATAAAGTTCAAAAAGAGAAGGCGAAGTTGCAGATTGCCTACTTAAAGTAGTTTAGTTAAGTTGTTAATTAAGTATATAGCTCCATGAAGGAGGTAGATGAATTTATAAGAAAATAATTTTGTTTGTAGTAAGCTTTAAGACAGCAATTATGTCTGCAACATATTGATCTAGCTGTCCATTATTATCATATATTAAAAACAAAAAAAAAAAAAAACTTTCTAGCCTAAAGGACTGGACATGATTATTTCTAGTTGTGGATTCAACCAGGGTTGCAACCATGGACTTGGTTGTATTAAGTTTGCCATATAATTTCTTGATCGAGGACGATCAATCCTAGGAAGGGGAGGAATTGATATGGTGATGCTCAGGGGAGTGGTTGTGGGGAGCAAGAGAAAGAGAAAGAGAGACGGAAATATCTATGTCTAACCTTGCAACCAACATCTCTTGAATAGCTAATGCGAGATAAATTTTAAACTAGCGTGAATTTCTAAGAGTTAATATTGGAAGTTAACAAAAGGCAATTTTTATCTAATATAAGGTTTTAAAACTTTAGGAAAAGGGAGGCACCTTTCTAATGAAACATCGAATCTTTTAATAGCCTAGATCACTATTATTTGTGGTGTGTGTGTGTGTGTGTGTTGGAGATGGGCGGGGAGCATCTAGGAGGCGGACGGTTTGGGAACCATCATCGAACATCAGGCGACATCTTGGCAACAATCTACAATAATTTTGGAACCGGCTCAACTAACTATGCTTCAAATTTGTAGCAACTACCTGGCAATTCAACCAGCTTTCAATCTAATCTAAAAACTGTTCTACAGATCAGGAGCCATAATCCGTTGTATTGCAGGTTATCCTAAGGCCATAGAAAAACTTTTGGATAATCTTTTTCTGAGTTCTTCAGTGCGGAATGAGGAATCTATCAATTCCTTGGAGATTTACCCTAAATCCTATTCAAGCTGTTCTTTTAATTAATTTTTCCTCTTGAATTTGAGACCTTGCTAGAACGGGTGTTCTGGTGTTTAATTGATTTTATCTTAAGCCATTCCTTCTGGGCGTTTAGTCTAATGGTAACACACTAGGTCTAGCAACTATAGGTCTCGAGTTCGAGACCGCCCAGAATCGCACTCTGAACTGTTGGGTGTCAAAACCCACAGACGCAATGTAAAGTGGTTGGGGGCAGGGCCCAACCAAGCAATGTAGTGTGGTGTGTGGTCACATGTCCAGTTGGATGCTGCCTAGTGGCGTGACGTTAAAATACTATCTATCTATCTATCTATCTATCTCAAAAATCTAGTCTTTCTCTGGAATTCTCTTGCTCAGAACAACCCGGTTGGGTGGTGAGCTTAGCCTTGGAGGTGGACTTTGTTATTTGATTTATCTTTAATTGCTTGTTGTTCTTACTAAATATTTGTCACTGGAATTCCTACACAAGGAGTAAATGAAATTAATCCTATCTTTTTGAAGCTGTCCAATGTATTGGGACCTTATCTGCACGAGGTCATCCCATTGTAATGCCTTTGTGCAATCTAGGTTGCAACACTCTTGACCCCTAATTGCCTCTAGGTTTTCTTTGGTTGGTGCCATACTTTCCACCCTTTCTAAATATTTGTCACTTCTAGGCCTCTTGGGCACCCTTGGCTGCCTTTTATGAAAAACATAGCGTCTCTTCCTTGTGATCAAAGGATGCTCATCGACCACCAAATCTTCCACATGGTCTTGGGTGGGCCTTGGGGTGTGTAGTTCAGTAGGGCATTCTAGAGTATCACCATTCTTGTGTGTAATATATCTAATTGGCCATCTCAACCGAGCTTGGGACTCGGCAACCACGAGCACACACAATGCAATCACTAGAGCTCCCACGGGACATGATTGTATCAACCCGATAAGAAGCTTCACAATGCCAACTCCAAGATGTTCATCTCCGGCCTTTCATCATTCACACTATCAAATGGATCAAGCTGCGGTTATTATGCCCCTCTGCAAATACAGATGCACGCAAGGGTGCAACAAAAGGCAACCCATCTTCCTCCATTGGAGCCTAGGGCAATGCTCTCTTTGGACTTCCTTGGCTCCATTTTACTCCTCTCATGCTCCTGGAATGAAAAAAGCTCACATTAAAACCATATAGCCCCAAACACCACAAATATGACCATATGAACCATATAAAACCATACAAACATATTAAAATATAACCATATTAAATCATACAACCATATTAACTAAAATTATATAACCATATTAAACCATACAACCATATTCATTGTAAACCATATGTAAACATTGTAACCATATATAACCTTTAATACTATTCAACCATTGAAACCATATTAAATATATAATATAAGATAACATATATAAACATATAACATAACCTTTAATATCTTGTCATGGCCACGTAAGCCTCCTCGGAGAATTTGGAGGCGTGGCCATGTAATTTCCCCGCCTTGCCCGTCATGGAGGGCATGGCCCTGCGTGGCAGTTTTATTATTGCACTTTTACGAGGGTTAGGGTGCGGCCGAGTGCTTGCACCCTCTTCCTCTCCCCGACCATTCTTCCTCCCTGTTTTTTCTCGATCACTCTTGGCGCTCACGTATTTTCCTTGGCGCCCGGTCTTCGATCGGCGATCGATCGAAGCGAGCCATTCAAGGCCATCTTATATGGCCGGCTTAGTGGCCGGATCGAGGCGGCTTCGGCCAAAGTTTTGCGAGGTTGAGTGTTCGGCGGGCGTTCTTGCTGAGAAAGAAAGTGAGGCCTTTTTCTACTTTGCTTTTTTAGTTTTGTAAGTCCTTTCTTGCATATTTACTTATATTACATTTGTTAGAGGCTCTTATTAATCCCTGATACAATTTGACCCGGAACAAATCCTTATTCGCGGCGCAAACAGTACCCACATGGAATCGAAGGCGGGAGCTTCCTCCTCATCAAACAAATCTTCGGGTATGTTTTTGTAATATCATACCCTTTTTTAATCTCATTTCTCTCTATTGTTCTCTGTTTTCTCATTAATCTCATTTGTCTCCACTGTTCTCTGTTTTCTCATTAATCTCACTAGTCTCTCTGTTATCTGTTTTCCTTTTGTATTGTTTTCTGTTTCTGTTATCTTTTTCTTGCTTGTGGTTGAATTGAATACATTGTACAGGCACAAGTGAGAGTAGTGGTAAGAGTAGTAGCAAGCAACCGAGATAGAAATCATCGAGAGGCAGTGTTAGTAAGTAAGATATTGCAGAGCATTAACAGAACATTACTAGGAGAGATTCACAAAAGATATAGCTAAACTGTCTAAGAATGTTTCATAATAGAACATAACTAGGAATGTTTTTCTCCCACTGAGAACTAAGAATAGGAATTGCTTCACAGAATCTGCATTTCTAACTCACAGCATATCCTCCACTGCAGGAGACATGCAGAAGGGAGTGGCGAGTTGAGAATACCTCAGCTTGCCAACAGTCCAGGAAGTACAGGCCTTCTTTCGACTTCGTGAGTGAGAACTTCTCGACTTCATGGCGAGAAGAGGGTGTACACACGGAATTTGTTGGCTGGTTGAGGGATTCGACTTCATGCCGAATTACACCACTGACTACCCAGCGTCTTCACATTCTTTTTAAACTGCTGCGACCTTTCGACTGTGAGTCGAGAATGTCCTCTACAATCAATAGCCCTTTAATGCGGTCGCGCGGTGCCTCCACCCGATCAGAGCCACTCTCCTTGAACCATGCTCGCCGAATATTGCGAAGAGGAGGGTGGGTCCGGCCCTGGTGGAGGCCTCGGTGACTAACCCGCGAAGGTGCTTTGGGTTTTCGACTTCGTGAGTGAAAGCCGCCGAGCTCTAGTGGACTACGCTGGCGGCTGCGAGACGGTCTTAACCACTCTCCTTCAAACTATCTTCCTCGGATATTGCGAAGGGAAGTGGTTTGACTGTCTGCCAGCCAACTCTAACAACCCAATTCTCACATTATTGTGGAGCGATGGCCTCTACCAATCAAAGGCCAGTCTCCTTGAACCATCTTAAACCGAGAATATTGCGAAGGCGATGGGTTCGGCCGGGTGGAGGCCTCTACAACTAACCACGGGGGAAACCCTGAGCTTCTTTGTATGCATTTCGGCTCGCTGAGTGGGAATGCCTTACCACCAGTAGGCACTCCATGTGTACTATCACAGGTTCTCGATGGCTAAGGCATTCGACTTGTGAGTCGGGGAATGTAAACGAGAAACAAACACTTTCGATTTCTCGACTTCGCAAGTCGAGAATCCATAACCGACCAATTCTCACATTATTGGAGTGTGCGATGGCCTCGACCCGGTCGAGCCACTCTCCTTGAACCATCTTCCTCGAATATTCGAAGGGGAGGGGCTGGGTGGGAGTGGAAAACCTCCCACATAGCAATGCCCGCTCCCGTGCATTCTCCGGTGCCTGCACGGGCAGTCGAGCCACTCTCCTTCAAACTATCTTTGCTTTCGAATATTGCGAGGGAAGTGGCCCCGACTGTCCTCAGGCCTTTGGGTCTTAGCATAGGTCTCTACAACCAAAGCCTTTGTATTCTCTCGTTTGTAGTCCCGGTGCCTCTAGCATAATGCGAGCCACTCTCCTTGAACCATCTTCCTCGAATATTGCGAAGAGGAGTGGTTCGACCGGGTGGAGGCCTCTCGACTAACCCGGGGAAGATGCATTTGAACCAGCATCTCACGGGCCTTAGACCTAGCCGATCTATATACAACATTCCAAGAAAACATTCAAGAAAAAATACACCTAAAATGGATCTGTTCAAGTTTATCCCCGATCCATTGTTTCCTTGCAGAGCATCTCTCAACCCGGAAGAGTAAATCATCTCTCGAAGCTGAAAAATCTTTGGACAAAGGAAACAATAAAACGTCGAGCTTATGGCGGTTCCATGATTTAAACCACGGGCGGCATGTTCTACGCCAAAATATCTGAGGGCATCTCACGAAACTCACCTCTTCACGCGAGAAATTCCTTGGCCCTTTGTATCCGCGGATCCAGCGGCCTCACAGAGAGTCTTTGCTTCTTCGCCGGTCTCATCAAGGTGCACTCTCATCTAATACTTGTATCAACTGCGATTCTCAGCGTATCCCGTTCCATGGCACCGCGATGTAGAGTTCCGTGTGCGGCGGCTCCTCTCGCTTCCTACCTTAGCTCCGTGCTCATCGATCAAATCAGCTGCTTGCCGGGGACGCGGTCGGGGAAAAAACACATTCAAAGGCGCTGTTAGCAGCTTACCGCGTCGCGGCGCCATTCCGGAAGTAAACATACGGTCGATGCTCCCTCGAACTCAAAGGTCGCCAATGCCGCAGTGAAGATAAACTACGCTCCGCTCACTAAGTCCCTTGATGTGATTCAATTTCGAAATAGTGTTTGGGCGGGCTAAAGCCGACCGTGCTGTACCCTTAGCCCGCTTTTTTCCATAAATGATTGCATGTCCTTAAATTCAAAACTAAAAGAACACGCCCAATCTTTTTTACATGTAGTCCTAAAACTCACAACGCCAGGAGGAAACTTAATTTACGAGGGGTCGAAGAGGATGAGAGGGCATCTGAGACATGACGACTCCGCCCAAGAAGCGGCGGAGGGGATGCTAGTTCTAGCGGCGGCAAGAAGAAGAAGAAGACTAACACCCGGTGAGCTCGAGGTTTTTCTTTTGTCGAATACCTTAAGCCGATCCATCCTTTCTTCTTGCGGCATTCACCTCGGACTCACTAGTGATCAGCGGCGAACTCGTTCTTCGGTCATCGAGGAATTTGGAGCGAGCTTCTTGACACACCACCAGATTCTTGGTGGTATGTCGAGGTATCAACAAGTGGGAAAGGAGAAAGATCTGTTTCTCCACCAAAGGGACAAGAAGAGCTGGGAGACAAGTACAAGAAAATCGGTGTTGTGCTCTCCGTCTCGGGCCCGGTCGAAGCATTTAACACTACATGTCGAGGACTGCGGGAAGAGTAAGTTCTATCACACCAAAAATTAGCGGTTTCAAATTATTCTCACTCTTCCATGAGCAAGGCGAAGGCACCGAAAAAGGCGGCCTTTAAATTGTCGAGAACCTTGGGTGGAAAGGATCGGAAGGGATGAAGGAGGCGGAACCCTAACATCGGGAGCTTGGAATGGAGATTTCGAGTCGAGGGAAAAAGCGTTCAATACGGGGAGCTTCACTTCTCCGTCTTTGAAGACTCTACAACACTTTCTGCGTTGGGAATGAAGTTGTGGTTCATAAACCAAAAGTCCACCAAAAACAAAGATGGGGAAGATGACACCACACGGGAGGAATCGGATGACGGCGAGGCGAAGATATGGTCGACTCCCCAATAATGGATCGGATGATCAGATCAGGATTTCACGAGAGAGGGCACAGAAAATGGGCGGTGGCTCGGTATTATCCGTTGGGAATATCACACAAGCTTTCTTCTTTGGACATTAGGCAATTTGAAGGTTTGCCGGGAGATGCCGTCTTGTTCAACCACGGGGAATTTAATCCAAAGCACACATGCTGGAGATTCTGAACGATGGTGCGACATCCCATTCGCAGATCCAATACTGCGGATGTCATACCTTTTAGCGGTCGGCCAGGTGAGTTGTTAAATTTGGAAGTCCGAGGAAGATCCCGAAGGAAAGGGCGTCGGTTACGGGTTGTAGGCGGTCGGCATGATTTAGGGCGGCGCAAGTATTGCGAGCGGAGAAGGAGGTGCCATAAAGGATCAAGGATAGATATGCCAAAGCGAGAGTGCGAGTTCTTTGGCGGAGAGCGCCAAAGAACCAAGGAATCGCCAAGATTAGCCGCGCGAGAACACAATAGCGGCGAGTCGCGAGCACGTAAGGTAAATAACTCTCACGAATCCTAACATTTGGCCGATTATCGCTGGGGTTTCGATTTCGCGGTGAAAGCGAGTACCTGAAAAATCAAAAGGATGGTGAGCTTTCTCGACTTCGGTCGAGAAAACCCGAAGAAGTAAAGAAAATTAGACATTCAAAGGACTTTCTCATTTCATGAGTCGAAAGCCCTACCATCTTAACGTTTTCCCAATTATCACTGGGGTTTTCGATTTCGCGAGTCGAAAGCAGTAACCACTGAAAATCAAAGGATGCAGAGCTTTCTCAACTTTCATGAGTCGAGAAAACCAAGATAAGTAAAAGAAGGGGACTTTCTCATTTCGAGTCGAAAACCCGGGGCTACTATTTCTTTGTTTATTAGATTGTTTGTAGATACTTTCATGCTCGACATTGGTACATTGATCAGCCCTTATCGACCAGATCATACCGCGTAGGCAAGCGATTGGAAAGCATTGGGTTGTCCTCGGCGTCCTAAAGGAAACAGGGCTCCCTCGGATAAGTGGAAGACCTTTGAGAAACTATGCAGATATGTTGTTCTTTGGAGGGACGAGGAAGATGATGAGGGAGAGGAAGAAGAGGAGAAGAAGAAGAAGAAGAGAACACCAAGGAAAGGGGGAGTCTCTCTCTCGGACCAATATGACCTCATTCTTAGCACTTGGTGATGCGGGAGAAATGGACCGAGATATGGGCTCAATGGACAAGAGGCAAGTGAAGGACTGACAATGGAGAATTTCAAGAGGCGGACCCCAAGTTGTTTGACAAGCAGTTCATGAAGAGGATACAGGGCCCGACGGACAAAGAAACGCTTGACCTACAAGGCAAAATCTTGGAAGGAACAATCCTACTAAGGAAGACCGGGGAGTTCTAAAATGCACGGGGCGCTTAAAGGATTATGCCCGAGTCCTAAAAGCGGCGGCGTGCGTTAGAAGAAGGCATCACGGAGTTACGCAGCGTTGCATCTAATGAATACCATGATTTTGATTATTACAAGGAAAAGGCTGCCCTTGATGAGGAAGACATGAAGGAATTGAACCATCTATGTCAACCCTACATCAACACCAAGCTGAAGCGTAGCGTCAAAACCCTTCCTTTCCCCTGAAGCGTGCTATGGCAATTCGAAGAGGAAGCTTGGATTGGGGTGGTCCCATTTAAGGCAGACGATAGCTCCCCATTTACGGTAACTTTGGGACACAAAGGGATTTGGTGGTGCGAACTGCACTGGACCCGTGGCACTATTTGCCATCAATATGATCGAAGACCCCACCCTTTTTATGACAAAGTGACATAGAGCGATTAATGGTACAAGGCGTGTGCGGACATGACCGACTGGATACTTTCGGTTTCCTTGTCTTTTGCATGCGAGACAATCGGACAAGCTTCTTTGTCTCTCCCAATGGGGCGGTGATATTAACTTCACCAACAAGATCATGCACTCCATATACGAACTTGATCATGAGTGCGGACTTGGCTTGCCGAAGGCACCAAGCTTTTCAACATAGTTTTGGTTTTGATTTCAAGATCGGCGGTCGACTGGATAAGTGGTGGTCTAGCGAACATCATTATCTCGACAAGTTCATGATATCTCAAGAGCGGATGGAACCACGGAAGGGGGCAGATTTATGGAGGATGTTCCATCGATGGACAAGGTCGGAAAAGATGGTGCGACGGTCCTATACATAGAATTCCTATCCGGCCAAGAGTTATCAAGTACTTCATAACCAGCTTGGTCGGGAAGATCAAATTGTATCACGAGTGGTACATGAATGGCCTTTGTTCTCTCGAGGGGGCTATCTTTGTTTGGAATGAAACCTATATCCGTGGTTGGAAATAAGGACATGGTTGAAACCATTCGGTCATACACGGATGCGCTTCATGAGCATTTCAAGGGAGGAAGACAAATGGAAGCGATAAAGGCGGCGAGGGCGAGGGAGACAAAGGCGGCGGAGGCGAGAATGTCGAAGGTTTGGACCGAATCTTTTGCCGAACACATTCTTGAAAACACGAGATTGAGGTGAGTTTACTTTGCTCTATCGGTGTTTCTCGACTTCGCGAGTCGAGAAAACTCGTTCCTTTCAATACCTTTTCTTTTCATTCTCGACTCGCGAGTCGAGAAAACTCGTTCCTTTTCGGCGGATGTCATCATTTCGGGAATTCCAGGTCAGCGACTCGGATCATTGTCATTGGGCAGCGGTTCGCGTCGCGGCGAGGAGAATGAAAAGGACAAAGACAATCGAGCAAGACTTTGCTCCACGGCGGAAAAGGACTGAAAAGATAATGATCCCGCATTTGGATCCCAATGAACCGGATATATGGTGAGCCAAACTCCAACCGGGATCATTTGGTCCCGCCAAGCTTGTAATATTTGGCGTCAATGGAGTATTAGCTGCAGTACACCACGATAAAAGGCGTCCGAGATTAACACCTCGCAGATCCAGGCCAAAGCGGAGCATAAAATAGTGTATCCGAGGCCTAGAGCTAAGGAAATTGTTGAATGGTGCACGAGGCGGGGATTGAAGTGGGCATATGGTCTTGTATGGCAAAGAAAAATATTGTCAATGTTCTTGGTGTTCTCGGCATTTCAGTTTTGAAGTTCAAGTTCGTTTGGGGAAACGAAAGGGTGGAGCATGTGTGGGACCTCGATCCGGTAGTCACAAAGGGGAAGCATATAATGGTGAAAAATTTGGGCCGGGGTTTATGAGCAATTCGGGACTATGGCAAACACAACACGCCGATCATAGGCGACTCCGCCTACAAGTGCTATCATAACAGCGCCAAAATACAATCATTGCTAAGCCATATCGACCGAAGAATATGAGGCGGATAGGTGGTTGTCCTTGGTTGTGTCTGTCTTGGCGAAGCCAGCTTTGCCATTCTTGTCGCCGATGTGCTTACGAACTATCCGAGCCTCACGGAACCCGATCCGAGAGCAAAGCGATCATGAAAGCTATGGACGACAAATATTTTGGTGAACAAGAAGAGTGACCTCGCTTTCGGATAGTCAAATTGTGTGAATATTGTAAACAAAGCGTGAACACATGTATTGAACATTTTGTAATGAATGTACTTGTATATTGAGTTTTATTTGCCTTTCTCGACTCACTAGTCGAGAAAGGCATGCTTGTATCTGTTGATGAGACCATTTGTATGTTTGATTGTGTGACGATGCGACCACAAACTATTATGATAATGCTTGTACATTCGTTTCACAGGCCTTTGGTTGTCTCGTTGATGAAACCATTTGTATGCTTAGTGTGTGATTGGATGCAACCATATTCTAATGAGAATGGTTGTACTTTCACTTTTATGGGCCTTTCTCGACTCGCGAGTCGAGAAAGACACTACTTCCCACGTCATTGGATGCAGTTGTATGGAATGAATGTTCTCCATTGTAATTTGATTTCAACATTCTTTTCTTCGTTTTGACTAATGGCACCGTAATTGTTAATCATACTCTCTCCTTGCTCCGGTGGTTCGAGCCGCATCCCACGAGCCACGAGATCCGCTTCAGGCATCCCGAGACCGCCGAGGCGGCACAGATCCCGCTCAAGGCGAAAGAAATACCGTTCTGGCACAGACCCCGGTCACGCTACACTCTTGCCCGACCTCTGGGATAAGGTTGCTCGTGAATTCAGAGGTTGCTCGCTACACCCTGGGGATAAAGAACAGGCGAAGAACAAAGAGAAAGTCCAGGAAGCTCAAAGCATCTTGCAAGCATTGCATAACATCCACGGAGGTTGGGGAAGGAGCATATTGATGAAAGGTGCGAGGGCAGTCGAGAAGTCGGGTGGACAGGTCGGCCGGTAGCTGCAGAGGCACCTCCACGTGAGGCATTCCACACTCTTCAGGTTGCCCCCAAGGCTTACAGTCGGCGTGAAGAAGCGCCGCTAGTTAATCCCCTAAGGTGGACCACCTACCAAGATGATGTAACTGTAGTGACAGCAAGACCGCCATGGTCTCTGCATCCGATGTAAAATACATTGTACCTATTCAATTTATTAATAAAAATTCTTTTTCAACTAGTTCTTTGGTTTCAATCTTTAATGAATTTCCTTTGTTTCAGTTGCATTGTTCTTGTTCTCGACTCGCTAACCAGGGAAAACTGCAGCAAAGCTGGAATGCAGAGTTTTATTCAAAAATTCGAATTAAGGATAGTTTTCGGGTCGAGGTGCTCCTTTTTATGTAAATTAACAGGGTTCCGAAAAAAATGGGAATGGAATGAGTCCCACTTTAATTAAATACGACTTTTTTTGCTTGTTGTTCTTACTCAAGATTATTGTTTTGCCGTAATATTTTGCATTCATATCATCAATCTCCTCCAATCAAAACAATTTGTCCTTTCTTCATACAATCTACACCATATAATATAAAATAACCTTGAACTATGGAATATATGGGGTCTTCCAAATTTGTCACGCTCTAATGCCTGCTCCTTGGTTATAACCATGTATAACACAAAATAAGACCATAATTATGCATTTCCTCCAATTTGAAGAATTCACTAACGATCCAAATATGCTCCATATTGCTTCAAAAACAAAATATGGGCATCACTTTTCGCATCACATTGACCAACTTATAAACTCATTGAAACGTACCTAGAATCCAGTTCAATCTGCAGTTGGATGATCACTGATCATTTTGAGCTATACAGTTTATGTTTATATACTGGTGGTTCTGACGCTTTGCGAGCCACCAATTGTCTACTTGGTCCGCTCAAGCTGGGACCGAGTTCATTTGGAAATTTCTTGGCTCCATTTATTAATGTTTATCCTTTTCCATTTCAAGGCTATATCTCACTAATGGTATATGTACACCTATTTACAAATGTTTCTCCATGAATAACCATGACGATGCTTGTTTTCGTCGAACCTAGGTTAATTAATAGTTAACCTAGTAGTTATTAATCAATCAACTTGTCTTTGTAGAACCTCGTAATACTTCAATTTGAATAGATCTTTGCAACTTAACTTCAATACTCAGATTTTCAACAACCTAGTCAATATTTTGTAACTTTAGCGCCCTCCACAACTATTTCTCCTGTTCACATAACAAGTTATGATATGATCAAATCTAACAAGGAGTGGAACTGCTGTAAAATCAACAAGGAGTGGTGAACTCCATTTTAGAGTATGTGAACTGGGTTTGCAGAAATGTTCAGCGAGAGCCCAACAGAGGCTAGAACTGGTATGTGTGGGTAAGCCTTTAAAAAATTTTGTTGTTGAAGTTAAGGTCAGGTCGTGGGGTCTGATTGGTTGCATTAGGCATGAGGCTGTAAGGCTGCAACTTCTTAAGACCGACCCCAATATGCTCTATTTTTTTAATTCAAAATTCGTTTGTTCATTATTCTTGTTTACAGGCATTAAATTTGGTCGTATCAGAGTTGCATTGCTTAATCAAGTGGCCAGAAGTATGTTGTTGCTGGAAGAACTTGCTGGGGTATCTTGTTGTTTTCGCAGAAGTTATTGGGAGAACTTAATCGAGTATTGGTGCAATATCTTATTTTCAAAACTATGGATAACTTTGATAACGCTCACACTCTGTTTTATCAAAGTAACTTGTTTGAGTAAAACTTGAATGTTAACTATTTTCCTGAGCAATTTGTAGTTGAATTATGTCACCAAAGTAACTTGTTTTTGAAAACTTGAATGTTAACTATTTTCTTAATCAGTTTATAGTTGAAGTAGCGGGGGATTTGTAGTTCAAGCTCCTTAAATATACCATGTATCATTGTGTAGAGAATTTTACGTACAATTGTTATTCCATAAAATTGGAAAGAACATATGTGGCAACTGAAAATCAGAAAAAAAAAAAAAAAAAAAAAAAAACTAGCAGTAATGCAAGCTTTGGGTAAGGTTGGTGCTTAACCAGGTTGGAGTTTAGTAGATGAAGGAAAAGAGGTTTGGCGCGAAGTAATCCGTGCTTTCAAGAATACAGCTCTATTGATTGCAATTTGATGGAACTTTTATAAACAAGAGAAGTTTAAATAAAGATTGTTGATGATGCCTATGAATATAAGAGAATATATAGCACATTAACAGAGGGTTCCAGGGGGATTTGATATAGATGTAAAAATGACAACTCCTAAAACTATAGACCATATCCCTAAATGTGACGTTCCACATATTTATACGCCTTTTTAAGTATAAATACGTGACACGTCACTATGAATAATTAATGGCACATTAATTATTCATAAGCTAAGGTTAGCTATGTTAATAATTAAATTATAAAGGTGGAAACCTAACCTTAAACCCTAATTCGAATTTAGGGCTTAATCTAATATTAAAAGGGCCTAAAATACCAAATTAGTTAATATTAGCCAACCCCGGGAGCTGCCACGGCCCAAATCGATTGGGCAGGGAGAGTTACTAACTTGGAACCCAAATTGGGGTTTGCACCCCCATTTCCCCAATTCGAATTAGGAGCAAGTGGAGATGGAGGAGGAGGAGCGGCCAGGGCACCCTTGACCAAATCGACCAAGAGGGCTGGCGTCACCTTTGAGGGAAATTTGGCCGAAGCTGAAATTTGGCGCCACCTTTGCCAAAAACTGTGTAGCTGAAGGCTGAGCACCAAATCCAAGGAAGATGGAAGCACCAAATGACAAGCGGGTCCAGTGAGGAACTTCGGGTGGGTGGCTAGTATAGCTTGGGAATTCTAGGGTGGCGCCCTGTTGGGCACTTGTAGTGTGTATTTCTTACATTTCTCTACGTGTTTTACTTGTAGGAACTAACCCTTGATTGTAAAGGTAAGTTCTCTTTATATTCGATTCGGGTTTTGCTCTTAAAGGATGGATTGATAGTTCTTTGCATAGTATTACTCTGGAAATGGGGAATTAGGGGGGTAGAGACCTGCGAGCCATGATAGTAGGATGCTCCTAGGTAGATCCCTGTACTTCCCATTAGTTGCGACTGTGCACAAGAGACCACTTAGGGTCATAGATGCTATGGTGCTTGGCTTAGCACCGGACAAGGAACACGGTGGTGAAGTGGGGTGGGGTCTTGCCACGAACATAAAAGGCTCACAGGACTCCTATAGCGAGCTAGGCGATGGCCGGTCACGTGAGGGCGGGTATGGGTCCGACACTCCCACAGGTGGGAAGGTGTGACCCGTATGGGGCACCTTGCACTTTGAGTAGATTTAGGGTGAGTAAGTCCGCACGGATGCGGAGGGGGGGTGCGTGATGCGCACGTATTCTCTAGCTTCGCCCATGGAGCCCTGTGATTACGGAAGGGCGGGGACGCCACGCCTCATCGGTTAGGGGCTTCATGAACCACGGAGTAGGCTCGGCGAGGGTGATGCCTCGAGCCTAGCGTCTCAGGAAGGCTATAGCGGCGCCATAAGCGTGAATTGACCCATCGCAAAGTGTGCCGCAGGAGGGGCGGATGGAGTGGACAACCCTAGCCAATGTTCTATGCCCAGCCAGCGCCATGTCAAGATTCATCTGGCGCGATCTCTTGAGGCCTAGCCGTCGGTCGATCCTCACGGAGTGCGAGCAGGGGTAGAACCATGGGTTTGGGGTGTTTTCTTAGGTTTAGATGCATATTCTTTGCCGTTGGTATTTGGATGGATATGCCACCCGCCGTGGTGGTTATTTATATGTGATTTATCTTTGTGTGCTAACCCTTGTATTCACGCTTCGCATGACGTAGGAGCCCCATTGGCGTGGGCGAATGACCCATCGTGTCCTTCTTTCGGGCATCTCGTATTATAGATGGCCGAAATAGGCGGAGGAGCCACGCTCATGGCGAGTTGGTGCGCCATGGGAGGAAAGTCCCGTATGTATGTATCGTCAGAAGTTCATTATATGTTGAGGGCGTCGGTGGTATCGAGCCATGATTTTGGTGGACGGATCATATAGCGGCCATGTCAAACTTCGTTAGATCGTTAGCTAGTGAGTGAGGATTTTGGAGTAGTATGAGATTTGGGTGGTGTAGTAGATGTCGTCATGATTGACTTAATTTGGTTTAAGTGGGATTAAGAGGAGTGTACCCGGTCTTGAAACCCTAACCCTAAGTGGCGAGGGGGTACCGGGTGTTCTTGGCGGACGGTGGCGACATCGAGGGTAGGGGTGCCCGCCACCCTAATTAAAAAAAAAAAAAAAAAAAACCCTAACCCTAAGTGGCGGGGGGGGTACCGGGGCTCTGGCGGGCCGTAACAACGTCGAGGTAGGGGTGCCCGCCACCTCGAAAGCGGCGCGCTCGCCACTTTTTCTTTTAAAAAAATTTTTAGGGTTAAAATTTCAAAAAAAATTAGTTAAAGGTAACTTCCCCCCCCTCGTTTGAACCCATGACCTCCCACTTCTAACCCAAGAGTCTTTCCATTTTGCCAACTCTCTTAATATAGGATGTGATGTTCTCTCCCTTTATTATACACGTCTATAATCTATTTTTTGCCTAGTTAAACATCCTTTTTAAGCAAAAGGTACATCACGGGATTGAACCCACGACCTTTCGCAGACCAAGCTAACACCTTTACCAATGAGCCAACTTTCTTTTTTTTATGTAATGTTTATATTTTATAAACATTCTTATACATATTTAATGTTTTATTTCTAGACCACAACTCTTTTTTAAAAGAAAAGGGCATATTGTGGGATTGAACCCTTAACCTCCTACAACTAAGTCAACCCCTTTACCAATGGGCTAAGTTCCTCTATTGAGGAATATAATAGTTCTCATTTTATTTATAGTGGCTCATTTTTTTCTATTTAAATTAGAAGACTACCTTCTATAGATCCCGTTGTGGAGGCAACAACTCATTTGGAGCAAGCTCTCTTGCCATAGCCGCTTGAGGTAAGCGGTCTTGCGATAGCCCGCAGGAGTCAACCTCTCTACGCCATAGTAAATGGGATAGCTTGTTAACCATATATAAAGCTAGTATCCCCTAGGAATAAGCCGAGCCAAATGAAACGGCGTAATCTAGCAAGTCCGGCCAACTTGTTATGATAACATCAACTCACTTGGTGGGACTAATTCGAATTTAATTAATAACGACAGGGCAATTCTCTAGGATAGCAGCATGTGTTATATCCTTGGATATTCCTTAAGCGACGATAATAATATCCAGTTATCGGCGTTCCTCGACCTATATTTTTCTTTTGGTAGATGCCTTGATAACACAATTTCTTCGGGCCTTGCCATGATTCAATCCATACTACATTCATATGCATTATATTAGACCTTATTGACGTTATATAAGTAATGTTTTATAGACATAAGCTTGTAATTGCGTTGTCTCCCTCTAGTATCTAAACCTTGACTCGTCTCACTTCCTAGAGAAAGGATCTCTTCTCGCCCAACCAACTAGGGACTGCCATGCAGCACCCTTCTAGCTAGACCATGGGTAGCTTTAATCCTACCACCCTTCACTACTTTTTCTCAATGGTCATGTTCTTTTTGTGGACCATTTCCCCAGACCACGATACATACCCTGTAATACGTAATGAGTGCTTGTGTTAGACCCCTACAATAGTGTTAACACCTTCATTTCTAAATCAATCCGGCTACAAACTTTAGTATTATTTTGTGCCAAACCTCACCGCCTATATGGCCGTGAATAATTATCTGCTGGACGGAGTCAAACGGCCATGTTGACCTACCCTCTTTTGGGGTTCTTCCACTGTAAGGGTCCAATGACATCCAACTATTGTTGGCTATCCTCCTTCTAGGATATCTATCTTCTAGGATATCTAGATATGATCCGGGCAAAGTATTTCCAACCATTATTTTAATGCCTAAGCGTCCACGAAGTCCATAAAATGAACTTACATATTCCAAGGGATTATGTGACTATCGAAGGACAATACCACACAAGACCTGCATAAGCTAGGCCTCCTCTATCGGAGATCTTGTCTTCAAGTCTCGAGGGTTCCTCATATGTCCTCATGGAATGGCTGCCAACATGGCATGGCGTATAAATGCTATCTACCTATCTATTTAATTATTAAAAATGTCTTTGGTAAATTCAATTCACCATCTTGTCCTAGGACATGGAAGTCTTCTTCCTTAAGTCATACATCAAATCTTTAAAGAGTTTTTCAGCTCTTGCTTTTGCCTTTCAAGCTTGGGTATATCTTAGCATGTTAGCAAGGATTACCCTTCATGTTAGACAATAACCTTTCTACTCAGATTGCTAAACATCTTTAATAAGGGTCCTCGGTATTCCGACCCTTCACGCTTTGCAAGCATTACACAACTCACGATTTTTGTTGTGACCTTTACTCGGTAGAGTCACCAATCCAATTACTCCTTTACGTATTCATCAATGCGTCTTGTGGCTTCTAAGCGCTATTATATATTCCCTATATTGTTGACCCCCACCTATCATTGGGGTTATGATTCAACGTTGTTCTACATCCTCCAAATGTTAGTTATTACATTTCTCTGTCATGATGTTATGTTGTTGTTACGGCATTCTAAATGACTTGGCATCCGTCATTTAAGCCATAGTCATGGCCTAAGGCGGGTGAGAGCCTTCGTACTAATCCTAAATTACACGGAGTCATCAAGGTGTCTACGGTATTTTATGAGTCTTCCTACAATACTGGAGACATTTGATATAACACTGGACTTGTATCCATGTTCGAGTCTGTATATATCGACTTACACCTCCATGTAACCCATGCTTTTCCCCTCACTTTGATCGGTATGGATCATGTGGGAAAAGATAGTCTTAAGTGTCTATGCAAAACACATTTGAACTTCTAGCAAGTACACGCTATTTGCTACTCATCCTAGAATTGTACTATTGTACTATTCAACTCCATCATCTTGACCTTTATTTTGTGGGCCCTTGACATTTTATTTCAAGTGCCAACTACCCTAACATGCAATGGATTGACGGTCCTTTGTGCATTTGAATATAGCTCCATACCCAGCCAGTAGTAACTTTGGAGTACACTCATTTTTCTCTCCTTCTATGGCTACTTGGATTACTTCTCCAAGATGTTTATCATATATGTACATGGTATGTACATAATAAACATATCCCACAATACTAGAGCTCTGCTCTAGCGTAGCTAAAATATAACCTTCGTAGTTCTTATGATGTGGATGTACCACTTACTTCCCAAATGGGCGGGGCCAACTCTATGTTGGACTTGTACATGCGGATGTATTCACATGTCTTGAGGCCGATGCTTGATGCGTGACACGCCCATGTATAGAGGGTTCTTGATGGCCGACTTTTTCGATTTTACCTTATCTACATGTGTTACCTTTTTATTACGGTGATGTTTGATATCGGACTTGGTCCTTAAACCTTCTTATGATAAGTATATCAAATGCACCTTGGTGCTTAAACTCTTCCATGTTTTAAGCTTTCATGCTATTACCTTTGGAAATAAGGAATTACCTTCCTTTTTATGTATACTTTCTTCTATTGCGGTTTTCGATTAGCAGTCATTTGTTTGACTAACCCCAATCTTTGAGGGACAGACATTATTTCTAAGGGGAGAATGTGACATTCCACGTATTTATCACGGTATCACATTATAAATAAGGCGACGCGTCACCCAATAAAGATGCGCCACCATGGAGTATCTTAACCTAAGGGGTTGACCTAAAAGGGATGAATTTAAACTTATGGTACTTTAACCCATTACATAAACTATAATTTTCCCATGGGATTATGCCATAGTTCAAAGGTTTCTACCATAGTCAAGGCCTTTTCTAAAGGTTCATTGAGTTAATTTGCGTTTTAGCCATGTTTTGTCACACCTAACCTATTTTTCTTAAATTAGCATGTCAACCTCAACTTTTTGATCCCTTTGAATGTTGTCGTCTTTGGCTCCCTCATAATGAAGCGGAGGCACTAAAACCTCTGGTCTTCTAATAGGAAACCCAATGTTTCAATCTTAGTTAGTAAGCAGCCATATGATTATCCAATTCCTTACCCTCTTAAGGGTTTCAAAGTCATAATCTCTAGCGGGTCTATGCATAGAGGCAGCGGATCCTCAGCCTCTACTTAGGTACCTACAATTGTTCCCCAGGTAGGGTAACTCTTAGGATATATGGACTCTTTGGTCTATATAATCTCACCCCTTCTAATCTATACCTCTCGTCTTGATTTTTATCGGGACATGGAATTTCTATCTATTGCCCTCTTCTCGGTTATCCCTAAAGATGTAATCACCAAAGTCGTTGTACTCCTTCTTCTCTTACATCAGGGGGCGATTTGATATATCTTTTTATTCCCAAAACCAAATAAATGCTCTCGACTTATAGCGTTGAAGTAATTCATTCATATCACGGAACCTTTGGTAGTTAACCTCTCATTATCGGTTATTCAATACCGTTCCAACCATCCTCGGGATGTTCTTCAATGTGGCGATCACTTGGTATATGCTAGACTTACTCTAGCTATTCTCATTGATTTAAACTCTTCTCATCTCCCTTAGTAATAGCTTGAGTGCATATCTACGGTGGACCATACCTTAACCCAATATCTTAGGTATATAAGCATATCATTATGCTTCTTACGTAAACATTGCCACGTAAGCGTGCCACCAGCCTTGTGCGAATATTCTACCATCTTCCAATATGACATACATCACGGATGTCAATCGACATCCTTGATATCCTCGCTAGTGTAGTATTTGATACTACTAAGTCCTTCAACATCCAAGACCGCTCGTTGTTATTATATGATATAGTAACATGTATTGCACCAACCTTAAGTCTACACTCATATGTAACTTCGTTGACATAGGCATCTAGTTATATTCCTACTTGCGACCAACTTATTTCCTCAACTTGGTTATCGGTACCCTAGACATGTCTCTAGTCTTAGTTTGCCTTGGTCCTCAACCTCTAGTCATAACTTCCCCACGGGCAAATGCCATCTTAAGTTCCTTGTGGACATGTTTGATCTCTAGTATAAGAACTCTTATCTTCATTACTTAGGTATTCATATGGAATGTGAACTAAAAGTTCTAGTATATATCCTATCTTCTTTTAGTTATGTTTTTTCTATTAAATGGTCCTAGTACACATATATACCAGCGGAGTTACTCCTTGGAATATACACACCATACCAAGTCGGACCACATCCTCCTTGGTGAGATGTTCATTGGGAGCCTACCTTGTTCATACTCTAGACTTAGGTATATTCAGCGTTCTATATTGAAGCGTTGTTTACAACAACTTTCAAGCACCTCTTGTCTCCCACTTGTCGTGTGGGTACATTACTTGCCTTCCTAATGTATCATTAGTTGAAGGTCAACTTTCCTTCATAGTCTGGCTTCACCAAAGATCCAACATACCCTGCAGTTTTTTTAGATGCTTGTGCCTATTCCTCCCAATTGTCCTCTTCTCTTGACCTTATGTGCAAACTCGTTCCACATTATTGTCGATCTCTTATTCGGCATCTCCATGTTCCCGGCCGGACATCGGATGTGTCCATTTCCTTAATTTATATCCGCCGTAATGGTCATGCATTTGACCAAGCGTCATTGGCGTATCAAGTGACTATGTCGTCATCTTATTCATGCACCCCCTTGCATTGTTATTGCACACCTCAGGAACACCAATCTTCTTACGAAGCGTAATTTTATAATCCGTAGTTTATGGATCCACATCCTCATACAACATTATTCTCGACCTTTCTGCGAGTCATACCTCCATTCAAGTGGCAATAGCTATAAAATGTCGAAACCTACACTTCTGAAGTGGTCTTCCTTTCGGTTTTGGGTACTTATAATTCGGATCCACCTTAGCCTAGTACCTCTCTAGCGTGGTCGATGGTAGATAATCATAAACCACTTCTCCATCGGATATATGGTGCTATATCCGGTCTCCTTTCGTGGAATGGCAATATCCATCATTATATAATAGCCTCAAAGCGGGACCCGGGCATGTCTTTCGCCCGTGGACACCATAGTCACAAGCTGTCATACGTGATCGGGGGGGGATTGCATGGCCATAGCTTGCCCGGATAAGCGACCGAGGCGGTACCGATTCGTCGAATGTATCGTGAGATGTACCTATAAATATAAAGTAATACGTATGTGTGACAAATTTGAAAATAATAATAATATGAATAAGTAATTCAAAAGGCGTACCGAAGCGTGAATATAACCTATGGTTAAGATAGACTAGAATAAGTGGCGTATGGAAACATTAAAGATAATTAAAGGAACTATTTAAACACATAATCAAACATAACAAAAGGAGATAATTATGTATGTCTTACACAAGCTTACGAGAGAGAATACTTGAGACTTAGATTATCTTAGAAGGTTAGGACTAGTAATGGATGAAAAGCGTGTGCTGTAGTTCATATTAGAGTATAGGGGTAAAAATGTCACACTTGATGCGATAAAATTGTATTAAAGGGTAAGTCTAAATGTGAGGGGCATGTCAAATCTTGAGGATAGGACCTTATAAGTTGTCAAAACTATAATAACATAGGAAAACAAAAGTCGACACAAAAATTAAATTAGCGGCGGGCTGTAATTAAATGGATTGCAAAGCGGCGGGAGAATATAATACATATACCACGAAGTTAATATCATTAGAATCACTTTCTACTAAGCGGTGCGAGCTTAATAACTCCAGTATCATAATATAAGAACAAATAGAAGTTGCTTGTATGCGTGCACTGTCCATAATACATAATCAATTTGCGTGTGTATAGAAACAATGAATTCAAAATTAGCCATACTCGAATAGAATACAATAGAAAGCAGGTGAGACTTCCACACACCTTATTTGTAATGATCGGGTCTAATCTATACCTCTACCTTCTATATCCCGGACTTATAAATTGCACATTACAAGTCATTTCAAACTTAATCACTTTGAGCGTGACAAAGTGCGTGTGATCTATAATCTCACGCTATCTCTTTAAGGAGGGAGACTTCCTCCCAATATGCGATGTATGGGCCCACGGCAAAGAGTAGTCTTGATCTTTGAGGGCGACATCACTTTTAAGGTGGGAGAATGTGGCGTTCCACATATTTATCACGCCTTTTTAAGTATAAATCGTGACCGTCACTATGAATAATTAATGGCACATTAATTATTCATAAGCTAAGGTTAGCTATGTTAATAATTAAATTATAAAGGTGGAAACCTAACCTTAAACCCTAATTCGAATTTAGGGCTTAATCTAATATTAAAAGGGCCTAAAATACCAAATTAGTTAATATTAGCCAACCGGAGCTGCCACACTGGCCCCAAATCGATTGGGCAAGGGAGAGTTACTAACTTGGAACCCAAATTGGGGTTTTGCACCCCATTTCCCCAATTGAATTAGGAGCAAGTGGAGATGGAGGAGGAGGGGCGGTGACCGGGCACCCTTGACAAATCGACCAAGAGGGCTGGCGTCACCTTTGAGGGCTTGGCTGCTGCCGGTGGCGCCACCTTTGCCAAGCACGCGTACTGTGTAGCTGAAGGCTGAGCACCAAATCCAAGGAAGATGGAAGCACCAAATGACAAGCGGGTCAGTGAGGAACTTCGGTGGGTGGCTAGTATAGCTTGGGAATTCTAGGGTAGCGCCCTGTTGGGCACTTGTAGTGTGTATTTCTTACATTCTCTCTGTGTTTTACTTGTAGGAACTAACCCTTGATTGTAAAGGTAAGTTCTCTTTATATTACGATTACGGGGTTTGCTCTTAAAGGATGGATTGATAGTTCTTTGCATAGTATTACTCTACGGAAATGGGGGAATTAAGGGGGGTAGAGACCTACGAGCCATGATAGTAGGATGCTCCTAGGTAGATCCACTGTACTTCCCATTAGTTGCGGCTGTGCACAAGAGCCCACTTAGGGTCATAGATGCTATGGTATTGGCTTAGCACCGGACAAGGAACACAGTGGTGAAGTGGAGGTGGGGTCTTGCGAACATAAAAGGCTCACAGGACTCCTATAGCGAGCTAGACACGATGGCCGGTCCGTAGAGGGCGGGTATGGGTCACGACACTCCCAGGGTGGGAAGGTGTGACCCATTATGGGGCACCTTGCACTGAGTAGATTTAGGGTGAGTAAGTTAGATGCAGGATCGGGGGTCGTGATGCGACACGTATTTCTAGCTTCGCCCATGGAGCCCTTGTGATTACGGAAGGGGCGGCTTCCACGACACGCCTCATCGGATAGGGGCTTCATGAACCTGGAGTAGGCTCGGCGGGGGTGATGCCTCGAGCCTGCGTCTCCAGGAAGGCTATAGCGACGCCATAGTGTGAATTGACCCATGCGCAAAGTGTGCACGGGGAGGGGGGATGGAGTGGACAACCCTAGCCAATGTTCTATGCCAGCCAGCGCCATGTCAAGATTCCATGTCTCGCTGATCTCTTGAGGCCCTGGCCGTCGATCGATCCTCCTTTGGAGTGCGAACAGGGGTAGAACCATGGGTTTGGGGTGTTTTCTTAGGTTTAGATGCATATTCTTTGCCGTTGGTATTTGGATGGATATGCCACCCTTCGTGGTGGTTATTTATATGTGATTTATCTTTGTGTGCTAACCCTTGTATTCAGCTTCCAGCGACGTAGGAGCCCATTGAAGGCGTGGACGAATGACCCCTAGGTGTTCTTCTTTCGGGCATCGTATTATAGATGGCCCGGAAATAGACGGAGGAGCCGCTCATGGTGAGTTGGTCGCCATGGGAGGGGAAGAATCCCGTATGTATCGTCAGAGGGTCGTATATGTTCAGGGAGCGTCACACTAAACCAATTGAATGAGTTGTTATAAAAAAAACATGGATTTAAGATAAAAAATAATCATGTTAGCTCAGGGGTTATATTGATCAAAGTATTCTTATTAGAATATTGAGTTAATTGGTAGAGATTCGAGCCCCCATATTTTATATTCTTAAAGCTTATGCGAAGCCGTATAGAGGCTCGATATTCCATCAATACCTTAAGCGAATTCGTATTCCATATTTTAAAGTTCATAGGTGCCCACAATCATGAATGACTATAAGCAAAAAGAAGTGCGAGGGAGGCTCCAACATGTCTGATGCGGGCGTGGGATCGACTTGAATCCGATGGACATGGTAGACTAGGGTGCACCTCGTTTAGAATATATAGTTTACAATAAATAAGAACTAAAAGAATTTTGTAAGATGGTAAATGTGGATGTGCTAAATATTTGTTGGTTTGTTTGCTTAGTGGATGAAAATGCCACTAATTTGAGTATGCAATTTTGTTGTCTACTTTTAGTTGAATTTAAGTGATTTTTGTTTTACACATAAAAATCGAATGGCTATAGCAATTGTCGCAATCATATTGATAATAATACGACTAGTTATTTTTCTAGTTCAAATGGAGATATAACCTTTTCAAACAGTGACTTCAAATATCAGAAACCAAATCTTCAAAAGATGCACAGTAAAATAGCATCATTTCAAATAGCACGTGAAATAGAGATTAATCATACAACTATACATACAAGGGTTAGTTAGAAGCTCAAGCTAGCTAAGTACTAACTTGTATCTTGACTAGAGACATTGAGTCATTGATTCTTAAGGTTTCCATGTAGCTGGTCTGATTAGGGATGAACAAGCAGCTCCTCCTTCACCAAATCCTCCCAATTCGATTTGAGGTAGAATTGGCGTTGGAGGCCCACTTGGTTGCCTCTCAGATGGGCAAGTAGCCTGGGCTAATGGGGTTGGTCCAGGTGGCCTTGCCTTAGTAATAATTAGCTAAGCAATTAGTTATTATTGAATCTAGTCGAATGTTGCGCCTCTTTCATATTTTTGGTACTGAAATGAAAACATTAAAAAAGAATTATTATTTTTTGTCTTTACTCGAATAATAGGGAAAAAAAGGGTATTTTCGCCATAGAGCCAAGGAAATTAATATGTATTCAAAATTCCAAATTCTCCAAAATATGGGGCAAATAAAATGCATTTTTCTTCTACATAAACACTATACTCCCAACATTCTCTGTACACTCTAGGTATTTTATATTAAAATTTTAGCTTAAGACTAGTATTCAAATCATCCATTATTTTAGATCAATTTTGTTTCTCCAACAGAATTTCAAAATGGTGGTAAGCCACAAACACCTAGGTACAACACATAGCTTAGGTTTCGATTCCCTTGACTTCCTTACAACTTAATTGATTCATGTAACTCAAGGATCCGAACTGTTTTCTACTCCATAGTTATGGTTGTTTATACCAACAATTCAGGAAGAAGTTAATTGATGTTGTTGTAAAAAGCCACGGCACCACCTCTGGTGCGTCAAGCAAAATCAGAATCTATATCTAAGGACCCGCCAAAATTTGGAGAAAATATGGGTATGAGAGCATTGTTGTAAAAAGCCATGACACCACATTTGGTGCAGAACAAGCAAAATCAGAATCTATATCCAAGGACCCACTGGAATTTGGAGAATATATGGGTATGAGAGCATTTTGATCTTGTCAGTGATATCAGATTGAGAAATCTAAATGGGCACTATATACTTTGTGGCTTAGAGCACCGTTTACACCCATAAATCCCAACTGTTAGCCAATGAGGCCACCTGAACTGCAGACAACGAACAACAAATATTTGGAATAACAAGGGATTGAATGACCATTCAATTATGAAAAATACAAGCTTTGAAAATGTTGCGTAGAGTGAAATGCCATACATCAAGAACTAAAAGCGTAATTATATCTATATAACATCAAGAACTACATAAGAATGTTATGACCTCTAGATCTTTCAAAGTAGATGGCTACTTTTGCACAAACATCTCCATACTGAAGATACCTGTGAAAAATAGCAATATTAGTATCAATTATAATGTTTATGTGCTTACTAGAACTATGTCATCTTACAAAGTGCATCCACAGAAAAACGCCTTAGATCCTAGCTAATAGATTCCATCTATGCGTAGCATCTATATTGACTACCTATTCAAGGTTTTGTAACCAATAAAATATACCCAAGTGATATCTATTATTGATGCAAGAAACTCATTAATAGCTTTATGTACATTAGCTGCATGTACACCATAGTCAATTCAAAGATGAATCTAGTTACAATCCAAATACTAGAGTCATACCTCTCAGGGTTCTTGGACGGATTATACAAGCCACATTTTCAGCACAACTGCAAGCTTTTGAAAAATGATTGCAAAGAGTTAAAAATAGACTTTGCAGTCGAGACAAAACATGTCTTCTTTTCGCGATATTTATTAATCAAATCAAGGTCGGATGTAGCATTGGTGCACATGCAATTCTGATTCAGAAGTCTCTGCTACTTTCCATTCAGAGGATTTAATATATTCGCAAATTTTGAAGCTGAAGTTCACTCTCTTCCAAACACAGGAGCCAGAAAATTTTAACCATTTGGCATGGATACTACATGAATGTGATTGATAAAGTGCGTAAAGGTAGGCATGTAATATATGAGTAATTTATTTATTTATTTATATGAGTAATGATATACCAAAATTTTAAACTTCAGCAGGCTTAGAGCATGAGAGCTCTTATTCTTCAGATGAAGCAGCTGAGAACTTGGAGCCCTTAAGTCCCTCCTATTAACCAATTTCCATCCATATTACACAGTCCAGAATGTACAAGGTCACGCTACAAATACATATTACTACTAACCTACTTAGTCCTACCATATGGCGGAGAAGGAAGCAAACTACCTATTTTATAGCCACAAATGCATTCATTTATTCCAAACACCCTTCTATTGCAGACCCTTTTCCTTATTTGCAAATTCCTTCTATTGCAGACCCTCGCCATAAATTTATCCCTTTTTTTGGATGACAACACTACCTTACTAACCTAAATAGATCTTTATCTGCACATCACCATGCAATAGAGTGGAAGCAACGCATGTGTACATGCCTCTGTAGCATCTTCTAACAAACAAGGCATAAAACCAACACTTTAAGGCATCTAGACAAAGCTAAACCACAACACCAAAGCAGCCTATTGTTGCAAGCACATGTGCAGCACCTATCAGGAGAGTCTAACCTGAATAGCTTAGCATAATCTTCTGCAGACAACACCTATCTAAAACATAAGCCCAGATGGCTATCATATTCAAGCTCTAGAATTCAGAAATGACATAGAGATAAGGCCATATGGACAGTAATTGTTAACACATTAGGAACACACAGGTTTGCCAAATATAATTGTACGAACCTGCAAAGATGCAACTACCAAATAAATACAAATTCTCCGAAACTGTACCTATTGTACTACAAGACTTTCACAAATTTGAGAAAAGAAACATATATCCCAACAATTTCGAGTGTCAGTTGTGTCCACTATTGCTTACAATTTCCTTCTAGAAGTACAATACTGTTGATTATCCTGTTATAGTTGAGGTTGAGGACGTTAGTGCTAATGAAGCAGTTGAAGTTGCAACTGTAAGCACCCTAGTCCTTACAAAAGTTAGTATATATTTAGAGTTATAAAAAAAGGTTAGTAATTGTTATATCCTGTTGCAGTTGTGATGATGAGGGTCTAGTTTCCTTTTAAGATACACTTGAAAATATGAAAGATGTGTAGCTACTGCAGCTAACAAATTGAAGACCTGGGCCATGTCAGCGAGAAGCCATAGCCACCATGGAACTTCAGACTAATTTTGTTGCAAACAACAGATCGGTTTTATGTGAATCTACAGTACAGAGCTCGGGATCATAAGAGCACCAATGTTCTTCATAAGCTCAAGCATTTTTAAAGTTCCAAAAACTAGTTGCAGTTGAAGCAAGCAAGGACCTTACTCTTGCTCCAAGCTATGAGAGATTCCTAAACCCAAATCCTTAAAAAACATGGAGACAGTTGGGAAGCCGGGGACAATCTTGGCAAGGCCATGAGCTCTGCCCGACGGCAAGATCGCATGGATGACACCTGACCCCGCCTCGTGTCAGGGGGCAAGACGCTTCCCAAGATGCCTGACATTGAGGGAGATTCGGAAGTATCAAAAGGCTACAGAACTTCTGTTATGGAAGCTTCCAGCGCCTGGTCGAAGAGATAGCACAGGAGATCTGACAGTGACATTGAGGGTGATTCGAAAGTATCAGAAGACTACAAAACTTCTGTTACAGAAGCTTCCCTTCCAGCGCCTGGTCCGAGAGATAGCACATGAGTATCAGACCGACCTTCGGTTCCAGATCTATGCTATGTACATCCTCCATGAGGCCGCCGAAGACTACCCGGTGGCCCTTTTTGGGGATGCCAACCTCTGCGCCATACATGCTAAGGGGGTTACCATCATGCCGAAGGATCTGGCCTTGGCACAATTCGAGGGGACCACAATTAGCTCACAATTTTTCTAAACCACTTGTAAATTATTTTTTTGTATATATCTTCAAATGTGACAGTCTGGTTCATGTCTTAGAAGTTCATACTTATTATCACCTACAAACTTATAGAACTTACCTGTTACTACAACTTCTCTCCTTCCAAACTTCTGTCCCCAAGGGTCCTTAGAAGCCTTCTCAACAAAATGCTTTGTCTGAGTACATTTGAGAATAACAACAACAAAATTCTCTCCAATGTCTATGATATCAGACTTCCACTCAGCATCACCTTTATACACTGGCCCATCTATTTCTTCCTCAATTCCTGGCCGTAATTCTGAAAAAACCCATGATCCTATTCTTTCTTTGTTAACACACTTGCTGTACTTAGCAGACCAACAGTGGTGGCAAAAGTAGGAATAATTCATGTGTGCAACCATTGTAGGGTCCTTGTTGACTAGTCCAATGATATGGATCTTGCTAGATCCTACCAAAGTAGCACACTCGAACAATTCATTCCTGCACATGTCTTCTTTGCCTATTTCCCAAAAGAATCTGTAGCCAAATAAATGAGTTCAAAATAATGTTGTTTACAAATACAACCATGAAACACAATATTTACCTATGCTTGTCAGATTTACTGAAGTGTTCTTGGCAGAATATTACAACATCATGAGCATTTCTTAAAGGTCTAAAATTCCTCTTCAACATTTCATGTGTGAGTGCTCTTTTCATCACTTACCGCCCTTGAGGGTGTTTTTGCTTGACATACCTATATTTTGGTTCGGCAAAGACCGTCAAGCACCTTTGAATATTTGGTCGGTAGGGCCGTCAAAGGTCATTATGGTGAAGGGTACACCCTTCATCATTCGGTCATCAATTTTTTTTGAATTTTCTTCGAAAGCCATCCCTGTTTTACATAATTTAATGCATCATTGCCATCCTCGCTTTAAATCTATTCAATCGATCGCTTCTCCTATTCTACGTTTTTGAATTCATCCAAGCAAAACGATTGTGATGGTACCCAATTTACGAGGGTTCTTTGTCCTTCCTTTTTGTGAAGCTCTCAAATTTCCCTTTGGCCTATGAAGTTCGACCTTTTTTTGTGCTTGCGGGACATGCCGATATTGAACGGAATATGAATTCCATGTTTAGGGCTCTTTCTAACAAAGGAAAAAGCCCAAAAGAAATTAAGGCAAAAGATATTTAAGGCCGATTTTCTTCGAAGTTTGGAAGATGCCACTTTGGAAAGGAAGATTAACCTGAAATTTATTCCTATGCCTATGAAACCCAACAGACGACCTTCTTGGACGGATTTACCAAAAATCCAAGCCCACTAACAATGAAGTTAGAGTCACCTTTGCTAGAGCTTTTTGCTTTGAGGCTAAATTCCGAAAGCGGAAAGCAAGCAAATCCACGAGGAATATGCTATCAACTGGGCATCCTTTGTGCCGATGCTTTTTTAGGACTTCGAGTTTAGCTGATTAAGCAAGAGGGTAATAGCTATAGCAACAATGGCAATGCTATACTCAATCAGCTTAGGAAGCTTGTTTGTCATGAAAGCTGAAAAAAAAAACGATATTTTGATGAAAGAAGAAGATTATTTGAGGAAGGAGGGTGCTCTCACCAAGCCGACTCTACCATCTCTCGCAATAGAAGAGCAGATATCTGAAAAAGTGAAGGATGAGAGGTTTTAGAAACAATGCGCTGGGCATCTAACAAGAAGCTATTCAAAGGCTTAAAGCACAAGAAGAAATGTGGCGAGACCTGTTGATCATCGAACTCAAAGAAGAAGTTGATGCTATTGAAAAGCATATGAAGATTTGGCATGCCAAATGCAAACATGTTGTTTTAGCAGCCCGAGTCCAACAGAAATCGGATGCACCTAGGTATGGGTTCCTATGACATGCCTTTCTTGGATAATAAGGATGCATGTGAAGCATGTGGCCTTTTGTTCTCTGCAAAGATTATGAATTGCATGTCAAATTAACATGTGGTCAGAAATACCATGTTTTTGCTTTTTCCGCAATTTTTGGATCAGTATGCATTACCTTTGTACCTACCGTCCATGAAGAGGTTCCAAAGATATTGTAAGAATTGGTGTATAAAGAATACCATCTGTTGAAAGTGACACGTAAAGTGAGAATGATAGTGACAATGAAAGTAACAAGGAAGACAAGAAAAAACAGAGGACCAAGAAAAGAGGTAAAGAAGAATCACCAGCACTTGGAGATTTACCTTGATTTTTGAAGTGGTTAAATTTCACATTCTAATGGTTTTAAATGTAATTTATGATTTTATTTAATAGCTTAAACTTTATTCCATGATTTTGTTTTCCTCTCGACATGCGTGGTTTTCGACTTGGCAAACTAAATAGGGTTTTGTCATAAGCGGGGGGAGGATTCTTGGGCCCTGTATTTGATGAGGGCGATAGAGCGATAGATGAAATCTAATAGGTATGCACCAACAAATCTTATCATGATTTTGCTCGAACTAGTTGGGAAATTGGCATATCGGCGAGAATAAGCATTAGATGAAATCAGGGCCAAAAGGCATGGAAGAAGAATGGGTTTGGTTTTAAAGGAATTAAGAAAATGGGGCCGGATTTTGTTCTATCTGCACATAAAGCTTACACATTGGAGGCGTTGAAGGCGAGGAAGCCTTGGATTTGCGTCATCACTTGCTTTCCTTGATGCAGTTTTCTTGATGCAGTTTGCCTTGTTCTGGGGTTTTGCCCATTCTAGTTCTATTCTGACAAGGCATCTCATATCAGGTCGGTCTTGTGATTTAAATTCCGTCCTTTGTCTTTTTCCGCATTTCTTCAGCTTTGTGTTTCGTTTCTTCCTTCTATCTTTCTTTTGTCATGACCCATTTCGCCATCTGATCGAATTTTTTTTGTTTCTGTCTCATTTTTGCACATCTGTCGCCGGATTTTACCTTGAAAAGATTTGCATGGTCGGATGTCAATGGCTCTGCTTCATTCTGTCCTTCTAAATTATGATAGTTTAAAGGGCATCATTTTTAGCAATCTTCTTACGGCTTTGTCAAATTTGTTGTCCCATAGGCAACTAACCTACCCTGAGCCCCAGCTTTCTTACATTTAGAAATTTTCTTTGACAATAATGGTTCCTTAACAGGGCAGGAGGAAATGCAGATGAAGTCCCCATCTGAAGCTGAAATTGCAAGCAAGGAAAAAAAAAGGCGATTCTTGAAAAAAAGCGGATGGATATTTTAAAATCTTTGTTCAATCGCGTCATGTTAGGTAAGTAAAACATATCGAATTTCCTCTATCAAATTTTCTATCTATTTAACGATCTGTACCTTCAACTGTTGTATTGTTGTATTTGACAGAGTTAACACAATAATGATGCCTTCTTTGGCCCCTATCATGAAAATAATTGCATCAGGTACCATTTCATTGATTCAATACTTGAAATGCTTTAAAACCAGTCTGCTGTGGGAAAATGTGGCATCTGGAAGAATGATATCTTTGAAGATATAGCAGGCAATCTTGAAATGAGAAGCAGGGAAACTATTTCTGGGCAAAATATGGCGAAGCAAAAGGCCGCTTCTGCTACCACTTTGAGTCTGCAAAATGCTTATAGATGCAGATATGTTATGCAATTTTTGTCGCCATTTGTCTCATTCACAGTGCGGAAGCATTTTGTTTTATCTTTGTTTTAAATGGGATATGACTTGATCTGCACAATTTTTATACAGAGTGCATCTTCATTATGACATCATGGCCATCTCATTCCTGGCTTGGAAGCATTTCTAGATGCTATTTTAAATGGGATAAGACTTGATCTGCACAATTTTTATACAGACTACATCTTCATTACCACAATCTTTTTTTATTTGTTTGACATAATAATGCTCCTTCTTTAAGAATAATGCTCCTTCTTTAAGTTGTTTGAATTGTGCAGGCAATCTTGAAATGAGAAGCAAGGAAACTATTAATGGGCAAAATATGGCCAAGCGAAAGGCCGCTTCTGCTACCATTTTGAGTCGACAAAATGCTCTCATAGATCTTGGATATGGTATGCAATTTAGGTCATGGCCGTCTCATTCGGCACGGAAGCATTTTACGCACATTTTCTATCTGATACATCTTCATTATGGCGTCATGGCCATCTCATTCTGGCACGGAAGCATTTCGGATGCTATTTTAAATGGGACAAGACTTGATCGCACAATTTTTTATCTGAGTACATCTTCATTATCACAATCTTTTTTTATTTGTTTGACAGAATAATGCTCCTTCTTTAAGTTTGAAGAATAATGCTCCTTCTTAAGTTGTTTGAATTCTGCAGTACGTTGATAGAATAATGCTCAGAGCAAGGGGAGGTTGCATATAATCTAGAAATCTTGTTTTGTGGTCTCGCACACAGGTTGCATATAATCTAGAAATCTTGTTTTGTGGTCTCGCACACAATTATGCCTGAATAATTCAGCCTTGAGGCTTGGGCCTCGCCTATGTCCTATTCACGCCATTGCGCCTGGTGCACCTTTGAAACACAGGAATCTAGACTCTTGCACTATTTCAACAAGAAAAAGAATCTGTTTTGCATGCTTCCTACATATTTGAAGCTATGTCAGGAATAATCTTTATTAAAATGGTGGGTTTTTCCTTCTACTTTTCTTGTCTTGTCATCTTTCTTGTGCATTTCCAATTGCATGTACTTGTGCATTTCCAGAATGTAGTTAAAAGCTTCTATAATTGCATGTACCGTTTCAGTAGATGCTCTTCTCATTTTTTTTACTGATGGTGTATAAATTCCATAGAAGTGTGATACAGTTAGTGGCATGCTGAAGCCTCATTTCAGGTGATACATGTCCTTTAGAATAAAACGTGCTTTTTCGATACGATGGTTCCAAATCTCAATTCTTGTTGCTTCACATATTAATTTATCTTTCTATGGTTATATTATGACATATTGTATCTGAGGCTATGATACATTATCCATCATTAGAGTATTATGTAATGTCTATGTCTACACCCCTACACCATCCTTAAGGCCCCGAAGGGGCCGAAATTTTTTTTAGTTAACATAAACCATTAACACATAACTACCATTAACATTATTTGCATTTAACACATTTAAATTAAAATCCCCCTTAAACCTCCTTTGATTTGGGTGCATATTCACACGGGGGTTATGCAGGGCAGCGAGAGTCCTAAAAAATTTACAATACATGTACAAAATTAACACCATTAAGTACATTATCTCAAACCTTATAGTATTTTGCAAACCTTAATATACAGTATACACAAACTTGTACATGCATATCCCACAAACGAGGATCGCTATGTACGGTCCTGATGTTGGAATAAAGGGCAAATATGCCCATCCGACAGCTCTCGTTGCCCGAAGTAACCCCCCGTGTGAATATGCACCCAAACCAAAGGGGGTTTAAGGGGGATTTTAAAAAGCAATTGGGTTTGTTTGTGAAAGTGGATTGTGTTTACTTGTAAATGAGATTGTGTTAATTGGTTTGTTTTGTGAAAGCAATTGGATAATGGTTACATTTTTACAATGTCAATGTTTAGAATTCAATGGTTGTAATTTCTGTAATGGTTATAATTCCAAAAACCTGAAATGGTTGAAATTCCTGTAATGGTTATAATTCCACAACTTTGCATGGAATGGTTTATATTTCATTGTCTCCATTCTTTCTTCTTCTTTTCTTTGCAACCTTTGCACTGCTTTGAGTTTGTGATTTTGACTCAACTGCATCTTGTGCCAAGATGGTAGTGTTTTGTGGCAAGCTGTCCATGATGTGATCATGCACATCTTCATCAAGCTCATACTGGTTATTTCCCATGTGATGCATGACAAAGTTCACTGCAGTAACTAAATGACTGTAAACACTACATTCAGGATCATGCTCCAGCAACTCGTATCTGCAGCCTCCAATGAACTTGTAGTACTTTCCTGTTACAACAACTTCATTCCTACCAAACTTCTGCCCCCAAGGATCCTTGTATGCTTTCTCAATGACATGTTTAACTTGTGTGCATTTCAGAATATAAAAATCTACCTTTTCTTTGTTGTTAGGCTCGGCATTGACTGCAAAGTTATCTCCAATTGCAATTATATCTGACTTCCATTCAGGATCTCCCTCATAAACAGGACCATCAGCAGCTTTATCTTTATATTCAACACCTGGTCTTAGTTCAGAAAAAATCCATGTGCCTATTCTCTCCCTGTTTGGACACTTGCCATACTTACCAAGCCAACAATTGTGGCAGAAACAAGAATAATTCATGTGTGCTACTTGAGTAGGGTGCACGTACTTTGAATAGGCGATAGCATGGAAATGACTTGATCCAACTAGAGTTGCACAATCATAACTCTCACTCCTCCCAACTTCATCAATTCCTATCTCCCAATTAAACCTGCGGTTTTCACAAACATAGAACATTCAAACAAAAATATGAATTGATATAAAAGGGTTTTAGAAAATACCTAAATCTGTCCTTCCCTTCAATTGTGGAATGTTCTTTGAAATGTCTTGTACAAAAACAACTACATCATGTGCATTTCTCAATGGTGTTGAATTCCTCTTTAACATTTCATGAGTTTAGTGCCCTCTTAATAGCCCAAAGCCACCATCATGTTCAATTCTCTCAAGAAAAATGGACCCGATCATGCATAGGAATACAACAAGAAAAGAACAAAACACGAGAATACCTTTTCCATGGTATGAAGCAAAATAATTCAATTTATTGGAATATCGGAGTTTTGGTAGTATCTACCAAGGAAATAAAATGGCCTTGCACCTTTAAACTGATGAGAGCATCCATCCGGACCACATAATATCTTTTGCTTATATTTGATACCTAAATGCTTCGCTAAAAATTTGCATGTTTGAGCAAGCGGTTGTTGCACAAATAAGGTGTCATGTTCCCTATCATCCGAGATGTAGAAATGTGTCTCTTTGATAATTCTTCTTTCATTCTCATCTAAATGAGGATCATCTAATTTTGCTGCATGTCTGTATGTAATGTGTACCAAAATTGTGCACTGATCATTCCTCCAATGAAGACTTTGGATTTCTTGTTGGATCTTGAAGGTATAATTCTCAGCAAAGTCGATTACTGAAACAATTGAATCCTTTGGAAACGTTGCCAAACAATCCCTAAATTGTTTGGCCTGCCACCTCCCCCTCATAGTTGTGTGGAATGAAGCGCTTCAAAGATCTTTGCATTCTCAAATATCTCAGCAACACTTGTTGATTTGTAAACCAATTTGGTTACTGGTTTTTTAGAAATCTTATAACCTCCCTTATCATCAGGCTCTTCCACATGCTCATAGACCTACAACAGTAAACAACAGCAAATCACAACCAGCACTAGACAACCTAAATAGACAATCCTCACCTTGCCATATGTCTTCCAGTCAACTTGATACCCTTTCACAGATGTCTTTTCTTTTGGACATATTGGTAACTTGCTTGGCCCACATTTTTGGCATTTTAAAGTCAAACAATCATGTGCATACCATTCATCAGATTCATCTCGTGCACATACTAGTGACCTCCAAAGCTCACTAGTTGAAGCATAGGTGCACTTTCTTGACATGCATGTTGGTCAGGCCCCTGCAGACCTCACAAGTGCACTTGCAACCAACACCATGTATTTTTTCATCATGTCTGACTTTGTTAATTGCAACTCTTACAAAGTCTGCTTTCATATGATACACACAGCAGCACGTCTCTCTATCCTTAACCTTCCTAACATAGGGAGGTTTCAATGCATGGAATAGTGAAAAAGAGACCTCAAACTTTGGATATTCACTTCTGAAACGTTGGTAGAAAGTGACCTGCAAGACATGCAACCAACAATTAGCATTAGACATTTTGAAAACAGTCCAGCAAGAAAGAAACAATTGTATGAATAAAATACAACCAATAAATATTCTAACCTGAGTCTCTTCTAAGAAGTGTAGTGGATGCATAATTTTCTTCCCTTTAGATAATCTGATCTTTAAAACATGTTTCTTGGAAGGAGACACTCTAGTGTTGTTCCTCCAAAAGTCAACTATGAATTTTCTTTCATCATAAGAAAGTTTGTCAATTCTTGTGCTTTTCTTGAACATGGACCATGGGCCATCACCATGTTCGACTAACCTTACATTGCAAGAATCGTAACAATTTTCTGTTTAGATTCATTTGTTTGGCAAAAGCACATTTGTTAGTATCGGCACTATTTGCAAAGAGACATTGCGGCACCGGCTCTCAAATATCGGTGGTTTTCGGTACTTATGAGCTTCAAAAGAATCCCTCGGATTTTTAACAATCATTTCCATTGTTTTCACTTCTTTTGTACATGGAACGCAAGTTTTTTTGGCACCCACTTGGCGGCACCACTTAGGATTTCTTTTTCATGCGTGAGGTTTAGCTTTTTTCAAAATTTTGATTCAATACTTTTCCTACTTCTTTGGGCCGGTTTCTTTTTTTTTCCTTGAGGTAAGTAAACCTTTTTCGGCATCATCCGGCAGACTTCTTTTTCCTTTTTACGCGCTTTGAATCCTTCTTATCTGTGACTTGTTTTTGAACATAACTTTCAATGAATGTTAACGGGACATGTTCTCACAACCTTCATTCAGCGAGGAATCGTTATTCATCCAATTTAATCTTAATTACCAAGTGTGTAGAAAAATAAGTCAGCGTAGTTATGTGCATGAAAAATAAGTCAGCATAGTTATGTGCATGAAAAATAGTTATGTGTAGAAAAATAAGTCAGCATAGATGTTACCTGAATTGTTTGAAGCATCTGGTCTTCCAAGATCTGATGCAAACAAGTCTGAAAGTGCAAATATTCTTAAATGTAGTCAACCTAGATAGAATACATATGTAAAAGTCAAAGCATATTTGAGGAAACAAACCTTCTTGTTCTAAACAAAATGAATCCATGGTATGCTTTCGGCCAAACATCTCCATCAAAAACATTTGAAGGCATGAAATCCGGACAAAAAGCCCCAAAATCATGCTCTGAAGGTCAATTATCGACATGATCTTCCAAATAATCCATGCATCAAATAAATTGAAAGTTAAATTTCATCTTTTAGCACCACAACGACCAAGTCCTTTCTGGTCTTTGAATTGGGTTGGTTCCCTCACTACATTTGAGGAATGTTTATACCTGCGGTAAGGAAGTATTTGCCTTGGTTTGTGGTAATTTGTTTCTCGGAAAAATTCTTTGAGAATGTTGAAGCGGCAATTGGAAAAGTGCTTTGATTGCTCTACAAATTCATGCAGCCCAGGAATAGAGTCTCCCCGCAAAAAGTTGCTTGAATTCTTTGCTAATGAAGCTAGGAAAGCTTTTTTCGATCGGAAACCATAGCTTTCCTGCTCCCAAAGCAAGAAACACAATTACGCATCAAAGAAATGTTAATTCGCCAATTTCCATTTTGAAAGCAACCTACCCTTCGAGGATCGGCCGAAGTTGGCTTCAATCAAGGTCCTTGATTGATCTTGAAACCAACGAATTCTCGCTTCGGAATAGCTATGGCGGGTGGCGTCGAGAAGGGTGACGTTCTTGGTGAAGGGTTGAAGAAGGCCGAACAACACTTCACCAGCACTAGTGTCGCGACATGTTTTTTTGAACATGTCAAATAAAAATACACCCCCCATCATATTCACCTACAAACAAAAAAGAGAACATTATTTTGGAGACAATTTAAGTAAATTTGCAGTGCTGGCATACTTTTTCCATGGTAAGAGGCAAAGTAATTCTAGTTACATGGAATACCAGAGCTCTTAAGAAATCTACCAATGAAGAAAAATGTTCTTGCACCCTTGAATTGATGTGAGCAACCATCAGACCACATCACATGGTTGGTGTATTCCACACCTTTCTTGTATAGAAACTGAGCATGCTTATTAAGCAATGTTGAACAAAGAGAGTATCATGTTCTCTGTCATTTTAAACATAGAAGTGAGTCCAATGTTGTCCCGTACGCGTACCTTTCCGTACGTTTCAGACGTATTTTTTGAAAAAATACGTATTTAATCTAGCCTCATGTGATAAACACAGCAGCATGTCTCCCTGTCCTTCACTTTCCTTATAAAGCTGGGTTTCAATGCATGAAGAGCTGAGAAAGAGACTTCGAATTTTGGAAACTCTCTTTGAACTCTTTCATAAAATGAAATCTGTATTAAAACCAGAAGCATTTTAAGCATGTAACTTAAAAAAATAAGCAAGGGAAATTAGACAAACCAATCTCAGGCTCTTCCAAAAAATGTAGAGGATGCAATATTTTATTGCCTTTGGCAATCCTAATTTTAATCACATGCTTCTTGCATGGAAACACTCTTGAATTATTGGTCCAGAACTCAACCACAAGCTTTTGTTATTGATGAGTAAGTTTGTCAGACCCGGCTTGTCTCTTAAACATTGACCAGGGATCACCACCAATTTCTGCTGCTACTCTTCTATGTACTGCTGTTGTTACATATTTTCTGCTCAAATTCAGACATTCAGATAGCCTTTTACAGTTAATTTTTTCTGGGGCAACAGCATAAACTATTGCTAAGGTTCGAGCTTTGACCACATCAGTTTTCCTGTCATATTTATGTTGAGCTAAAGATTTCCTCAAGTTATCCACTATTGTTGACATTGTTTTCACTTCTTTCAATTTCAATACCTGGTATTCTGGCAGTCATTTAGCACCACCTTCAAGAATGTCTTCCATGTCCTGTTGTGAAGCATTTGCACATACCTTATTATTATACACTGCAATTTTTTTTTGAAATTTGTTGTTTTCTTCTCTTGCTTAGTCCATTGCTGGAGCCATCTTTTTTTAAGTCTGCTTCTCTTGCTCTTTTCTTTGCTCTTTGTTCTCTCCTTTTCATTGCATGCAATTTTCTATAGAGTGATTCCTGATCTTCAAACCCATGTTGATGTTGGACCTCAACACCACCTTTAAAACAATTAGCAAACTAGTATTTCAAGACTGTTTAACATGGAAAGGCAATTTTCAAGCACTTACCAAAAGTTATAGATAGATCACAAACTGCATGAAAACCATCACATCTTTCTTCAAGATTGGATGCCTTTGGTGGCTCTGATTCAGTGGTAGCATCACAAACATCAAACTGAGGTTCTAATCGAAATTCCTCTTCATAATTTCTAGTTCTTTCATCAACAAGATTCCAATTATTTATTGGTTCGAATTGACTATTAGCCTCACATTCATCTGAAAAATCAGGTTTACAGGTTAGCTATCATAATTTGCAAGCAATTGATTAGTAATTCAAGATATTATCATTATTAATATTGAAGATAAATTCCCCCTCAATATTTGCAGTTCTTTCACCAACAGGAAGAAAAGAATACTCTGCTGCCTCCACGACAGGGCAATTTTGAATAGAGAAAATTATCTGCCAAGTGAGAGCATAAGCATACAAATTCCTCGGATTGTTGTCCCAAATTGTGGATACTGCTTAGCAGAGTTCTAGCATCAAAAGTGACATTGTACTTCGAAGCAGATTGGAGAAATCTTTCCTCCCAATTCATGGCAAATTCATCAAAAGAAAGCACGTCCATTCTGAAACAATATATACTGTGGTAGCCCGCCATTCTTTGTCAATTGCCCGCCAATCTTTGCACTTACTCAAAATTGAAAGCATGATTATGCAGCAGCAAATTTGGGATTGATGAGATGGATTGATGAGATGGCTTGAGGATTCCGGATTGATGAGATGGCCTGCTGATCAACCGTTCCGGATGCTGCGAAGGAAATTGGCGGGTGATCAACAACTGCGACGGGCCTTGAAAAAATAGATGACAGGCATGAAGAATATCGATGAAGTGCAAAAATCACCTCGCTAGCACTAATGTCGCGACATGGTATTTTGTATACCACTAAAAAAAACATACCCCATGTATGGCCTTAAGCCATTAAGAAATGTGTAACAAGGAATTTGGCACTTATATGCCATCCTTTAATATGACTTTTTGATATTCTACGTCTTATCCTCTCTGTCTAATAAATGACTTGTATGGAATTTATAAGTCTATAGTTGTACATCTTGCTTATCTGTATTATTTATTTGTATTTTAGACGGTGCACGTCCCCTTCCTTGGGCGACCCCCATGCAACTAGGCCGTCTAACTCCAGAGCAAGAGCTCATACTTATGAAGTGTCAGCTTACTGAGCTCCAAGCCTATGTACTCCAAAACAATCAACCAGCAATTGTAAGGAACCTTAGGATAAAAAGACATATACATTTATACATGTATTTGTATAGTACTTTTGTACGTGTCTTTTGGTTCATGTCTTTTCACAAAGGCCACAATTTGGTACATTTTTGTTAACCTGGAATAAGAGATGTAGTTTAGCTCGTATTGTCTTCATGATGCATCTTTTGTTCCTTGCTCATTACATTTGATATCAGAGTTGTAAAGATCTATGGGGATTTCTTAAAAAAGAATTGAAAAGCAAACTCAAAATCAAGGTAAGATTCTTGCTTTCATTTGCTTTGTTCTAAGAATTAACTTTCTGAACACAAGAAACTTTAAGGAATTGTTTTTAAAAGAAGCAAGAGAAAGGCATAATAAGTTCAGCGAAGGCTAGCGAAGTCTATATGGTCCTGCACACGAAGATTTGTGGGCATATCCACAAAACCGCCTTAAGAAACCTTCAGGAAAATTATAAGTATCGGAAACAAACATAAGAATAGGAGTGACAATAAGAATAAGAAATCTGAAATTCATGACGAACAAGAATAAGAAAATGCAAAAGAGCCAAATAAGAAATCTGTATTATAAGAAATATGTATTTGTGACAAGAAATCCAGATGCCTCTGTGACTGTTATGCCGTGAGAAATAATACAAGCCTTGGTGAAACTACCAATCTTAGGAATTTTAAGGAGCCCTAAAGGATCTGCCAATCAACAGGATAAAACTAAGAATCTGATAATTGGTAACAAGAACCTAAGAATCATCAAAAAGTTTAAGAACCCTCACAAAGCTTAAGAAATCAACAAGAAAGCCCTAAGCACTGCCCAGGAACTGCTGCCGCTGGAAGAAACCGTCGTCGTCACTAGAAAAGACCTTCATAGGAAGTTCCGCCATAGCCGGTGTAACCCTGCAAAAAAAAAAAAGAAAGGAAATAAATTATGTTCTAAACAAAAACTGAACTTAGAAAAAAAATGGAAACTACAAATTATCAATTCACTTGTTGACTTGGTGGTTAAGTCTTTGGAGTTTATACTTCAAGGTCATGGGTTCAATTCTTGATCGTCCAAACTAAGAGCTAACCTTTAAAGAAGACTATATTTGGTTACGGAAGCAATCATTTTGAAAAGTTCATTAAGATGTCAAGGAACAAAATCTCTAGAGGCACCCACAAGATCACCGTATCCTTTGTCACACTTTCCAGAGTTGCCCAAAGATTCGTCCCGATCAGGGCGAGATCGGCTCCCTTAGTAACGGCCGGACTTGCCCTACATTTCTTTGATGAACGCCGTCGATCGTGCTCACGGGGTCGTACATTTAGAGGTCTTGGATCTATGAGCTCACCTTTGCCCCCCCGGCCGCGTGTCACCGGGCACTACGCATCGCGGTGCATGAGTGTATATATTTGTGTGTTTTGCATTTCATATATTGGAGCGGTTTGTGACAAAGCTGATTCTTTTGCCCGGTTTTTCCCTCGAAAAACCCGCCGGGGCGGGGCTTTTTAATCGAGTAGTAATCCGCTTTGCTGCACTTTTGTATTGAGTCCCATAGACCGATTGGTCTCCGTGGACGATAAAAATACCTTCCTTCCTTCCTTCCTTCCTTCCTTCTCACCCCTCGCATCTTGGATTGAAAGAAGCACGTAAGTATTTCAAGCACTATGGTATTTTTAAATCCGCTAAGACAAGGAAATACGCACGTGTGTTTTTGAGCACTATGCGAGTTTTCTTAAATCTGTTAAGACAAGTTCCGAGAGCGATTTTTACGACGAAGTTCAAGGGTTGATTGATGTGTCAAGGCTTGGTGTCTTGATATCTCCATACTCTTTGAACTTAAGTGCTCTGTGTAATAATGGAAATTATGACCCATGGAAATTGTCATGGTTAAGGATCTATGTTCCTTCAATTGGACGACAGGACTCTATTAAGACTAAGAGCACATGCTTTTGCAAAAAAAAAAATGCAAAACATATGAGGACATTGGACAAGATGAACATTTACCCAAGGTTCTATTAAGGATGTTGTTTACTCTTGAACAACCTAAGAACAAAATTTGGATTTTGTTTAATCAGGACATAGGAATTTGTGGATTGACATCATGTTAGCCACATATGAATATGATCTTTTAAAGGTCAATTCTAGAGTTGTCTGATGTGTTGAGCGGAGTCTTAATATTTCAACACTCTAAAAGTAATAAGTATTCATGAAAATATAGAACATAAGATATATGAATATGATGACATGACATTAAGAACCTTCTCATAAGAAATTCACACTAGTTGTCTCTCGGCAATGGTGTTCTTACTAACTATAGCCTATGGAATTGGTTGGCGAGTCTCATGATGAGATGGTCGACTAGGTAGTGAAATCTTTACTACTTTAAGGGCTAGCTAAGAACAACTTTTAGATATGAAGTTGTGTAATCTCTCTAAGATGCTTGGCATCTTATGTGAGAGGGGGGAGGTTTGGTGACTTTTTTTTATTCACTAATAGTCAAAAGTTAATTTAAAACTTAACTTTAGACACAAGATTGGCCATAAGAAATTTAAGTAAACAAATAAGGTTCTAGGATTCAAGACAACCCCTCAGACGATGAAGGCGTTGAAGACTTAATCCTGTTGAAGACCTTATATGGGAATGAAGACTTTCTCTATGCACATGCTATACGAGAAAGATGCTTATCCTGAGATTCTAGACGAACTCTTGGGAACTCTTCGGACTTGAAGACATGGACTGACAATGAGGACATTGTCTTTTTTAAGTCGGAGAGAATGTAAGGAACCTTAGGCCAAAAAGACATATACATTTTATACAGTACTTTTGCACGTGTCTTTTGGTTCATCTCTTTTTACATGGACAAAAGGCCACAATTTTGTACAGTTTTGTTAACTTGGAATAAGAGATGTAGTTTAGGTACTCGTATTGTCTTCATGATGCATCTTTTGTTCCTTATTCATTACAACAATACCGCAAGAGTATGGCCTCGAAATTCCTATTGTATCTAATCACCAGCCACCACCTGCACCAGTACCCGCTCCAACTAGATCCACGCGTTCAAAATGTACACGGAGCAATTCATTATCCAGTGTAAGTTCTGATTCGTTGGAGTCGTCGGATTCCTTGAAATTGTCCGAAGATCATGCCAAGTCCCGTAAAAAGAACTATCAGAAGACAGTGGATTCTGCCATCACAAGCATTTGGAAGAACCGTAAGTTGGCCCAATTTTCGGGTAAAACCAGATCGGGTGTGGATGCCGAATCCTGGTTAGATGAGATGCATGAGTTTGGCAAATCTTATGGAATGACAGAAAAAGATATTGGCAAGGTTGCTACCACCAACCTCATGGGGTCAGCCCGTATTTGGTGGAAGGGATATGCAAGTTCTCATGGATTGACACGAGGCATGTGCTGATACAAGCTTTCTAAAGCATTCAAATCTCATTATGTTCCCAGAGCGCACCGTTGCTAACAGATCCAAACTTTCTACCGCCTAGAATAGAAGAACCTTATGGTCCAGACATACATGGATGAGTTCATGCATTTATAGCTGTATGTCCCAGGGATTAATGAACGTAGGACAGTTGAAGGTTATATTGAGGGATTATCCCCCATACGTATGAAGACGATGCGGGCCATAGATTCAAAAATAGTAGTAGAGGCCGAAGTTAAGACCCTTAGCTTGGAGGAAGACAATCTCAAATACCAGTCACAACTTTTTTCTACCTTTGGTCTGAACATGAACTATACACCTTATCGGGGATGATCTCCTAGCCCAGGACCTCCTCAACCGCCTGTGTACCAGAAGCAAGACAGGAAAGTCTCTTTCAATGTACCAGATAAGTCCGTTAATGCCACAGGAACCATGCGAGAGATTCTGCAAGCAATTCCAAGGGAAGCTCGTGAGCAGTTATGAAAAGACAAAGCCTATTATCGGTGTTTCTAACCAGGACATCGCATGAGAAATGCCCGATCCATATGCATATGCCGAGCTTCATTTCGCCGTCTGGTGATGATGGCGGAGGAAGGAGCTGCACTGACGATTCTGGGTTTGGTTCCTCCACCGCCATTGCTTTGCCAAAAGGAATTCGTTGCTGCAGGTCCTGCCATGTGTACGGCATCACCACCTTTATGTACAGAGCCATTGGTAGACATCCAAGAGCTCATGTCATTTTAGATATTTTGTTGATAATTCAAACCGAACAGAAACAACAAGGACCCATTAAGGTGGGTGAAAATAGCTTTACCCTGGTTTTGGTCATTCCGTCGCGATAAATACTCTCTCGCAGAATCACAGACCCCCCGGGAACGGGATCCGTTCTGGAGGCCCTGTTTTATGTACCTAACAATCACAACCTCCAAATCCCGCCGGAAAGAATCATCGCCATTTTATTCTACGTGACAGAATCACCATCATAATTGACTCCGCCCGGTGGAATATCCCAAGTAAAAATTCAAATTTGTTACGTCATTGCTTCTTTGGGAGGTTTTGCAGCTGTTGCGGCTATGGCGGAGGTAAGGCTATGGCAGAGGTAAGGAGTTGTTCCACAACGTCGCTACAACAGAGAGGCTATGGTGACAGCTTTTAGGCGAAGAAGGAGACATGGGAGGCGAAACCAGTGGAGAGAGAGAGGAGACAAAGGAGGCGGGCGACAGACCAATCAGTGTTGAAGTGGGCATGATACTGGATTTTTCCAAGCGGAGATCCTCCATAGCCACTGGAATCCATACCTTCATACCCAAATGACCCAGATCCGGCAGAGGACCCAGGTCCGCAGAAGAAGGGTCTGTTTTTTTTCTCATACAGCAGAGCAGCTAAGGCATTGGCATATATTCTTCCAGGGGAATAAGCGAGTTGTTCATCATTCTTTGCTTTTGTAAACTTGGTTTCAGGCATTTCATCTTCCCGTTTCAGGCGCCGTTTTTTAAACTTGGTCCCATGATTATGGGAAACATGAACCGCCTTTGTTTGTCGACCCTATTAATCATGCCAAGGATAACAAACCGGACTTTACCCAGATCCGGCAGAGGACCCAGATCCGGCAAGGACAGAAGAAATTACAAAAGAAGGAGGCAGCACAAGCAGCAACAGGTTCTTGGTTGTCGTCATCTCTCAACTGGTGCATAAATCTTGCCTGACCCAGATCCGGCAGATCTGGCTATGTTCTGTAGCGAGCAGGGTGTAGCCAGCACTCGAAAACCCCATGGGTGTATTCACAAGCATCCCCTTGCGCAGGGATTTTCGGATGCTTCCAAAAATCTTGCCGTCTTTGATGTTTTTGTATTCTTACAGGCTTTGATGTTTCTGTCGAAGGAATTGAAGGCAGTAAGATCTGTGTTCAATGACTATGGATCCTTCAAGACTGCATCATTGGTGTTTGGCCTCCTAGTTTCATTTCTCGCCCTACATTTTTTTTTTTACTACGAATCGTTCCCATTCAATTCTACGAATGCACTGTAAGTTCCTATAACTTTATCCAAGCCTGTAGCATTGTGTATCACTTATAACACCTTTTATGTAATTATTTGTGGACTAGTGAAAGGAAAAGGTCCTAGTTTAGATGTAACAGTCAATATTATGGAGTCGAACTCTTGTTCCTGCATAAGTGATTTTAACAGCTAGGAAGACATGATGAACCTGGAATCATATAGATCTTGCTTGTTCTCTTTATGCTAGTCTCACATTTCAAACTTCAAATCAAAGATTTGAATTTATCCTCTTCATCTTCTCTCCAAAATCATTTCTTTCTTATGAGCCAGAAAAAAACCAGATTATTAGCAGGAGCTTTGCCTTCCTTACAAATTGTAGGATGCTCTTCATGTTTGATGTTTTACAAAGTTTATCATCTTTTTAACAAGCTAAAGTACTACTTATCCAGACTGCCTATGTTCTTCCATATGTTTTCTCTGCTCATATTGGACTCAAAGGGCAGGCCATGCACGAAACGGGCATTGCAAATATTGGCAAGGGGTTCAAATCCCCAACCAGAAAAATTATGGGCAGTTCAGAGCATAACAATGGACATGCACAAACAAAATGGAGTAGCCGAGCTTGTTTTTTTCCACCATTGGTTTAGTATTAATTTCATTCATGATCTTCAAGTAACATAGGCTTCGCTTAAACCATCCTCAACCATTTTTTATGGAATCGGGCATAATCTTCTGCTGGGATTGAACCATCTGCCAATTTTTCCTCCCTGCCTGCAGTTATTACAGATTCAAAGATCTCCAGGTGATTCCTTCCCGAGGAATAGTACGCGGTGATTCCACGGGGGAGAATATTTATGCGGTGATTCGGGGGGAATATTATAAATGCGGTGATTCCGGGGGGGGAGAATATTTATCGCGGTGATTCCAGGGGGAGAATATTATCGTCACGCAGTGATTCCACGGGGAGAATATTACGGTATCGCGGCGATTCCACCCCGGGATCAATTCCATGTGATTAGTCGCAGTAGAATAAAGGTTGGTGATTCTATCCAAATTTTTGCGAGGCATTGATTCCCTTGGGAAGGTATAAAATGGAGCCTATCAGGTACGAATAACGGGGCTGGTAGAGATAACGGGGCAGGAGGGTACGGATAATGGGGCAGGAGGGTTAGTGATTCCGCGGGAGAGTAGTCACCGCGACGGAATCACCAAAACTGGGGTAAAGCTATTTTTCACCCCATTAAGGTAATATAAGATGGGTTACAATCACCTCGAGCTAGAATTTTAAAAGTAATTTCACCACGTGATAATTTTAGCGGAGAAAAAGTACCTATCGAATATGACATTGACTTGAATATTGTGTTGCAAAACAAAAGCAAACAAACAAAAAAGGTGTTCTAGGCTCTCATTTCTCAGCTATGGCGGAGATCGTGAAACTCGGATGGCGCAAATACTTGCTCTCACTAAAACGCTATCCATTGCCCACAAAGGTTAGAGTAGCACATGAATTTCCTTTCTAAATTTGGGACTCTCTAGAACCATTTCCAGTCTCAGGAATGCCTATGAATGATCGTCTGATCTTCTTGCTTGTTGCGGATAGCCAGGAGATGAATGCGTGCATCTTAAATGCGAATATAATGATCACGTAATTTTTCTAAGAACGTGTATACTATGGCCATTTTTTGAAACAAATGAGCTAGGATTTTGAAATCCTTTATCATTCTTTTTTTCATCACTTAAGTCCACACTATTTGGAGTTTAATGTTTTTCTGCTATTAGTCACTTACTGCAGGAGCTTTAGCAGGATGCAGTGATATGATTGCACAGAAACTTCTTGGAGCTAAAAGGCTTCAGTACAGGCGTGCAATTCTCATAGCAGTAAGTCATTTGAAGACCTCTTTTTCCCTTCATATTTCCTAAGTTAAGTTTGCCATCTTAGCATCGTGATGGCAAAGTGCATGAAGATCATAAGTTGGCTGCGTCAAATTGGAGGTCAAACTATTCCTTCTGAGAGCTTAGACAATAAATCCAGTCTGCATGTGCATATCGTCTTTCAAATATGCCTTGAAAGGTTTTGGTCTGCATGTATAAATGCTGTAAACTCTGCTCCTTTTCTAAAGGGAGATCTATGGCCCAACCTTTGTTACACTATACATCTCAATTATACATTTATGTCGTTGATAATCTTGGTTTGTTTGAATTGTTTTCAGCTATACGGGCTTCTCTATGGTGGTCCATTTGGCCATTTTTTCCATAGAATCATGGACCAGATCTTTGCTGGAAAGAAAGATCAGAAAACTGTTGTAAAGAAGGTAATTATTCCTTGTCCCGAATTTTGATTGCCATGATCATTTGGAAGGCAAATTTTGTAACCCGTGTATTTTATGATTTTCTTTGCCAATTTTTTGTTTCACTGGGGACGTCATTTGCCTCATAAGGTCAAGAATTTAGATTTTCGTTTCTGAACCTCTGTCTCATAAATGCTCTTACAGGTATGTATTGAACAGCTTACTTCTGGACCGTGGAATAATCTCATGATAATGCTTTATCTTTCTTGGGTCGTTGAAGGTTGACAACTGCCTTTTTTAATTCTGGTACTTTGGACATTCGTGAGCAATTTAAACTTAAACATACTTGCAGGACGGCCATGGACTTTTGTAAAAAGCAAAGTCGGCAGAGAGTATTCAGTGGTTCAACTTAACGCATGGAAGGTATAGCATGTTGAAGTTAGCAACAACTATCAATGTTATGGCATTTTCCTAGCTGTGAAATGAGATGAAATTAGGCATGTCTATCAGATAATATGTCTCTGCTGCTTATGTTTATGTTCTTGCAAAAAGGTATGGAACAAAACAATAATAACTATGTTTATCACCTGTAATGCATGTGATCTCAGGTCTGGCCAGTCGTGAGTTGGATAAACTACACCTATGTACCCATTCACTTGCGAGTTCTTTATAATAGCCTCGCTGCAGTTTGTTGGTATGTAAAACCCTTTAACTGCTCACCTTCATAATATAGGTTAACATGTTAATAATGATAGTAAACCTGGGTCTGTTTTACTCATCATTAGCGACAATGAGGATGCATTTTTTACCCACAAAAGGATATCCTTAGGAGATAAGAAGATCGTCAAGACTGTTTCCTTACTATTCTGATTGGACTTTGACAAGAAATGTTGAATGTCTTTGTTCTGGGAAAAGGGATGATAGACAAGACAGCATGTATTCTGTATTCTATCATAGGGATAAGCTAATGTGCATATTCAGTGTCAGATCAAAAGCAATCCAGGGGGCTGCATACAAAATCAGAAACTGTAATGGTGTTCATGGCTGTTATATATTGGAGTGTTTTTTCCTTGCTAGGGCGTTGCAAGCAGAGGCAAAGAACATGGCGCCTACATTTTTAGAAGCAAGTGCTAACATGTCTATGCTATTCTGTTAACATGTATTTATGAAGTGTATTCCAGCTTCCAGTAAGTAGCTTTACGAAAATTAAAGAAATGTCTTAGGCGTTAGACTGCTAAATTTCCTGGGTTTCTGCATTATGATGTGAGTTGACCAGGTTTATTTTAATTGCAGGGGAACATTCTTAATACTGAAGACAAATGTCAAGAAAGCCAGCTAGAGATAATATCATTATTTTTGTGTGTTATATCAGCATTGAGGCTGCTTTCTTATAATAATTATAATTCATTTTCAGTTGGTAGTTGATGAATGGAATGCAACTTCAAAATCTGAAAATATCTAGACATATGTTCAGATTAATCAGTCAAGAATTCTTAAATGCAGAATTAAAATAATCCTCACAGGAAACAAAATATTGAACAGAATAAGAATACGTTATAGTAGAAAGTTCTTACCAGAATGAATGCCTCGAGCTACCCAAGAGTACATGAGCTAGAGAAATGTTTTATTCGAAGCAATGGGGTGAAAATATCCTTACCCTGGTTTTGGTGATTCCATCGCGGTGATACTCTCCCGCAGAATCACTAACCCTCCTGCCAGATTATCAGGTACCCTCCCGCCTTATCCATTATCCGTACACCCGGATTATCAGGTACGGCTGGGCTCCACCTTTAGGGTGAAAATATCCTTACCACGGGTTTTGGTGATTCCATCGGTGATACTCTCCCCGGGGAATCACTAACCCTCCCGCCAGATTATCGTTACCCTCCGCCCCTTATCCGTACACTGCCGGATTATCAGGTACGACGGGCTCCATCTTATACCTTCCTGAATCGCGTCTGCGAAATACGCATTTGGATGGAATCACCAATCTTTTATTCTGTGACGGAATCACAACTTTGCCATTCCGCCCGGGGCGAATCACAACTTTGCCATTCCTCCGCGGATGGAATCACCAATTTACGATTCTTCGAGATGGAATCACCGGCCATGTATTCCACCCGGGCGAATCACAACCGTATTATTTATTCAGCGAGGCGGAATCACAATCGACCTTCCTATTCGGGGCGGAATCCACAACCATGCTATTCCGCGGATGGAATCCGCGAGCGTCGATTCGGTGAGATGGAATCACCACTTACGATCCCGAGGAGGGGAATCACAACATTGCTATTCCGCCCGGATGGAATCACAATCATGCGATTACGCACGGTGGGAATCACAAATGTAGGATTCTTCGAGATGGAATCACCATAATGCAGATGAGTCGCAGATTCTCAAAGTATAACTTACATTTGCTTGTTACATTTGCTTGCTTTAACAAGCGGGGTTCATTGGAAGAAAATATAAACTTGTGCTACTCCATTTTTTTGTGTGCTGTCCATTGTTATTCTAATGCGCCTAGAATTTTTTATAGATGGGGATTTGAACGCTAATGTCCATTGTATTCTATGCACCGCATCGCCTGCATTTTTTATAGATGGGGATTTGAACCCCTTGCCAATATTGGCAATGCCATGGCCGAGCAAAAACAAAAACAAGGATCTGACCCATAGAACATAAGAGAAATTTGTTTATTACCGTCTTGAGGATGATGGGGCACAACATAGTGGAATAGGTGTTGGGATTCTCAAGGTCGGCAGTACCCACGACCTTCATGCCATGCCGGTGTTACGATAGAATATAGAATAATCGAACTAATATTAGTACCCATCTTAAAAAATGGCAACCGCAAATAATCCCTGGCGGGCTTGACATTACGCTTCTCAATCAAGAGGATGAATGAAAGCAGTAAAAAAGCGGCCCATAATTTGGTCATTTTGTGAGGCGCCCCCGTTCTGATCCGGTGATCCGGCCCATTTGCAAAATAACTCATCCGCCGTTGTAAAATAACTCATCTACAGATGGTTCAGTGGCGATTCCGCCCAAAAGCTTTGCTAAACTCAAAATCTGCAGAGCTTGAAGAAGAAAGCGATGCGGGCTTCAAGCCCTTTCTTTTTTTTTTTTTTTTTTTTCATATCCTCCCAAGCGAAGGCAATGCTATATCCATGTCGATGTACAGATCCTTCACCTTGTTTTGGTCTGAAGCCATTTTGTCGAGAATGTGAAAGAATCCTTCTCAACGAGAACCGCCATAGCCGGGACCTCCGTGCTTCTCCATATCCACGCAGCGTCCCAAAACTTGCATTAATTAATCACCCACTTACGCAACAAAAACCCGAAAAGCGACATTAGGGTCCACAATTTCAAGGATGGATAAGAAGAAAACATGCAAGAAGCTGGATTCGAGGAGGTTTAGGAAGGGTCGAGACGGCTATTATTGGGCTATGGCGATGGCGGTAACCACCGGTTGAAGAAAGGAATAAAAAGGCGTCGGTTCACGACATTTGTTTTACGCCATAGCTCAGCCATCTTGCCGGATCCGTAAAAAGAAAAATAAAAGATTAGTAAGAAAAGAAGGAAGAATATAAGGTGAAGCAGCCGGGATCCTTACCCTTCTTGGGGACGGAACCATGAAGAAGTATAACTATCGAAGAAAACCGGTACCGCTTAGGTCTTGCCAGCCATACCCTAAAGCTTAAAAATGAAGCACCTGAAATAGCTCTTAAAAAGGAAGCATCACATTGTTTTCCACCATAGCCACCATTCCGGATCTGTAGAAGAAAGTAAAACGATAACAAGAAAAGAAAAGAAGGAAGATCGCCCGGAGCAAGCCGCCATAGCCGAAGACTTTGCGAAGGGTGAAAAACCTCCAAGAAGAAAAGGGCGTAAAAATTTGAATTTTTAGTTTTATATTTCAAATGGTGATTCCGTGGCATGGAATAACATAGCGGTGATTCCGCCTGGCAGTATTCTACCGTTGTGATTCCGCGGGATGGTATTGAATTTATTGCCGTACTGTCAGGTACGGAAAACGGGCCCTCCGGCACGGATCCCGTTGGGGGGAGGGTTTGTGATTCCGCGGTAGGGAATAACCGCGATGGAATCACCAAAACCAGGGTAAGGATATTTTCACCCGAAGCAATGTGGCTCTAGGGCACGTGCATAGATTTGCTCTGCGCGTTGAGGACGTCACTTAGTTGTTTTTGATCCGGTGTTGCTGTTCATTAATCGGTTTGCTTTTTCATTAAACGCCACATTGAACGCCTGTAACGAAGGCTTGCTTCAAATTATACCATTATTTCGCATATACTATAACGAGTAGTAGTATTCCGTATTCTAAGGACCAGCGCCGCTTCCCAAATGGTGCCCCCTGCCACCGAATGCCAAAATGCAAGCAGGGGGCTCCTTGCTGAATCTAAGATGGTGTGGGGCTCCTTTGTCGATTATTCTGTTTGGGTTTTGAATTCGTGGGCATAATATGCTCTGCTTTTGATATTGGATCTGAAAAATGAAGCGATATTTGGGTTCAAGCAAGGAACAGAGTAGCAGTGGTGGATTAGAAGAATGCCAAACTCGCATCTTCTGCTGACCGCTGCCGAAACTGCACAAGAGAGCTGAAGATGAGGAGGATGAAGATGAAGAAGCGTGGATAAAAGTACATGAGGAAGAAAATGGCCTAGATGACAAGCAATTTGATGAAGAACTTCAAGTGAAAACAATTATGAAGAAGATGTTTCAGATGATAGTGGAGAAGAAGAATTGTCTGTTTTGTATTGAATCTAGGTAAAAAGCATGTAAAAGGAGGAGATAAAAATTAATCCCCAACAGAATAGAATGGCCGTATATCATAATACATACAATAAATTTATCATGGCGCGCTGCCAACATTTCTCTTCCCAACTGACTCACCATTGGTTTGAATTGTAGTAGTTAGGCCCAACATAAGTATGGACGTTTCGAAAGCCGTTCCAATTTGAACTATTGCAAAAGAAGCCATTCACATTAATTAGATACTTTTAAATTACTTTTAAATTAATTGTTCCCTATTCTAGCTAATGTTTTATATGATAGTTGTTGGGGGCATGAGTTTAGGAGTATGTTGTGCAAGACCATAGGTTGCCTCAACCAGACATATGTCAAAATGTAATGCCATCAAAAATTTGTATGTCAATTTTTAAGTTCTATATATTAGCACCTGATATGCTTTAGAACTTTTCATAGAACTTCTCAGAGTGGCTTGGTCCTAAATCAAAGTTATCAAAGCTGCTACTCAATCAATAAAGAGGGGAATCAACTTCCTCAATGATAACCCAATTATTGATCTATCAAAAAATAAAGCCATTTATGGAGGCAATGTCCAAGGCGCTCAAGTTTGATCTACCTAGAAATAAAGCCATTCATGGAGGCAATGTCCAAGGCACTCAAGTTGATGTTTCTATGCATCACTCTCCAAGTGAACAGGATCGATGGCATGCCAAATGCTGCGAAGCAAGGGGGCATTAACATCTAATAATGTATTGAGTTAGGAATTCGGTTGTAAAATTGCAATGATTAATGAAATCTATGTTGCATTGCTATGCCTTTAGTATAATGCGGCCCATTAAATATTTTCAAACCCTGAACCTAAGTAATAAATGCCCCTCCTTGTGATCACTTGTCAAGTCCTATCCATTTTCATGAATCTGACAAATGATTCAAGCTGTTTTTTATTTACATGTCATGGAATCTTGGTCCTGAAATTGCTGAAAATTCTTAATTAGCAATAGTGGGGTGTGAGCTAAATACTCACTGTATCTTTATTCCAGGCATCTCAACTACGACACTTTAAAGTAAGAATCAATTTTGTTTGCTCTTTTATTTCCTCTGCTTTTTTGTTATTGCAGTCTCCTTCCTCTCTTACTTATTGTAGAATTTGCATTGTCATCATAAGTAGCATTTATCAAATGCACTACTAGGTGATCTATCTATAAATTCCCCAAAAACATGATTTAGAGAAGCAATACCTAGATTTCATGGAGCAATTCGACGGCCAAGTCGCCTCCGACTTAGTCAATGCCGGCCAATTAGATAAGTGTAGTAGCTTAGTTTAGTGCATAAAGCCTAAGGAGAGAGGCATACGATGCAACCATGGGTAGTCTAGATGCATCTTATGTGGGTAAGCAAGTGATCATCGGCGATGATAGGATCATCCTAAATGTAGGTTAAAGAGGTGATCGTGGGCAATGATGGGATCATCTTAAACATTCCTTAGACATGATGCATTGCATGTGCGCATGATCGGAGGTCGTGTAGGAGGTAAGTATCTAATCATGGGCGATAATGGGACCATTCTAGATATTCCCTATGCTTAAATCTGAATGAGCCATGATTCAATGCAGGTATACAGTGGTAACCTTAAGCTAATAGTTCGGCTCAAGGAAGTAATTAAGGGGTGATCCCCTTAAAACCGCAACTTTTTAACTAAACTAACGTGATGTGCTATGTATTGCAGGACATTAAAGGAGGATCGTCGAGGAAGGAGCACATCATGAGAAGAATCGGAGTTATAGTTTTTGTGCTTAATTATAAACTCCTAAACATGTTGTTATGACATTATATTGTTTACTTCTATAATGATGAACTATTAAGACCATATAAATTTTGTATAAGTATGTAAGTATAGCCTTACAATTATCGTTATAATTAAATACTGGGAGTGAAGCGCTTTAATAAGGTTCTAAAGGTTTTCAAGGGAAGAACCTTAATTGTAATAGGCTTGCTAACAAACTATACATTTGTACATGGTTGTATGTTGGGCGGTCATTTGCATATAAATTAGACGGTCGGTGTGGCATTTCTTTAAAATATACGGTATAAATACATATATTTTAGGCCATGTCACCATACAAGTCTACCTTAGTAGCCTTGTATACTTTAGTGCGGAGAAAAGAGCATGGCTAAGTCAATATATATAACTTAGCCAACTTTAGGTATAGAACCATTTCCGCATGGCTCCATCCTATTAGCGACTCGCCACACAGACGCACCCTATTGAAGCCACATGGTGTGACATGGCAACCCTAACCTACTAATGGGCAAACCCTAGGCCATTTCTCGGCCCCAATAGTCTTGGAACCCATTTGCGCTTGAAACTCTGTTTCGAGAATCGTCTGCTGCAGCATAGCATAGTGTAGCAGCCCTAAGAGCAAGTGCGCATCAGAAGGAGTGGGAGCTACCCTAAACCACTATAGCGTGATGGAGATGCCAGGAGCAGGTGGAAGTTTCTCTGGAGCATGTATTTGGAGTAGTTTCCTTGATATATCATCTAGAAGTTAGGATTCTAGATGAGTTAGCATCTCATATCTCTAGTAGAGCCATTCTTGAACCCTCAGTTTGGATCTCGAACCCTAATCAATGAACCCTAACTGTAAGTTAGATGCATGTGATTAGGATTAGATGTTATTCTTATTATTTATCATGATATGTGGATTAGGATGCATGTTAGATGCATGTGATTAGGATTACTTCTTATTCATAAAAAATTATCATAATATGTGGATATATGATGTTGGTTGATCATGTTTGCACCTCTTGTATTGGGAAGGGGGGGTAGAGATTTAGTAGCCTTGTGTAGACGATACTTCTAGTTTAGACCCTTTAGTTCCTATTATATGCAGCCTGTGCATGGAGCCCACCTGGCTATGGAGGCTATGGAGTGAGTGAGCACTATACAATGTAGTCAGTGGCAAGATAGAAAGAGTCCCTATTGAGCGCAGCTACTGAGGACTTGGACCAAGCTAGGCCAAGAGGGGTGCACCTAGAGTACACGTATTGATCAAGTGAGTGCACGTTTAGGGTTTTTTTATTGCCTTGGTCGACCGTATACGGTCGGGAGCCCATACGTCTACACCATTCATTTTCCAGCTTTCAACGTGAAGGGAGAAAGGCGGGAAGGAGAGATTCCATAGATGATCAATTTGGGGAGCTTGATCCATCTGACGAAAGGAGCGTTGTATCCTTATATTTCCAGCTTCGTTTTTACCTTTCTAGCCTTTCTAGCAGATTCATCTCCGTACTGTCTATTCCAGCTATTCCAGGTATTGCATGTTTCTTTGCATTCTGTTTCAATATTTTATTCTTGATTCAAATCTGCTAGATTTTAGCTGGTGTCTGGTGATGTAGTCTGGTGCTCGATGATGTGGGTCGAGTGATGCGTGGTCCCGCTCCTTGCAGGTCTGATGTCCTTCCCTCAACCTTTTGTCTCGTCCTTCTGTTTTGAGTGGTTTTCAGTATGGTCTTGTGCCCTTCATGCCTTCTCCCGAACCTCAGGCCTATCAAACCCATATCTTAGACATAACCAACCAGTCTGCATCAGGATTTATACAACACAAGTGTCGTTCTTTTTAAATTTGATCGGCATTTTGAAGATGTGAGAAACAAAACATTACAATAGATAAGAATAATAGCTTGGCTCTATGACTGAGGAACCCCTCCACAGCATGTGTCAATAGAGTTAGATATGCTCTCTACAATGTGAAAACTGCCGCTAATACACATGGACTGGTGAAAACTGCTGCTAACACACATGGATTGGTTTTCACGATTTTTCCATGTTTCCACATGACAACATCTTGCTCTTCAATTTCAAAAGCTTTAGTTGTCTCACGGTTCATTAGATCTCAGCACTTTGTAAAAATACTAGAAAATCAGTATTTCAGGGCATTTTATGCTGTTTTACAATATTTCATGCTTCCCTTTTATATGCAGCTGCAATCAGAGAAGAATCTTGAAGAATTAAGCAATAGAAAGTGCTCATTGGATAATGAGTTCCTTGTTTCTACACCTTTCAAGGGAAGACCGCAAAGGGGATGCTGTATGATAGTCCAGGTACAAAAATGTCGCTTTTATTTAAAACAATTGATCTTTATGTGCGTTAACTCCTAGACGTATTATTCTTGGCAGGAGTCACTGGGCCAATTGCTCCATCTTGTTCTGTTTGAGTTGCGAGAATGGACAAGTGTGGTGCGACTAGGAGCAGCTCGACAACTGTATATTATATTGGTAAACCGTTGGTGTTTGCAGACAAACTTCTTCCTTTTTATTTATGCTAGGAAGTGATTGAATCCTGATTGTACCATGATTAATATTTTGTAGATTTTAGCAGAGGAACGAGCTGCAAATTTTTTGGATTTGCTTGTTCCCCCGTTATGCAGGTGAATATTTGGACCTCATTATCATGTTTTGACCTGGACATGAGTCAACCCTGGATCTGTGTCCGTTGTGAAGAGGATGCTGATCTTGGACTGAAGCAACTCCATACTGACATCTCGTGCTGTTAAATAGGCTGCTACTTTATGGGTCACATATGTAATAGTATTCCCTTCTTATACATGTGGATGTATTAAGCGCTCTGCCTCTCCCCTTGTGTATTGTTGTGCTTGTCCTTCAAAAAACGTCTTTACAGTGCATATCAGAGCCTGGTGATAACTCTATGGCATGGTTGTATCCTGATAACATATTTTATCAAGATATTTACAGTAGGGATTGGGTAAGAGGTAGATTCATTGAAGCTAGCTATAGATTATCATAAACAGTAGCATATGAGATAGTGGCATGCTTGATATATTAATGAGAATATTAATGAGATTGATTTATGTGGGCTTTGTAGCTGTAAAATCAGAATATCAGAAGTATCTCAGACAGAATGATGTTTATACAACAGCATATAATAATGCATGGATATGACTTATGAATAGATAACGCAAATGAGATAGTGGCCTTTGTAAAATCTGTCATAAGCCTAGCTGCAGACCTGATACCAGATTTTGGTATATAGCTTTTGGCATTCACCAACTTGATTTAATTACTCTGTTTTCTAGCATCTTGTCTTTCCATTTGTCAATTTTACTACTTTGTTTTCTATTTTGTGATTTATAAATATTCTATGACATGAATGGCTAATCTTTGTTCTTTGCATTTGGTAGGTTCGTAAACTGCAGATTCTGGTGCACTTTATTGTAATATCATCAGGTAGCACACACGGGCTTCACACAAAAGGATGATACACAGCCCAGATCTTCCTAAGGCATATAAACAAAGAATTTTTCATCTTCATGTTGCAAGCAGTGTATTTGCCAAGGAGGAATCAACTTGGTATAGTTTTTCAACCCTTGACATTATTATCCTTTCCCCTATAATAGGCACTGGCATCTGATTTACTCATCACTCTAATCATAGGACTAGGTTAAGTTGTTGCTCTAGGCTGGGCTGGAGGAACAACATCACAGCTTTTGGATTAAGTCGATCTGCCTGCTATCAGGCTGTATAAAGAGGTATAGGATCAGTATGATTGAAAGAACAATTGTAATCCTAAGTATGAAGAACTTGAGTAACATTTTGTAACTGGCCTTGGCGTCTGATTTACTCGTCACTCTAATCGAAGGACTAGGGTTAAGTTGCTGCTCTAGGCTGGATTGGAGGAACAACATCACAGCTTTTGGATTGAGTCGATCTGTCTGCTATCAGGCTGTATAAAGAGGTATATAATCAGTATGATTGAAAGAATAATTCTAATCCTCTAATAATCTACCAAGCTCAAAGGTTTTGAACTTTTACTACCCTTTTTTAAACTCAAAGAAGCCGAAGATGTGCATATTTCATTGCTATATTGTTTTCCAGGCTTTGTATTTATGAGCAGAATTGGAACCACTAATACTTGGTACTGCATCATTATCAGTTACTAAGTTTGACTTAGTCTGTCATAAAATCTAGTGCTTTTTGATCCTCAGCTATTATGAAAAGGGAAGGAAACGATACAATGAACTGTTTTACTTAAGTGGTTCTCGCTCTTCCCCCTTGTAGCCACTTCCTGGGCTTTGTGTAGAATTATAACATCAAATGTGCTTCGTTCTTGGTGCAATATGGTGCAGACATTTGAAAAGCTAACGACTGATAAATTTTAGTTGTTCACAGCGAATATGTTGTTATGCTGTCAACAACAAATAGTGATAAACATGTTGAATGGGACGACTTCGATCTTTCACTAGTTTAATTTTATTAATTCTAGATATTTAGATTTGTTGGTTGCATTTTGGGTCAGATGGAAATACCAGGATTCAAATCCCTGGACCCTTCTATATGAATTGATATTAGAAAGTTCAATATAGTTTGTTGAAGAAACTCATATTGATTGATTCACCACTTAAGTTTGCAAAATGATAATGCTTTCCAAGTTGAGTATGGCTTAGTAAGTGCATTAATATCAATTACATCGCCCTATGGGGTTTATAGGAAACGATATAGTTAGCTTCATTAGAAAACCGTTCCAACAAGGATAATGGTTTAATGCATATGTTACTTATTTGAACCACATAGTTAAAGTATATCAATAAAATATACTAATTAAATAAATCAAGTAACCAAGCTCAACGTGACCAAGGTCCATGGGGTCCATGCAAGCATGTGTGGCCTGTAAATGGAACCTTAGACCTATGTCTTCACAAAAGGTACAAAGATAGAAGCTATAATGTATGTTAATTCGAAAACCCGTATGGTATGGGTTTTTCTACTCCAAAAAGGCGTATACACTCGAACGCACATGCCATCTGTCCATATATAGAGGTGCACCCCCCGGGCCTTCAGACTTCAAACGTTAGAAGAAGGCTCCTCCAATCGGGGCCGTAATATGTGAGAGCTACATAAGACAATTGCTTTGCATGGTAAGGGCTTTATGTTGATGCTCGCACAGCACGCCTGCCTAAAACATTCCAAATTGTCGTAGTTGAAATCTAGTTCGTTGATTTTAACGGAAATCCTTGATAATAGAGATATTAAAAGAGCTAAAGCACCGACAATAGTAGCACATTTTGCGGACATCTAATAAGGTCGCAAGTCAAAAAAAAATTTCCTTATATTTATGAAAAGGTTCTCGAGTGGTCATTAGAAGATTGGTCCATGAGTTCCATCTCCTTAGTTTTTACTATAAGCGTTTCTTCATCAGTATCTGCAGTTTCAAGTAAATAGGTTTCTGCTTTGTCTGTCCGAAATGCTAGATAACAAATCATGCTAATGTAAGCCAACAGTGCAGCAAAACCAATCACTGCAATGAATGCCAAACTGCTTCGTGGCAAGCCTGAGTTTCGAATCCATTTTACAAATCCACTACTGAGATAAAACATGTTGACTGCAATCAAGCAAACTCCTATTATCCAGGTTACCGCTGTGACCTGTACAGTGGGACAAGTCAAAAGAAAGACTGATAATGATCATTCTGCTATACAGATTATATAAACACATTCCATATAAGGCACAGGGGTTAAATCAAAACACTGCAATTGCAAGGAAGCCAAGTATAAGAAAGTTATTGTCTGTAAACTCATCGGGATAGGAAGTGTAGATTATAGGCAAGGAAGATTATGCATGCAGATTAGAGAAATATTAACAACTAAAAGACAATGCAGAAACATGATGGTTGGAGTTTTCAGGACCACAGCAAATGATGAAAAGCACATAAATTGATGAAGCCTGAGTACTGCACGAACCTTCTGAGATGATAGGTTTAGGCTTCCTTCATTAGTTTGATGGCAGCAAAAATATGGTCTCGATTTAGATACGCAAGATTTGCTTACAAAATTCAAGATGGAAGGGTGTGCAAGCTGAATTAAACCCACCAAGTTTCTGAAACTTCCTTGAGCTACTGCATTTATTTTCTCTCAACAAAGGAATAGAGCTTGATTGTGCTTTGGTCATCGAAATAGCTGGAGACCTTATCTGATAGCTAAAGAGGAGAGAACTTGCCATTCTTGACAAGTGGATCAATTTAGGGCTCTCTGGCTCAAAATAAAGCATATAAACTATTGACTTACACATTGTAGTTAACAAACACTCATTACTACTCTCATATTCGACTCTGGTAACGATGGTTAGGTGCTTATATAAGAACATAGATACATGGCATAGATGTTGCCATAGAATGTGACTTGTAATTATGAAATTAAAACATATTCCAGAAGTAAACTTCAAGAAATACAGACCTTTATCGAACTAACATGGGGACCCATCTTTATTGGGCTGCTTGTGAATTTCAGCAATGGTAAGAGAGCAAATGGTAGTTCAAACGAAAGAATCATCTAAGTCACAAAAGAAACATGGTGAGAATAACTGTGAATCAACCAAGCCTCTAATTACAACTAAACTCATCAGTACATACCGAAGATATTATAATCAATTTGCCAGCACCACTGGAGCCTCCAATAAGAGCAACAACTAAACTAGGAAGAATTGCGACACACCTAGTCAACATGTTCCTAAGCCATGCAGTAAATCGTAGTTCCAAGAAGCCCTAATTGCACATTTATCCAAGTTAGCACAACCAATTACGACTATTAAACTATGCTGATAAATAAAAGGTGTCAATGCCCCACAACCTAACAATCCCACCGGATACTCAAAACAGTTTGGCAAGGGATTCAAAGTTGTCATACCCTGATATGTGCGACACAAATTTGAAAGAAATTGGCACACCAAGAAGCCTTTTACTTTCAGGGAGCTAGCAATTTTTATATTGAAACAACGCTATTGTTACAATTTCTAAAAATGCTTGCCTTATAATGAGCAGGATATGGATTACTCTTCGGCATGCTAGGACAAGACAAATACATGCTGGGTCATATAGATCATGATGAATCTAGTCCCTTAAACAAAATAAGCCCACCTATGACATTCCAACGAATTTGCAAAATATTCTCCTAAGTGTTTCACTAACTTTAATAGCAATTGACAATATACAAAATGAAAATCATTACAATAATACGAGATAAAATGCCAACTTGTATCCTTTTTTATCTTTGGCAATTCTAGGTATCCAAAGCATCCTTGCCTTTTCAAAGCCTAACTCAACATTGCTCACCCATCACTTATTCTGCTTTATACATCACCGTATTGTCTCGTAAAACTTTTTTCAGCGCTATGGAATAATTCTTGAATTTGTTATGCTAATGAGACAAACCAAAAAGACCCACCTGCATGACATACTGGCCTGCATAAGTTCCAGTTATTGTCGAGCTCTGCCCAGATGCAAGTAAAGCAATTGCAAATAATGTAGAGCTCCATCTACCAAGAACATTCTGCAGAATTTAACAGTCCGCATAAAATTATCGAGCACTCAAAAATTTGAAATGGACCCCACATAATATTTCAAATGTAAAGACAGAAAAACGAACGTACTCAATGAAATGCAATATCCGTTTCACATGCTACAGGTTGTAAACTTCTCAGGAATGAGTGAAAAGAAAAACGAAAGAAAAGGAAATGGACAACGATTACAAAAGCTTCATGTCACCAAAAACATATAAAGTTGAGACCCCCTAGAGATAACGCAAGACAAATAAATAAGAGATCGAAGATGGCTCACACAGCCGTAATTACAAAAGCTTCATGTGACCAAAAACCAAATCAAGTTGAGACCCTCCTACAGATAAAGCAAGACAAATAAATAAAAGATCAAAGGCGGCTTACTCTGAGAACAAGTTGCTTACTCTTAGGAGGAATGAAGCTTGGTTGAGATCTAGGTCACTACATCTTTTGAGATCATCTGGAGACAGGCTTTCACTACAAACAGCTCCGCTCACAGAAACCACAGCTAGGTTTATTGCAAATGACACTAGAAGGGCAAAGCTGCATTCAATCAAGTTGTACCTGCACCCATCCTTTACATAGATAAAGAACAAATAGCCTCAGTCAGTGTCTCTGGTTCTCCCTTAAAGTCAAAAAACTGCATTCAATCTCCTACATGTACACTTATTTTTTTGCTAGCAATTCAATAGGAAATACATTTGGATGCAAATGTGGGTCCCATATAATCGTAACTGGTGCAATAGCAATGTAAATCACGGCATCACGGGATTTAAAACTAAGACTTCCAATCACATTTCAGAACTTAGACATCCTAAAAGCTTTTAAACGATGTATTGGAAGATAAGAAACAATTACCCTAATCCCTTCAGCTGTCCGAGGGGTTGATCTTGATAACACAAGAGCTGAATGTAGATACAGGTTATGCCTGCAAAGAAAATGGAAAATAATTAGCTTAATGGAAACTGTTATATGACAGGAGCAAAAAAAAAGTGACCTACGGCATAACCATTGCTCCAAACAAGGAAATAGCAATGCCAGTTGCACCATGGCCACTAAGATTGGGCACAAAGAGCCCTTTCACCAACTCCCCACCCAATGGTTTTGCATTTACCATCTCGACTAAGAAACAGCTCGCAATTGTAAACACCAAGAATGAAATGAACATTTCCAGCTTGCGGACCTGTATAGACAAGAAATGCAACTGTAGGTACCAAAGGACATATTATAGTTGCTTAACTAAAAAAATAACATGAACAATTAAGCCCCTGGAACCTGTTAAAAGGGCCATTATTGACACATACTCCATATTTCTGCATTGCAAGAAACATCAGCGTACTGAAACCAGTAAGAAGCACTCCAACCCAAAGCTCTAGATGGAAAAGCATATTCAGAGCATATGCTGTCCCAATAACTGCAGAATTGACAGAGAGAAAGCCATGAGAGATGAAAACTAAGATGTCAAGCCTAAAACAGTGGCCTCAACCTTCCGGAATATCACTTGCAATAATGGCAACTTCTGCGAGTAGCCATAAAATGATATTAGCCTTCTGGGGGTATTCAGCACGACAATGTTCAGAAAGATGCCTACCTGCATAACATCTTTTATCTGAGCAAACCAGACAAATTATCATACATTCAAAAAACTCTTCTGCACATATTTAAGCAATCATAGAACCTCTTTACGAAAGGGCAGCTGAACTTGTAGATTGTCATCATAGGTCAATAGCAGATTAATTGTCAGTCATCTCCATTTTACAACGTATATGATTCAAGGAGTGGAAATTGAAGCTAATAGGTCAAAAAATATGGCAGCACAGTTAGCTTTTTGTCGGGTCTTGTTAGTCAAAATAAATATCCTCAATTGAAGAAGACTTCTTTCAGTGAAACAACATGAATCAATGAAACAACATGGATCGAAGATCATGCATTCTACTTATTATTATCTTGTCATCATTAAGCTAGCTTGATTTTTAGATATGGGCTAATTATTGATGGGTCATGTTACAATATCAAGAATAGACAATGCAAATGATATGAAACCTCTAAAGCAATAATTAGTGATCATGTTTTTCTAAGCATTGTGGCAGCTGAAAGAGTGCAAGAAGTCAATAACTTACCAGTTACAACTCCAAGGTTTGCGGCAAGTGACTGAATAAGCGTGCCTGCTATAGTTGCTACTAATAACACCCATAGAAGCTGATATGCACGAACATCGCACCCCAATTAATGCATGCAAATAGGAATGACATAAGTAGTAAATGTAATTTAAACGTTGAAAGTCTTGCACTTCAAGTGCTAAAGCTTATAATGATATTTTTGATAAGCTTCATCTCAACGGCAAATATTACCACCTATATGACTTGTGTATATAGAATTGCCACAGTTATGCCACGTTATGGAGTTTGATAATTTTAATTTGCTAATTTTGATATATAAAACAATATGCGTCTTTATGAAGTCAAATTAAATACATGGAACGATAAATAGCAGAATCTTGCAGAAGTTACTTAAATGAACATCAGTGAGATGCTACCTAGTATTCACTTAAAATAAAACAAATGAAGTGCTGCAAGATAATTGAATGCGCTGTAAAAAAGCTAATTGAAATAAGCAAGATATGCCTTTAGCTTGCACTCTTCAATTTCTCATTTGGGAAGAGTGGGAATCCAGCAATTTTAATGTGCATGTTATAAACATGGAAATGTCCACTTGTACTGAAAGCTACAATTATCACATAAAATGGCCTATATATCCAAATTCTCTTAGCAAGATTGAAAATGCCATCGTGAGAAAATCAAAAGCGCATAGAAGGTTACCTCAAACTTATATTTTGCTCCTGCTTGGAGATCACTCTCAACTGAATCAGAAAACAATCATGGTAATGTAAGAGACTACTCAAAACTCCATTGAAGAGATCTTGCAGTAGCTTGCTTACAGTTTCCGGGATCAATGTACGCAATTGCAACAAGAAAGCCGGGTCCAACGTATGCTAGTAGTTTCTTCCACCCTCTTTTCTGTAATACAACAACATGAACAGTCCCAATACAACGTACATCAGCGCAGGTAACCTCACTCCTCAACCCTAATTTGTGTAAAGCAGCCATTTTCCTAGGGTATGACAATTACCTCAGGGACATAAACCATGTTGGCTTTAGAATTCTCAGTATCCTGTCCCAAACGCTTAGCATGATTTGCACCATCTAGCCTGGTATCAGAATCACTTCTTCGAAATGTTTCAATTAATAACAAATCATGGTCATCCAAAACGTCTCCTGAGCTCATCTTGTCTCATCGAATGGCCCAAATACCACTAAATCGGACCGGATCCACCACAATTATTAACATACATGACAGTGCTGTATTTGATAGAACAAAAAAAGCTGGATCTTGAAGAATAACTGATAGGCTTAGGCATTCTAGCGATGGTTGAGACCGCTGCTTCTCTGAGAGTTCCATTTTCCTGACTTTTTGTTAAACTCGAAAAAAAAATAAAGTATCGTGTTGCGGTAAACCCTCAAATCAGCAACTAACACGTCGCAATAAAGGAAGCCAGCAAATGTATGTCCTAGGGGACCATGGGTAGGAGGGGGTTTCCGGTGGGAAACCGCCTAACGGCGCCGCCACAAGGGCCAGTGTTTTGCGTACATGTGGCACCAACTAGGACTTCATTTTTTTTTTCCCTTTTTGTCGTCACTTTTTTCTTTCCTTTTTGAGTTGAGCTTAGCTATGGCGAACTTTCGGAGATTCGGCGATGGCGATCTCCGTCGTCGTCGAGGCGCTTGCTAACTTTTTTGGTGTTTTGTACTGCTGGAGCTTCGAGCTACCTATGAAGTGGTTATTTACTTAAAATGGAGGAGTTTTTTAGTGTTTTCGCTTAATCTTGTTGCTGGAGGTTATTTTGAGTTTGAAAGATCTTTATCTTCTGTTCTGCTTCTATTTTCCTTCTGTTCTTGAAGTTTTTTCCTTGAAGTTTAGGGAAGGTGTGACTAATATCCTTGTGTTTTGTAGGTTTTCGTAGACTGCGGTTGCTTTATGACCTTTCCCGACATTAGAACAAAGGCGAGATGCAACATTGTTGACAGGCGCAGATGTTTTTTGAGCTTCTTGCAACCATTTTGGGAGATCAGCAGCTTAGAACGTTCTATAGTAGAGGTCTGACCAGATAGAGATTCTGAAGCAGGGACGAGAGTTTAACTGGTTTGTTTGCATGCCGCATGAAGAAACACATATCTGATTGTTAGAAAGAAGCTTACAACCCGGTTTGTTATAGCTTCCGCAGTTCAACAACAAGATGAAAGTACTTTGTAAATAATGGTTGAATTCCACTGGTTCTGGCGAGTTTTTGGAATAGTGGAGTTAAGGAGAGAAATAGACATAAACATCTGTCTTGGCTTTTTCACAGATTCATGTCTTCTCTCATGCTGGTTGGTTGATGCATTATTTTTCAAGGCAGCTGAGGTAAGCTCTTATAGATGTTGCTTATTTCCAAGTCTCCTGTTCTTCATCTTCTAAGTTGCTGGATGCTTAATCCATATTTGAATCTAGATGGTCCACTGATTGCATGGCAAAGAAACAGTTCTCTCTTCCTTGAAGAATAATAAGATACAGTTGAATTGCAAGAACACTATAAGAAGTCTGATATAACTCTGGATTGCACCAGACTGGACCTGCTGAAGCAACACGTAGCCCTGCCAGAGGGATTTCCACAATGGAATTATGGAAGTACATGTCAATCTGATACAACAGTCGCAATTTACTATTTACAACAGTGCAAGAGAAAAGGTGTTTCACTTATTGCCCCTGCAAATAGTCAGCAATTTTGTTGAATTCCATGAAAAATAAAGATGTCAAAACATCCAAGAGTGCCAGAAGAAGAAGTTGTAAAGAAATTGAAATTTAGGAAGCAATCATCTCGCTGCATCCAAATGGAAAAAGAAAAACTTGATTTGCCACAGCTGCTATTCTTCAGAATGCCATGCCATTACAATTGATTTAAACCAACAAACTAGTCTTCAAAATGACATGACATTACAATCCATTTAAACCAAAAACCAGACATTCATGTACGAAGAGGAGGATGCCTTGTGAAGAGAAAAAGAGAGGAAGCAATCCCATCACCCAAAACAGGCCGAAGTCTTTGTATTTTTTCCATGAGTTGTTAGACTCAGGAGAAGAATAATGAAAGAAGCTTTTGGCTATGGCAGTTAGGCAAAATCGTTAATCTCCCGTTTCCAAGAAATACAGAGAAGAGAAACTGCAGATGCCATCGTCTGGCTCTAGAATCAACTCCAAAATCCGGCTCCTGGCCGAACCCCTCCACCATATCTTAAGCAACTCTTGCTCCTCTGCTCCATGGCATCCACGCGCCCCCGAGCCCAGTGCCACTTTAAATTGCGAACCATCGAATCCGTTATTGTGATATTCCACGTATTTATATGCCTTTTGGGTATAAATACATGACACGTCACTATGAGTTATTAATAGTGCATTAATTATTCATAAGCTAAGGGTAGATATGTTAATCATAAATTCTCGAAGGGCTCGCATGAAAACAGACAAAAGCTCCCTAGCTAGGCTTTTCATTCATCTCAGCAGAATTCTACAATGGTTGAGAGTGAGTAGCTGCATATTTGCAAGCTACCCACAATGAAAAAACACAGGGAATATCCAGTTATATTATCTGGACTCCAAAAAAATTCTACAGATGTCGGTTAAGTGTACCTGCAAAGAGCTTATCATCGGGATTAAAAAACCTCGCCCTTTCAGGTTTTCGAGGAAAAGCCCTAGTGATAAGCCCTCTGCAACATAAGGCTTGGACACAACATAAGGCTTGGACACAACATAAGGCTGCAAAAACAAACGCTCCCACAAAGAAACCCCCGGTTCAAGAAGATGGAGTCGCGCATCTCCACCGTGACGCGACATCAACAAACTAGAACACAAAGATAAGAAAACAACAACCTCGAAAAGCGAGTATCGGGTCCGCAGCGTGCCACGCGACAAAAAACAAGCTTGAAAAAGCGAGGGGCTGGTCATGCGTGCCACGCAACAAAAACAACATTTACAATAATATACACATTAAGGGAGGGTGGGTGGAAGTCCAAGGAACTGCTGAGAGAGGAGAAAACGCCGATGAGAAGTCGGTCAAGAAGCTGCAAGAAATAGCGATCCCAAATGAACCAGAGCCACAGAAAATGCATGCAATGCATGCATGCATGCAAGAGATGCATGCTCGCCCATTCAAGAATGCCGATCCGATGGCTTGGATCGATGGGATTCTCGAAAGGCTCCCATGAAAACAGACAAAAGCTCCCGACAAAAAGAGAACTTCCTTATCAAAACGGGGCCGAGGCCGAAGGCTGAAGGATGGCAAAAAAAGGGACAAGATCGAGGAAGAACATGTCTCAATATGGAAAAGGACGCCAAATTGTCAAACCAAGCAGGGAGAAGCCCCTCCCTACCTGGTATTAAAAAAAAGAGAGTCAAGGGAACTGCTGAGAGAGGAGAAAACGCCGATGAGTTATGGATGTTCTTCCCTTGAGCCAGATATGAGAGAACATATTTGGATTTAGTATCTTTAGATTAATTCTTATAATTAATCTCCGCTACTAGGTGTTTGAGGCTTGTATTTCGATGGCATCTTTTATGTGCTTATAGAGTTAGATGGCATACATATGTATTGTATTCATACTCTTGATTAAAATATCTCTTTCCATCTTGCAAAGAAAAACAACCCCCTCTTAACCTTGTCTAGGTTTAGACAAAATATTTGTCTTGAAAATCTCTAGTTAAAGAATCTAAGAACCAATTAGCAACCTCATGACAATAGCAGGTGAAAATTGTAACGGTCCCATGGTCGATCGCTCACGTATTTGATCCTTAAATGTGCCGGTGTGGCATTCCCGAGAAATGGGTAGAAGCGACTAGTCATAAGCATCTAGACCGTTTTGCTCAATTAGTTAAGAGCATGTCGGTTAGAAACGTTACATTTGGTATCAGAGTAGAGCTCAAGTTTGAGTCTCTATGGGGGCATGTATGACTTGGATATCGTTTGACAGTATGGTCTTGGACACCACGGGATGGTGTGGTCTCTGGAGATGCTCGAGGACGACCATAGTTCTAGTGGGAGATATTGTAATGGACACATGGGAGGCCGCTTGAGTAGTGAATGTTGAATGTTTTTTGTAACGGACCCATGGGAGATCGCGTCGAGTGGATCTTGGTATCGTGTTTCCAAGACACTGACATAAATGGATAGAAGGTACTACTCATAACTGCCTAGATGGTTTTGCCCAGTTGGTTAAGGGCATGTCGATTAAGAACATTACATTTGGTATTAGAGCAAGGCTCGAGTTCGAGTCTCCATGGGGGCAAGTATGATCCGAAATAACGTTGGACATTAGGTTATGACTTGGTCTTGGACACAATATGGTGTGGTCAGCGAGTTGAAAAATGGTGTGAACATTTAATATATGCTCGCCAAAGTTGAATTAAAGTTTTGAAGACTTGTAGTCAAAGATAACATTGTAAGCAATATTTTTTATTAGAATGACTGGATGAAGCTTGAAACCTTGGTGCTAAAGCTTGGGGCTTAACCTTCACTATAACATACTACAACTGTTGAGCGTGTTAATCTAATGGGTTGGTTCTATTCAATTGTATTCCACAATAGATTCAAAACTTAATGTCACGCTTCTGCTTAATGGATATTATTAAAGGGTCATATAAGTCACCATATTGAGGGAATTGAACTCAATGAGGATTCCCTTCTCGAACTGGACCTCTGGGTGCTTCGCAATGTTAGACATTATTTGTAAGGCAATTGTGTGTGCACTGATAACTACATAACAATGCAAAGAAGAAAGCAGGGTGTAGATCGGTGCCGATCGGCTCGAAAAGCAACTAAAGGGTTAAGCCGCCCGTTAAGCCCGAACCCAAAAAATTCGCCAAGGCGGGCCGACGTGGTCAGGCGGGCGAACCCGCACAAATGGCGTGGTGGGGCGTTGCGGTGTGGGGGTCGTGCATATTGCTAGGGTTCGGCTATTTAACCCAAACCCGGTCACTACGTGGGATGGCGGTACGAACGGCAAGTCGCGGTGGCTTAGCAGCATTAATTGTGCCTCAGCGGTTGTAGCGAACCCACCATGGGGGTTCCTGGCGAATGGCTGGCGGAATGGCGTGGTAGACATTATTAGAGCCCTGTGGTTCGCCCAGAGAACCGCCGGCGAAATGATGGTGGCATTGTTGTGCCTTTTCGATTCAATTTGGGCGAATTTGAAGAGGCGTTGTTAGTGCGGTAAACAAGGTCGTTCTAGTCGTTTATAAGGCGTTTCCTCACACTATTTACGTAGATCTTTCTCATAGGCCGCATACCCTTTCTTCTTTTTTGGATCGTTTCTATTTCTCCAAACATGGCCCTATGCGAGGATCTGCGCCCTTCTCGAGCGATGCATTTACGGGCTCGCGCTAATGCACACAAATCTGCCGGTTGGAAGTTTCTAATGCATAGCTCTGCCCAATTAAAGCGGAATGCGACATTATCCTGATCTTGCCAAAATTTGCCCCAATTTCTATGGCCATATCGAGTTCTCTCGTATTTCACAAGGAAAAGCGATCTCTCAACCTTTGCCATAAACTTGCGAGTGGTATTTTCTTATATCTTAATCTCATCAAATTGTAGTTTTGTCTTGCCAAATTCCTTACTTAATCTTCATTGCGTAAAAGGAGAGAAGCGTTTGATTTTGTATGCGGTCTTCTTCATCTTCTATAGGATCTAGATATGGCGAGAATCTCTAAACCTCCCCGTAAACGAAGTGCTTGGCATGTAAACAAGGTCCTTTTTCATCACCTTGTCCATATCAAACAAGTAACCTTGAAGCTGCTTTGATCCGCCAGCCAGAATGACTCTTGGATATGGAAATTAGGAGGTCCCGGAGCCATATTGGTTCTTAAAACCTTTGTTGTATGTGTCTATTTTTTACGAACAAATCCGGCATCTCCCGGATCGAAAAACTCTACTCTGGTCATTCTTTGCTCCAAAAATGGCGTTCCATAGCCGCACGGAATCTCTTTGAGGGGCAACTCGAGGTTTTACGCCATATTATAAGTAAATTTGATCAATCCATTGTGAACAATTTGGGCGTGGCTAGAATGAGTATGGCGATTATAAATTCGCTGCCAACAATTGGGAAGATATTTGAAGAGTATTAGCCCGCCATCCGCCATCGCCACGATGGGTTCGAAAGCGAACCCTTAGGGGACAAAAATTCGCCATCAATGCATTACCGCTTGACTCCCTCGCCACCGACATTTAATCGCGGTTTGGGTTGCCTACTGGCGAACTGACGTAAGAATGCCATCGCGGGACATGAACACAACCATCATGCCAAATGCCTTGCGGGTTCCGCCTGGTATCCGCGGGTTCGCCGGCGAATTCACGGGAGTTCGCTCGGGCGAACCCGCTTGGCATGTTGACTCAATTTCGGGAGCCAATAAAGTGGGCGGGTGTAGATAGCATTAGTTAGTTAATTAATTGTCATATGTTAGCAAAGAATTACCTGAGGATTACATGTAGATATCCACTCAAATTTTCAAGCAATGAGAATATATTAAATAAAACGTCTACAAGTCATTTGCATGGCTTCAAAATTAAAGCTAATGTTGGCAAAGCATGTTCAACATGTCAAATCACAACCTGCATATAACTTACATTTTTAAGAGCATGTCCAACATGTCAAATTCACAATCTACATATAAAATACATTTTTAAGTTACAGCCAAAGTTCTTTTCATTCAAAAAGTGTTAAGTACATTCAGTGCTAGAGCATTTCTATCAAACACGTATTGCATTAGAAGCTCTGATGTAGAACTTATGGCGGTAGTGTATAGCAAATTTACGTCATAATTCATAAGTTTTTCATCACAATACTTCCTCGTGAACTTGCAACTCTTAAACAAAAAACTTAGAGAGAAATCACAGAAAGTAGTACATATATACATGCAACAACCCATTCAAAAGGGCCAATAAGCTGCTTGTTTTAAAACAAAACTAACCTTTCAAATTACCAAAAACTCTAAAGCGCACATTCCAGCACAGAAGCTCAAACCTTTTACCTATGATCAGTTGCTTGAACCGATGCTGAAAGGAGTAGCATCAATTTAAAAGTGTCTGATTCCATGATAAGAAACTCGGAAGTTGAAAATCTGCTAGAGCTGTTATTCGCCATTTGATAAGATGATATGAATGGCTGTGCTGGGTCGCCTTAACTTTGGTAAGCTCCTGATGCAAGTCCATGCACGTCAAGTAGAGTAGGACCTATTATAACACTAAGATCTTCAAAACCCATCTTTTCTGAAGCTACATCATATGTTATGTTTGGCCGTTTTACAACATGCTGTAATTGTTATTTGCTAACATCTGTGGCTATAACAGTGTCAAAATAGTCTACTAACTGCAAAAATTATAGACATTAGATTTAGAAAGCCTATAACAGTGTCGAAATAATCTGCTAACTGCAAATATTATGAACATTAGATTTAGGGATACAAATTAGGGTTTGTAAATGGAAAAGTATACCATGCTTGCAGACTGGCCATTTTCGATGCTAACATTCCATGCTTTTGTATGATTCCTTGTATGTGATGCTAAAAAGGGAAAAAGCTCTGGCAGATATCGAGGCCTAGAAAGAGCGTAAATCTCTAATTGCTCATCAAAAAGACCTATCGTAGCTGGTATGCTGGACACCAGAATTGCATGTTTTCATTACCAAAAAATGGTGGACTAAATCCTGCTTAAAGCCAGTAGAGGCAATGCAGGGCCACTGCCTCAGACTGGAGAGCAAGCCCGCCCTAAATATTTCTATGGAAAGCTCTATGCTTGCTTAACCTTGCCGTCGAAAGTGGCTGAAACTCCCTACAGATCCATTCTGGAACTATTGTAGGCTATGGCAGCGATGGCATATGAGAGCAAGCCAATTCTATGGCATCACATAGGCTTTCCTTTTGATTTTTCAGTGTTTAGAGTTGCCCCTAGGGTGCTCATGTGGGTTTTTGGCATATCCTAGGCATATGCTGGAATATGCCTAGGATATGCAAAAAACTACTCTAAACTTATTGTTGGTTGTGTGAAAATCGCCCGATGTTCTTTAGGCCGCGAGTGTGTGGCCCGGATAAGCGGCGGCATCGCCATGCCCTACGAGCGCAGAGGACCAATCCACATTTTCAAGTTTTAGACCCAGAGTTTATTTTGGGGAGATGCTTAAAGAAGAGCCTGTCATTGAATTTATTGGGGAAGAAGGATATGGCATATGTAGAAGTCTTGATCTGTCAAGCATATATAGACGGTCAATCCTGGCATAAACTAAGGTATGGCCATTCCTAAGGTTTTTCGGACATAAACTAAGCTATGGCCATCCGGCACTGGGAAGGGAAGCGTGTGCCTCCAACTCCGGCACCTGTTTGCTCCAAACAGCATGGCAAATGCAAGCTCAAGGCATTATCTGATCCTTCTTTCCTTCTTGTTTCTCATCTATCAGCACTTTTAATGAAAGCTGCCACACTGGGGACTCTCCTTGTGAGTCTATCATTGCTTACAGTGCATCAACTAACATGCCCTTGGCAGACATTGCTTCTCTCTTTTTTGTTGATTTTGATAAAGTAGTGGAGGCAAATAATTATGATGTTAAAGCTGAAAATGTCAAAGACACACTTGTTTACACAGGGGATGTGATCAGAGTCTCTATTTCTTGGTCATGTGTGAATAATGCTAGGAAAGGTAACTCTACCACTTATACAGTTCAAGATGGGGATTGGTTGTCGAAAATAACCACAAAGTATAATGATCTCATCACATACCAGGAGATTGCAGATATTAGTAACATCACAGATGTTAGTACGATATTTCCTGGCCAAAATTTCATCATCCCTTATTCTTATGCTTGTCACTCTCATACTTTCAAGGGCAAGCCTGCTTTCTATGCTACTTATAAGTTCAAAGAAAATGGCACAGTGTCAGGAATTGCTAGAGAATATGGTATTACTACTTCCAATCTGACTGATCTCAATAGTAACAGTACCATCGGCGATGTTATGCAAATTCCAATTACAGGTACCATATATAACATTACATGGTGAAGACATTGTTTGAGAAAGAGTTCCTAAGGAAATTTATTTTTGCAGCATGCAACTCTTCCTTCAATATGAGTTCGAGTGACTATGGTTTAATAGTAGCGAGGAACAGCTATCCACTTACTGCATACGACTGTGTGCAATGCAGTTGTTCTGCTAATGGAGAAGAGTGAGTATAAACTATAAGTCATGGTTGTCTACACTCTTCTTTTTTTGGAAGGGTCTTCTGTTCTGCAGCTTACGTGTCAACTTCGTGTGGATCACTACAATGTGCAAATAGCAACCTAACTATTGGTGAGTCTAGCAAAACAAAATCAAGTGGCTCCTGCAAAGTCAAATCTTGTGTCTACAAGGGATATCAAGGCTCTACAGTTTATTCCAGGTAAGGAACGGTTGGGAGGTTACAACCACCAAAAAAGCTGGATCTATTGATTTAGATGATTATTAATCCTGTTGAACAGTTGGCTGAACTTGGTGGGCATAAACTGAAAGACACTCTGGCTGCTCTTGGCTTGAAGAGTGGTGGCACATGGTTGAAGCATGGTATAGTGTCCCATTATGTTGGTTTTTGAACTACCAAAATAGTACCAAAATTAGTGGGAAATTTAGTTCGACTTGAATTTTGGTAACACAAAAAATGGGGGAAGTTTAATTTTGCTCGTGACAAGGGAGAAGAAGGATCCAGCCACCGCTTCTCCACATTTAGGGCTGCACAAACCCATTTTCGTCATGAAGCACATGATATGCACGACGTTGTGATTATCCAAGCAAGAAAGAACTGGTTATTGTTAATAGAGTCATGAAGCTACCACAGTTGAAGTAAGCAATTTCTTCTACTATAATCTTCTATTATGCCATGCACTTGTTCCAGAATCGTATTTTCTTGGTACATTCAGAACCAGAAGCTTTAAATTTTTGCTTTCGTGGGTCTTTACATGCGTAGAACATGCAATTTTAAACTAGAATTTGGGCAATATTTGAAGTATACTATATGAAGTCACGATTAAATATGTTTGGGCTATATCTAAACTTACATTATGTAAGGAAGGAAGGAAGGAAGGAAGGAAGGTATTTTTATCGTCCACGGAGACCAATCGGTCTATGGGACCCAATACAAAAGCACAGCAAGCGGATTACTACCCGGATTAAAAAACCCCCGCCCCGAAGGGTTTTCGAGGGAAAAACCGTGGCAGCAATCAGCCTGCTGACAAACTGTTCTAATATACAAAATGCAAAAACACACAAATATATACACTCATGCACTTTGCACCGTAGTGTGCGGTCGGAGCAGGCGACCAGGCAAAGGGGCAAAGGTGAGCTCTTGAGATCTAGTACCTCCCGAATATCGACCCCGAAGCCGTCTTGGCCGGGTGTGTTCATCAAAGAAATCGAGGGGCAAGTCCGGCCGACTTTGGCGAGTTGATTCCGCCCGTGACCGACCGAATGATGGGCAATCCTCCGAAAGTGTGAGACTTCATCCTCAATGGCACCCGCTTGACAAAGACTGACAGAAGTACACGGCTGGCCCCTAATCCACTCGCCTGCCCGACAGCGCAGATGGTGGGCACCTGTGTTTAATGGAGGCAATGAGTCAAGGCTTTTCAGGCAAATTGGAACGCGAATAGGAGGCATGGGCCCGGCTAACACGGGTTGATGTGCCCTTTGTAATGGGCCGCTTTCTAGAGGGTCGGGTCCCGTGAGTTGTCGAAGGAAGCAAGGCCTGTGTACTCCCGCAGTCGCCACGATCGGGTCTCTATGTCCACTGCGACGCACTGCTCCCCTCGCGACATCCATCCGGGCGAATCCACCGGGATTCTTTTACCCTCCAACAAGCCCCGAGCCGGGCCATGGCCTATTGTCACTGCTGTAGTTTCAAAAAAGGAGCCGAGCATCACCATATTAACCACTTCGAAAATAGGCGATATGTGTCTATCAAAAGGCCATTGAAGCGCCGCAAGAATCCAGTTTTTGCTTGAGAATCGATAGGGGATCAAGGTTTCACCCATGCATGCCAAAATGCCTTCCGCGACTGCTCCAAGTCATTCAGTGCGAAATAGGACGCATCAGGGCTAAACCGATCGTACATAAGAACAAAATCGACCGACGGTTGCGGCAGATGTGGCCCGATGGCCCCAATCATAGAGCTCACGCACGGTGGTTGTTACGCATGGCATAAAAGCGCTTTCGGCCTTTCGGCCATTACGAGATGGGCGCCCCAACGTGAGCGAAGGGGAACTCCACCCCTAGGTAACTTGTAGGTGGCGGACCTCTATACGCTATCCCCGATATGTGAGGAGTGAGGCATGGGGTGGCGTGAAGAGGATATGAGAACCACCCTGGTCTTGGCCGATTCACGCCAAGATGTCCGTGAGCCCCGACGTAGTAATGTGTCAGGGGGCATCCGGATGAGATTTGCATAGCCGGGGTGTGGGCGGTAAGGTCAACATCGCCCGTGATAGATGAGTGGCATGGATGACCTGGTGCAAAGTTGTATGCCATCCCTCCCATGCTCGCAGAAGTTGGGGTTCTAGTGATCAATGTAGAGGCCAAAAAGTGTTGGTGAGAGGGGCAGCCCCCAGGACCACGATACTACTTGGTGAATGCTTGGCGGCCGTGATCCCCGCCAAAACAACTCTCATACCGGCTGTATATGGCATTCGCGCAAAAGCAGCGGCAGCCCTGGGATTGACGCTTATCTAGCCCATAGCTTTTTCCCCGGGGACCGTGATCAAAAGCCTTCGCTAAGTCCACAAAGCGGCAATACAAGTCATGCCGATGGTTCGGTACATCTTCAATCGCCCAGATGTAAAGATATGGTCAATCGTTGAGTGGCGGGTTCCAAAGCCCGCTTGTGTGAGGGCTCGCACTATCCGCCGCCTTCGGCCAGCCGGGTCAATGCTTCGCCGAGAATGCCGCCCAACGGTTTGGCAAATATCGAACCGACATACGATCGCCCCAGAATTGGCGGATAAAGGTGGGTCGCCCCGCCTTGTGAATGGGGACAACCCCGCTTGTGGTCCATTGTCCGGGAAAACCTTCCGGTGTAATGCTCGCTGAAGGTGGTAGTGAGGATCGCACCGGGCCGGGCCACGCCCATTTGAGTAACTCTACCGCATACCATCGAGGTCACCGCTTCCCATTAGCTGCCCGCAAGGTGTGCCCTCCACAACATCCTCCTCCGCGAGAACCAATGGGGGCCATCCCCGTATTGGGGTATGGGGCGAGCGCCACCGGTGGGTCATAGAGCCGGGCCAGGCACGCGCTCCCACCGCCCCGTGTGATGTCCCCCGTAGGGTCGGGCTGGCCTTCGCCAAGCACCCCGCGCCAAAAGGTTCGGGAGGATGAGTGTCCAGCAGGCCGAACATCTCCCCGATGCCCGGCAAGTACCACGCTTTGTCTCCTTCGCATGGGTGCGGTAATCGCATGGTACCGCAAGCGGGTACTGATCCAAATGTGACTCGAAGCCGGGCGCTATGCTTAGCACTGCATCAAACGTTCATCTAACACGAAATGTTTGGACCCCGAAGCGGCGACGGGGAAGGGGGTCTAAAGCACCTCGTCTGCCGTGATCCCGTAATAGCTGGGTTAACCGGCTCCATTCCGCCGCCTAGTGTGGGGGTCTCCGTAATTGCCGGCAAACAAGGCCCATGAGCATTACAGAAGTCCTCTCACCGCCATAATCCAGTCGCAACCGGTGTGATGGCGAGGCTGGTATAGTGGGAGTTCGGGCGGCTTGCCAAACCATGTCCAAATAAAGTGGGGAGGTGATCTCGAGTCGCACCTCTCATCCCCGGACCGCCCATCCGAAACGCATCCGATGAGATGGCTATCTTAAGAAACCACGAGCACATAGTCCACCACACTAGACCCTCCTCCGGACATTGTCCCCATGCATGTGCACTGGCGAAGCGGGCCACCGCGATGAGCCATTGCAAATTATCAAGTCAAATACCACATAGCAGAGCAATCGTCACAAAGCGAAAGTGACTGGGGGGGTCATGGGATCCTCGCGGGCTGAAGTTGCTTCGCGGATACGAAACCGGCAGACATCGCCGAGGGGGTCAAGTCTCATGGGCCGCTCTACTCCCCGCCTGCGGCATTGAAATTCCTAAGAAGGACTGACCCTACCCAACCTTAAATATAGCGCCAGATGTCATCATATAGATCGACATAAGGGTCCATCTATCCGCGATCGGGTGGCTGGCGATAAGGTGGTGCTTTCTGGCGTGAGGGAAATAACAAAGGCAAAGAAAAGAGGGTTGCCAGCGGTATTATACACACGAACCTTTTAAAATCTTGGTTGTGTGTCGTGCGTCACCCGTAACTTATCGTGCCAAGGTTGTCCGTTAGTAGCAAGCAACCCCACCATGACCCCTCCCCGTCTGCATGGTATTAAAGACCGAGAAATGTTGGTAACCCGGACAGTGGGGGTAGCTCAGGCCCAAGATGCTCCCATGTTCCATGAGAAAGATGAGATCCATATCGCTGCCACGGTTGAGATCGGCCCCCTTCGCTAAGGGAAGCCTCGACATTCCATGAGACCACCCAGAGGGCACAATTCCTATTTGTCGCCCAGGTGGTATCTGTGAGGCGAAAGTGGCTGGGAGGGACGGGAAGGGGTGAGGTCGAAAGGAGAAGTAGATGGAGCGGAGGCAAAGCATGTGGCCGAGGAGGGCGTGGGTCATGAGGGAGCAGGAGTAGGGAGCAGAGAAAGGGGGCCCACGTGGTAGGAAGAGAACAGGGCCACGCTCACCGCCGGGTTGGGGCTGCGGGTTTGCAGCAGAGAGCAGGCTGGCGTAAAATGTGCATCCTGCCCCGCGAACCAATCTTGCGGCACCCCCTTGGTGGCTTAATGCCTACGATCCCGATAAGCTCCCGTCTATGTGCCTCGTTGTGCGGGTGTATGAGGTCCCGGCCCCGTACGTGGATGTCCCTTCAAAGATCTTGCCCCGGGCGCAATATGGCAAAGACGACTGCTGCGTCCCGCAACGCTAATATGACAATGCAGTCACGACCCGCACCTGAGCCCCATAGCTGGGCTGTTCGAGAAATGTGAATCTGGCCGTGAATGTCATCCGGACGAGAATGTGTGTTCGGATGTTGGGGGCGACTCTCCCCTCGTTTCTCGCATGCCTCAACTACCGTGATTGTGGCCTCTCCGGCTCGCTCTTGGAGTTCTCCGGCCTGCTGGGTCAAGGTGGGGAGGGTCGGGCCGGGCGGGGGGGGGTGCTGGTGGTGGCCGGGATGGCGTGGGGTGGCTTGAGTGCAAGGGCAACAAAGGCGCGGGTCCCGCTGCGTCGGCGGGAGGCTCGCTAAGGGTAGCCATGAGCCGCCGCCCCTCGCGGCCACTGGAAGTCGGGGCACAGCTCTTGCAGGGCCGCTGCTTTGGCCATCTCTCCCGCCATACTGCTTTGCGGCCCGACTATGAACCTCGGTAGGGAGACCCCGCCCTGTCTATGGATGGTTGTCCGCAACCCCTGGAGCTGTATGCAATGGCAGTGAGGGCGCTAGAGAGAGAGCGAGGAGGGCACTAGGGAGGGCGCTAGAAAGTAGCTTTGCTTCGGAGAAGCTTTGGATTCTTGCTTTTATGGGCCTTTACTTATGTTTAGGGTCATAATAAAGGAATAGTTCATATAACCTACTGCAGTTATGAACAAAGGATGCTCTTTGGTTAGCTAGCTTGTCGTATTCTTAAAAATATGTGCACACACCTTAGCCATCTTGAAAACACATTATGATCTCAATATTTATGGCCCTGCATTTGTTTATGATTGGGGTTGTTTGAGGCAGAAAAAGTTAGAAAGCTTCACTCCTTGGCATGTGCATGCGCATTCTAAATTAAGAGTTGAACAACCATTGCTAAAGTTATTAAATATTTATTCTGCCGATTATCCCTGTGTCATTCAAAAATCTAGTTGTCTAATTAATGAATCCAGGTCTTAGACAATTTCAATTCTATGTCCAAGTGAGTTTCGCTGCTAATAGGAAGTTCATAAAATTGGCAGAGACATAGCACATGTTTTCCCTTAGCCACAAGGACAAGCCTTCTATCCTGGCAATGATTTACAGATCTTGAGTATTATGTGTAAATGATTCATGTGCCTAAAAGATAGCTTATGCATATTGAATGCTAAGCCTTATTAAATAATATCTAGGAGGCTTTGCTCAGTATCTAGTATTTGATGAATGATGTATTATGGTCAAGACCTTGCCAATGGTGATCTGCATTAAAGACACAGACAGAAAAACTTTGATAAGCTGGGTACCATGTTGTCAGGAGCTTAGAGAGTTTAGAAAGTCAATAACAAAGTATAAGCCACTGCTTTATTACATTTTAGCACACTATGCTATACTCAAGTTTATATCTCTCCCATATAATTTCTACAACTTTTAAGTTTATCACGGAAGAGGGCCCATAAACATGGTGATGAGAATGAGATGCAGAGGATGTGTATAAACTGCTCAAATATCTTTTTTTCCTTCGTTGTAAATAGTTGTAACTCAATATATCTCGAGGCATGTGGTTTATGCTCTATAGTTTAAAGTTGGAGTTTATGTTCAAGATTGTAGAGTTTGAAGATAGTTCAAAGTTTATGTTCATGCTGCATGATGATTTTTAGTCTCACGTATTCATCTATGTTGTGGTAGGTGTTTAATGCTCCACTATAGTTGTAATTCATAGACAATTAGTTTGTAGTTGGAGATGATTTCGCGATCCTTGGTATTGGTTGCGATCGTCTTTGCAACCTTAGCAGTAGTTGCAATGAAGTTGTAGTTTGCGGCTTCAGTCGCAGATATAGTTGTAGTTACTGTTCTGCTAGATGTTGCAGCTGCAGCTCCGACTTCATTTGGTTCTTTTGATAGTTGGAGTTCAAACGTATATCGATGTTGGAAAGTTCGAATGTTTCTGCAACAACTTTATAACATGTAAAATTGCCACAGGGTAAGCCACCGTCTCTCAGGCCTCCCTGACTGATATCCTACTAAGGGGGCCAACGCTAGATGGTAACTCCCCCCCGAACACGGCTTACATCGTACCGTGCTCTCCGAAGAGCAACCTTTGCTTCCATTGCTCCATACATTCCCTCATTCAGCAATCCCAAAGTTTCTTTTATCGATGTTATATGGCCATATTTCCTTTTTCTTCAATATTATTCCGGGAGTTTACGACGCTAGAATAGACCCCAGGAGATATAATATAGGATCAAATTGATCTGAGAATATAGGATCAAATTGATCGGAGAATAAAAAAAGCCACGGGTAACGGTCGATTGATTTTCATTTTTGACTCACTCCTTTGTTTTGTTGACTTGACTCGGGGTGGCAGGGTTTGGGCCTGTGACCCTCTGCGTCTGGAGCGGATGCGCTATCGAATTGCGCTGCATCTTGCTTGCTTGATCCCCTAAGAATAGAACCACTGACACGCTCTCATCTATCTGTGTTCCATCTCCGTATCCCCCCAACAACATCAGAAGGGCCTTCTTTAAGCTGACAATATCCCTAGGATTTGGGTCATTGGGGGTGATCCGACAGAACGGTTATATTACACATTAGAACCACGACATCGTCGCAGCGCCATAACGAGAAATCCCCATTCTCTAACATCATAAAGGGTCGTTGAGCGTTATTTCCTTTCATTCCTTGTCCAAATCAAAGGCCTACTACAACAAATGTTGATAAAATTGGAAGGGTAAACTTTAACAATTGAAGACGGTGTGACACTAACAACCTGCACATGTTGCTTCTATCTTAACTGAGAAAGATATTCTTCTTTTCTTGATGTTATCAAGGTCAAGTTACAAATGCCCTGGCGACAGGCAAGAATTACCACTTCTATTCGATCCTTAGTGTTCCATTGGTAGCCCATCCGAGTTTCCAAAAGTTTTGACATGCCTCATCGTCATTTGTAGATTGAGGTTTGCCGGCAATTCTCTAGACTGGAATATGCTGGAATATGCCTAGGATATGCAAAAAACTACTCTAAACTTATTGTTGGTTGTAAACTGGCGGTCGCCAGTGTTGCTGGGCGGCCGGTGTGAAACTGGATAACCGGCATCGCCATGCCTCTGAACGCAGAGGACCAATCCACATTTTCAAGTTTTAGACCCAGAGTTTATTTTGGGGGAGATGCTTAAAGAAGAGCCTGTCATTGAATTTATTGGGGAAGAAGGATACGGCATATGTAGAAGTCTTGATCTGTCAAGCATATATAGACGGTCACTCCAGGCATAAACTAAGGTATGGCCATTCCTAAGGTTTCTCGGACATAAACTAAGCTATGGCCATCCGGCACTAGGAAGGGAAGCGTGTGCCTCCAACTCCGGCACCTGTTTGCTCCAAATAGCATGGCACATCCAAGCTCAAGGCATTCTCTGATCCTTCTTTCCTTCTTGTTTCTCATCTATCAGCATGGTTATGCATTTAGCTCTTTTAATGAAAGCTGCCATACTGGGGACTCTCCTTGTGAGTCTATCATTGCTTCTGATTGCATCAACTAACATGCCCTTGGCGGAACATTGCTTCTCTCTTTTTTGTTGATTTTGATAAAGTAGTGGAGGCAAATAATTATGATGTTAAAGCTGAAAATGTGTTAGTCCTGTGCCTCCCAGTGCGGGGACTATTCATCCTCGTCGGACGAGTCAAGCTCAAAGATCCTCGATCCAACCCGAATCAGGACATCCAAGCCTCCAATGTAAGACTAAGCAGGCCACTGCTTGATCAAAGCCTTTGTGGTCAACAAGAGGCGCCGCTGACAAGTGACGGTCTGCCACGTACGCTTCAAGGTCGGCGTTGTGATTCTAGGCACTTCAAGAGGCACCGCCAACTTTCCCCAAATCAGGCCTCCTTCCGTGAGTCGGCACCGAGATCAGTCCGGAGTGTCTATATTGGGCCCAAGGCCATTGTACTATATATATGAGTAGAGTTAGCTCATAAGTTTTTAGATGAGTTTTTGAGTCTTGTCTCCTTTCAGTTTTCTCTCTATTGCGAGAGCTCATGTATTTTTCATCATTGATATCAAAGGAAGCTTATCATCTTTCTTTCATTGGTTCTGTTCTCTTCTTTTTCTTCTCTTTCAAAGAAATCCGCCGGTACGTGACATAGTCCCCGGACTCTCTGTTAGATCCATCAAAGTCCACGGAGGGGCTGTCTTCGGGGAGTTCGAACCCCAGACCCCAAACACTGCCGCTGCGCTGGTTCATAAGGATGAGTTTTTTCTCCTACTTTCTTCTCTCACGCCATGTGCGTACTGGTCCGCTTAATTTCCGCCCGAGAAGAACTCCTTTCTCCGAGATCCATCGGGCATCGCCTTGGAGCGCCATGAACGCCGCTTCCGCTTTCTCCCACATGTATGGATGCGCTTTATGACATAGAGGGAGGCCATCTTCTCGCTTTTATCCAGGGCTCAAATCCCGGGCCACCCACCCCTCGCGTGTCAGGTTCATCCTCGTCCCAGGCCCCCTTAAAAGCGTGCAAACATTGCTCACAACCTCGGTCCCCTCATCATTATCGGGGAGCCTTATCCGCTCAACCTTCTCAACCGTGACTTTCATACCCCTAACATGCCTACATCCATCATTCGCCGGGCCATACGCGCCGCTTCGCAAGAACCATCATCTCCCGTGGGCACGGCTTATCCACATGTCTCCCTTTGCGCCTGCCCCGGAATATCCTTTCCCTACGCTTCCCATCGCTTCTTCCGCTTACAACCCACAGATCTCAAAACCAATGCCCGGGCTACTTCAGTTTCAACCGCTAGCCACCCCTTCATCGTGGTCCGCCGTGCACAATGCCAAATCCACCTCAACCTCAATATCCTCACTATCCCCGTTCCCGCCCAGCCCAAAGACTTTCCACATCTACCTTTCAGACTAAACCGACTTATCCCACCTTTGGCAACACGAAAGGCAAACCGTTAGACCAAAGTGCTCAGCCCACATGGAAGAATTTGAGGCTCTAGCTGTCCTAAATGGGCACGCGCAACCTCAACTGAAATTTCACATCTTTTTTCCACCACACCGCTGGGGTTTCCTCATCAATGGCTCATGTCCAACAAAAGCCATTGGAAACAAGACGGGTCCGAAAATGCGACCGCTTTTCGTCTCATTACGGGACCACGGATGATGATCAACTTCATCTCAAGCAACTCAATGAACTTCAACAAGAGCCCACTTGAGTCCGCCCTGGGATTTTATGGATCGACTTCACATTCTCGCCAAGAAGCTCAAGGAGTACCCTACATGAGCCGATTTTGGTCCGGTTTCTCCAAGGACTTCCTCCCCGCTATTCGACTCATGATCAATACCAAGGCCCAAAAACTTTGGAGCGTGCTATCGACCTTGTCAATCACTCCGCCAATGTTTCCTCCCGAGGCGTGGCTCTTCAAGAGCTCCCGCTCATTCCACCTGGCCATGGTTCCACAAACGGCCGCTCAGCCTCAACACGCTAATCCACGCAAGAAGTCAAATCGGGTGCCATATTTGCAAATATCAAGGCCATTTGGCCAATGAGTGCAACTCCACCAATGGCCCGCCTCATTGCAAGCGATGCAACATGTGCAATCATGCTACCGGAAGAGTGCACTCGCACTCATCCCACACCGCTCGCAACAAAATGGTTTATCAAGTACAAACCACACCTCAGCCCCAAACGCACTATCAGCAGCCCACCTCTTCGTGTGCAGCCCACGAACTCTATCGCCATGGGGACCAACCACGGGATCCAACCAACGCCCTCCCTTTTGATCCTTCTAAAGCTCGTGCTATCACCGCCAAGAATGGGGTCATACCACCACGGGCGTGCCCTCAACTTCCACAAGTTCAGTCCAGCCTTCCTCGCACAAATCAGACCACATCGGGTCCGCTTCACGGCTACCAACTCGCTTGCTAATGGCAAACAAGGCCCCCACTCAGTTCTCAAGAAGCCCCCAAGAGCTCAAGAATCACGCTTATCAACCAGCTCCAAAGAAATCAACCTCACCGGATCAACAAGCCCAAGAGGAAATTTTTCGTGCACTTAATCCTCCCGCACAAATTGGCCAAATTGGGTTGGTCTAGTTTCACGCCGCACTCAAGGCATCACGCCCCTTGACTATTATTCGGAAGGACACGCGAAACCCGCCTTTGCAATTGACACCCTTCCTCATGAGGACTAAAAAAGGTTCACTTTGCACCTCGACTTAGAAAAGCTCATGCCAAATGTCATGCCCAAAGTTCGCCAAAGCATTTTGAATCTCATGCAAGCAACCGAAGGCCGCGACATTGGCAAATGTTCATGCCACCACCGAGCTCAACAAAGACACGATCCACCTTCAACATCTCAACCTCCACGCCTCAGACATATCCCAATATTGCAGCCGAGGTTGACTTACTCAAAGAAGTTGCCGCTTCCCCTCGCCACGCACTCCCGCGCACTGGGAACCAAGCAGATCCTTTTTTCTCATGTACCTCTCGAACTCCAAGAGGAGCTTGCCAAGATCAAAATTCCTTTAAGCTTGGCAACCATTTTAAAACTCGCCTCCGCCTCAAGGACCAGCTTACCACTCCCAACCGCTTTTAGTTGGGGCCGTGGGCTACCTCTACACCCACGGTCCATGCAACGGTGGGAAATCAGCAAGTCAACCATGTTCAAATCGATGGAGGTAGTGCAGTCCAATCTCATCACGGACAAACTCCGCAAAACAAATGGGCATCACACAACTCTTTCGTGCCCCATATGACATCAAATTGGCTAATGGCCATATCACGAGACCTCAAGGCCACACCTATTCTACACATCAACATTGGTGATCTCCGCTTTCCCATGGAATTTGGAGTTTGGAAAGCTGGTGAAGATCCGTGACTATGAAATGCTGGTGGGGAAGACCCTTTCTCCCGGGTGCAAAGAGTATCCACATCGGGCCACGCGGACCGCTTAGTCATCACAGATGGTCATCTCAATGCCACAATGGACTTGCAAACAGGCCGGATCATTTTCGCTGACAATGCGGAACCCCTCTCTCGCATTAATCGATTCAAGACGCCGTAATATTTATCAAGTTCAGCTACCCCTGCGCCCGCCTGGCCATCCTACCCCCAATATGCTGATCCTTGGGGAGAAATGACTCTTGATCGTGACCAGTGCCGTGGCTGCCTTGCTTGACCCCTACCGCTCCTTGCAATCGAATCCAACGCTGATCACTTTTTCGATACGGGACACTCCAAAGAACTCCCCGCTGATGTACACGCCGGCCATGAAGCAACCACCGCTAGATGACACCGAAAGCAACCCTTTTTTTACCACGCAGTGCCACGATCCGTTATGCTCCAACCTCCCCGCACACATTGTCCAGATAATCAAGTCATACCCCATATTCGCACTCTCAAGTCGAAATTGTGGATGTTGGCAACAATCAACCCGTCTCAGATTGTCGCAAACCTTCCGCCCTTATCAGAATCAGGGGGCCGCCACTGCTCAAAAAATTCAAACACATTTTCACCGAGTTACAAAGATCCGCTGGGAATCAACAAAAGCTTGGGGAACTCACCATTCCTACCAAATCTGATGCACGACCGCTGTAGCAACGACAAGATGTGCTCAACCCTAATTACCGCGGATCGCCAAGGCGGAAATTGACAAACTCCTTGCTGCAGGTTTGATCTATGAGGTCAAACATTCAATGGGTGAGCCCTATCGCCATTGCCCTTAAGCACAATGGTAAGATCCGCGTCTGCGGTAGACTATCTGAAACTCAATCAAAGCCACTGAAGAGCGTGATCATTTTCCACTTCCCCTTCACGCACTCAAGTTCGAAGAAGTGGCCGGACATGAGATGTACTCCTTTATGGATGGTTTCTTCCGCTACAATCGATCTCCATCAAAGAATCTGATCAACTCAAGACCACTTTCACCACCCGTGGGGCACTTTTGCCTACAAGGTGGTTCCTTTGATTATCCAACTCTCCTTCAACATTTCAACGCATCATGCTCTCCGCTTTTCATGATTTCATGAAGGAAAATCCCTTCTTGCAAATTTTTCAAGATGACTTCTCTCGCCTACAGCCCATGGCTGACCATTTGATAAATTGGAACTCGCTTTCAGAAATGTGATGAGTCCGCATTAGTCTCAATCCTGAGAAATGCACCTTTAAGGCCACTTCGTGTTCTCGTTAGGGCCATGTTGTCGCAAGAAAGCAGAATCACCACCGATCCCGCCAAAATCGGGCTTGTGTGCTAAAAGCTCAAGCACCAGCCAATATCAAAGAGACACGCTCTTTCCTAGGAAAGGTCAATTATTACTCCACCTTCATACCTGGATCGGGCAGCCATTGCAGATCCCATTCATAAACTCACGGGTGACTAATCCACCGGGCTTGAATTCCTGTGCGGAAGTCGCTTCCAACAAATGAAGCTTTTGCTTACTCGTGCACCGGTACTTGTTCCTCCTCAATGGGACAAGCCCTTTCACGCTCATGTCGATGTCTCGGGCGCTTGCTATTGAGCTGTTCTTTCTCAAGAATATGATGCGCATTAATCGATAAACCAAATCGCTATGCCAATTTAAAACTCAATTCTCATTGAAGCGAACTATTCTCGCCACCTGAGCGCGAAGCTTTGGGTCTCATTTTTTCAGGTCCAACGCCCCGCCATTACCTTTTGGGCAGTCAAATCAAGTTCTTTGTGGACCACCAAGCACTTCTCTATTTGATCAACAAACCACGCCCCACGGTCGCATTGCTCGTTGGGTCCTTTCTTCTCCAAGAATTTGCTCCTTTTGAAATCGCTCATAAGGTCGGGCAAATCTCATGTTGTTCCGGATTATCTTTCACGCATCCACACGGATGATCCCGCAACAGAGTCTCGACGCCTTTCCCCGATGCTCAACTTTTTTAGTCACGGCAACACCACATTGGTTCCATGATTTTCGCCAGCATTCTCCTCACGTGTGCTCTTCCACCGTAAGATGAGACGCCTTCTCCCCGCCAAGCGACAATCCCTGCCGCTTATCAATTTCTCCGAGAGGTCCGCGGACTACACCATGGTTGCCTGACATCTCTACAAAAGGTAAGGACACCATCCTTCGACGCTGTGTTCTCCCTCATGAAGTTCCGCACATTGTTCGAGAAGCTCATCAAGGGCTCCTGGTGGTCATTTTCATGGTGACACCACGGCACGCAAAAATTCTTCTTTGCTGGTATTATTGGCCCACGCTTCAAAGATGCTCACGCCCACGCCAAGACGCGGTGACGCTTTGCTGGCCGGTGGGACGCTTCCACGCCCGCGGACGCCTTTTTCCTTGACGCCGGCCGCCACGCCACTTCCTTCAAAGAAATGGGGAATGGACTTTGTGGGACCTATAGACCTCCCGGCTGCACACACTCGCGTCTCGATACATCCCGGTTCTCACCGACCACGCCACCAAATGGGCGGAAGCTTGTGCACTTCCGCACAACACCGCTGCAAGCACGCCTGTGAGTCCTCTATCAACAAATCATCACGCTGATTCGGGCTGCCCTACCTGAGCTGGTCGCTGATCGTGGTGTTCATTTCATCAATCATACTATCAAAGAGTCGACGGATTATCTCTTTGATACATCATCACAAGAGCACACCTTACTATCCTCAAGGCAATGGGTTGGCCGAAAAGCACCAACAAAACTCGGGTCACCATTCTCAAGAAAAATTTGTGACGCTTCCCGCATTGATTGGCGTATGCACAAAACTTCCTACAGTTCTTTGGGCCTACAATACTTGTTTCAAGATTGCTACGGTCACACTCCTTTTAAATTGGTTTATGGTCGAAGCTCTCATGCCCTTTGAATTCATTCTTCCAACACCGGGTTTCAAACCGGCTAGCACGCTTCATAATCCACCACCGCTTCCTCAAAGAACGGGTCTATCAATTAGAACAGCTTGGATGAACTTCGCAGGATGCTTATATTCGTGTTCTTCATGGACAACAGCTTGCAAAAATCTTTACATGACAAACGCTTGAAGACAAAAAAACATTCAAACAAGGAGATTTGGTTCTTCTTTATGATTCCGTGTACAAAAAAATTTTCCTGTAAACTCAAGTTTCGTTGGTTTGGCCCTTATCAAATTGTTCAAGTGGTTAGACCAAGTGTTTTCCAACTCGCTGAATTAGATGGCACTCCATTACCTACATTAGTTAATGGTTTTCGCCTCAAAGCATTTCAAAGACACGTAAAGTGAACATCCCAACACGTAGACAGCCTTAATCAAACACCACGTAAAGTGACTAGAAAGGCGGTAGATTATATTATAGTGGAGAATTTTTACAAAATGTGGGCGCAGCCCAGCTATTTCCGCTTATGGGCACCGCCCTATATATACAAAAACGGGCTCGTGAGCCCTATCTACTAAGTCCTAAGAGGAAAAACCCCTACTCCGGGTTCGGAGCAGAGGTGATGCGAGGAGATGGTAGAGGTTCCAAGCCCCGATCCCGGAAGGTGCAGAACCACCTCCATCCCGCTGGTCTTCGGTCGGGATGTTCAGCCATCCCGCACACACCAGCCGCCCATGCTAATGCCAATGTTGTGGCAGCCCGAGATCCGCATAGCTTCATCTTACAAGTGATCCACTCCCGACAGCTTTCGGGCATGGTGCAATCTTCGCTCAAACCAAAGAAGAGCCCATACCGAAGCGCCATCGATGCCTTCGCTTTCTCTCGGTTCGCCTTATATAGCCAATCGAGGACCTCCTTGTCGACGTGGACCAATCACACAAATCGCCAACGGTTGCAATGCAAGGTGTTTCTAAAAGGAGAATCTGTTTCTCCCGCCGCAAGATATCTAGCAATGGTACCTTTCCGACACATTCCTTTTAATGATATCCCACTTCGAAGTTGCCAAAGATTGAATGCCATTCCTTCTTTCCACGCTCACGAACATTAATGGGTGTCCTTTGCCATCCGGTCACATCCGATCTTTCTTTCACGCCTCATCCTCACCGGCCCATTGCTTCTCTCCCTTACGCTTTTGGGGACTTAGCCAAATTTTTGCCTCTCAATCCCCTTCTTCGTGATCTCTTGACACTGCATCATCAACGGTTCCTCGCTTTCGACTCTTCATACCTCTTCACCTCCTCCAGCTTGCGCCTCTAAAACAAACTTTTTCGCTCCTCAAGGCTTTCATCCTCCTCGCGGCTCGACTTTCGCCTTCCGCCTTTGGCATCTCTCTTCGCTCGCAGAATCATTCTCATGGCTGCCCCAAGATTTTCTACACTTCAAGCTACCGCCTCCCAAGGATCCGCCCTTTTTTGCATCTCAGATCCTTCTTGACGCCCACTTTCCGCTGGAAGCCCTTGTTGGCCCTAATAAAGACGTCGCTGAACGACACCAGCCTTTTACTTAATTTTCTCAAATGGAACTTCCGCTCCAAATCCCGCCTCAGCTTGCAGTTAGCTTCATCGCCAATATTGTTAATGTAGCCCGCAAGGGTACACCATCGTGGTCGATGGCACCACTATTTCATTGACTCAACACTTGATTTCTGAGGTATTTCATATTCCCTTGCACACTCCTTTGTGTATCATGGTTCCGCTATACGTGATATTGATGTCACAGAGTTTGGTGCACCCGCTTATCACGCCAATGTCCATCGCCCCGACCAATATCGACAAGCCTCATGAGACCTTTTGTAAAATTTTTGTGGCGAAATTCCTTGGGTATTCTATCAAGAACACCCATATCAATAAGCCTTTCTATAACCTGGTCCCATCAAGCTACACACCCAAGCACCACATAGATTGGCCCCAAATGATGTTCTATCGTTTTCCAAGAAATGGACCGGGTACCACTTCCATTTCTCGGTTTCGTGGGAGGGCACTTTCAAGCCCTCATCCGCCATTACTTCCCTCCCACACCACCAAATTCTCATACTTCCACTCCGGCCCCCTTCCGGGCCAATCACCAAGTTGGCACATCACGCCCATCTTCCCCTCGGGTCATGACCACAAGCCACACTCATGTCACCGCTCTTCCTCCGCTACACCATCCACTTCACACCATTTTTCACAAACCTCCCACACCGTGCAACAGCCAATTCCACCACCACAACACCCTCGCGGGCTTGTTGTATCAAGATCGCCAGGATGCTCAAGCCGCCGACTTAAGTTACTGTGAATCCCAAGACGCCTTATGAGCTGGGTTCAACGCACTAGAGGCCTCGATGCAAGGTACACCAAGACCTTCAAGCCGCGAATCGCCCAAGTTGCAACTTTGAGGCCAAACTTCAAGACAAGCATGAAGCTCTCTTTACGTGCTCATGCGGATCTCAAGAGTACACAAGCTCAAGTCAGCCAAACTCGCAGATCAGCAGGCTCAGCCCAACCGGAAATTCAGACTCTATTGAGCACAACAAGTCCAAAGTCGCTCTCCCGAAAAGTACCAAGGATGAAGATATTGCTAAACTCAATGCCTTGTACTGAATCGTGGTGAAAACTTCCGCGACTCAAGTTCAAAATCTTTCAGCCCGAGATGCCAAGTTGCCTCCTTGACGGCTCAGCCTTTCTACACGCACCTCCTCGTGATCACCTCTTCAAGATCTTTTACGAGGTGCGTAAAACGTAAAATACCGATGACGCGGAGATTGCCCGGTTTCGCCTCAATACACCGGGAAATCTTCCTCCTGTGTCAATCCTTTCTCGTAAGCTGGTCCGCGGACTGGGCCACGCCCTACTTGAAAAGGAAAATAGGATCCGCGGATTCAACAACAACCGCAAAGAAGTTATTCGGGCCCACGATGAGGCTCAAAACCAAACTTGACGCCCAGACTTCAATTCTTCACGTAATGCCGCTGGACTTCCCAGCCCTCCCGCTATCATGATTATGTGGTTGCTCGACGCCACCTCTTCCTTTCAAAGTGGCACGCAACTGATGGCCCCGTGGATATCCCAATCGAAAGCAAAGGCTGATTTTTCTCTGATTTGGCCGTAACTCTCCATTGAAGACAAAGGGTTGTGTTGTGCCCTTGTTGTCTTTGATCTCATAATCGCGGCCGATCCCGACTTTCACTTTCCGCGTGGTTCAGCCCATGGCTTATATTTTTCATGATTTCTATCCGGGTGATACACGTGAAAATTTTGGCAATGGGCCACGCCAAATGTTCTGTGGTGACCCCATCAAGCAAGAATGGGTGCTTCAGATAACAATCCATATCTTATGGATCCCCGCCGCACTCAAAACTTTTCATCGAGTACATGCCCGAAGCTTGCCAATCATTTATCTCTCGGGCAAGCGGAAGCGCCGCAACAAATAAGGAAGTATCTAGGACATCCCAAGATCTTCCCTATGCACAAGTCTATATGCAAAGCACCTCGCCGGTTACAATCCGCCATGTGCTCGTTGGATAGCAAGACGGGTCCCCACAGGATGGGATAGCCCTCCCGCCAACTCTCACCGCTTTCTTTGGGATCGCTGGTGTGTCGCACTTGATCCAGATCTTGTCGGGCCAATTCAGTGGAGACTGCCAAGAACCCACGCCCACGGGCATGGTTCCTTCTCCCTATGCTTCCCCTCGGTGTACCTCCACGCCCTGTGTTCCCCGACTTCCGATTGGCGCCTTCCTTTTTGGACCAAGGTCATGGATGGTCATGCAGCCGGACACCACCTCGATCTCGACGGATCTCCGGTGGGATCCACGCTTTGTTCGGCCCATCACATTGGGAAGAAGGTGCTACTCGACAACACCACAAATTGATCTACATTGCTAATGAGCGGTTGGCAAAGCCCGCGGATGCGCTTCATGGTCTCAACACCTTCTTGCGTAACGCTTCCACCTCACCCCGATCCTTCGGCCCATCTTCAAGTAGGATTTTGCGCTGCCCTCAAATGCATTTTGCTCAGCTTCCTTAAATCGGCAAAAGGCCCCATTTTTCATCGCAATCCAAATGCCGCTGCTTTTGGCCTTCGTGACTGCCTCCCTCATGGAGTGTCAAGACATTTCTTCGTGACGCCCACGCCGTGACTTGAAGACATGGTACGCCTCGCTTTCTTATTGATGCTGATCCCCGCCCTTGGCCAAGACACACCTCAAGCTCTTCAATCACGCCAAGATCTCATCAGCCAAGCACCATAATGGGGCCTGGCCCTCACCCCCGAGGAGGATCACTTTCAGATCGATGGCTTCCCCGCCCCAAACGCTTCCTCCTTTTTCTTCACTCGAAAGTGTCGCTTTGCGGGGGAGTGTTAGTCCCGTGCCTCCCCGGTACAGACTATTCATGCATACGCCGACCAGGTCAAGCTCAAAGATCCTCGGCCAACCACGGGTCGACATCCAAGCCTCCACGTAAGACTGCTGTGCCACGCAACCAAAAGCCTTTGGCGGTCAACAAGAGGCGCCGCTGACAAGTGATTTGCCCGCCACCGCCTGCCAGGCTGGCCGGCGTGATTCTAGGCACTTCAAGAGGCACCGCCAACTTTCCTCAGAATCAGGCCCTTCCGTGAGTCGGCACCGAGATCGGGCCGAGAGTGTCTATATTGGGCCCAAGGCCATTGTACTATATATATATGAGTAGAGTTAGCTCATAAGTTTTTAGATGAGTTTTGAGTCTTGTCTCCTTTCGCTTTTCTCTATTATTAGAGCTCATGTATTTTCATCATTGATATCAAGGAAGCTTATCATCTTTCTTTTCATTGGTTCCATTCTCTTCTTTTTTCTTCTCTTTTCAGCAACCGTCAAGTGACATAGTCCCAGGGATCTCCCGTTAGATCCGCGGGTCCTCGCCAGGGCTGTCTCTTCCAGAGTTCCCGAACCCGCATCTTAAAACAAAATGTCAAAGACACACTTGTTTTACACGGGGATGTGATCCGGAGTCTCTGCTTTCTTGGTCATGTGTGAATAATGGTTAGGAAAGGTAACTCTACCAATTTATACGCTCAAGATGGGGATTGGTTGTCTAAAATAACCACAAAGTATAATGATCTCATCACATACCGAGATTGTAGATATTAGTAACATCACGATGTTAGTACGATATTTCCTCGCCAAAATTTCATCATCCCTTATTCTTGTGCTTGTCACTCTATACTTTCAAGGGCAAGCCTACTTTCTATGCTACTTATAAGTTCAAAGAAAATGGCATGTTGTCGAATTTATAGAGAATATGGTATTAATACCTAACTGACCGATCTCAATAGTAACAAGACTACCCGGACATGTTATGCAAATTCCAATTACAAGTACCTATATATAACATTACATGGTGAAGACATTGTTTGAGAAAGAGTTCCTAAGGAAATTTATTCTGCAGCATGCAAACTCTTCCTTCAATATGAGTTCAAGTGGTTATGGTTTAATAGTAGCGAGGAAGCGGCTATCCACTTACATCGCATCATGACCGTGTGCAATGCGCTTGTTCATAATGGAGAAGAGTGAGTATAAACTATAAGTCATTGTCTACACTCTTCTTTTTTGAAGGGTCTTTTGTTACCGTAGCTTCACGTGTCAACTTCGTGTGGATCACTACAATGTGCAAATAGCAACTTAACTATTGGTGAGTCTCTGCAAAACAAAATCAAGTGGCTCCTCAAGAAAGTCAAATCTTGTGTCTACAAGGATATCAAGGCTCTACAAGTTTATTCCGTGTAAGGAAAGGTTGGGAGGTTACGCACCACCAAAAAGTCGGATCCGCTGGTTTAGATGATTATTAATCCCTGGAACAGGTTGGCTGAACTTGGTGGGCATAAACCTAAAGACACTGGGTCAGCTTCTTGGCTTGAAGAGTGGTGGGCACATGGTTGAAGCATGGTATAGTGTCCCATCATGTTGGTTTTTTGAACTACCAAAATAGTACCAAAATTAGTGGGAAATTTTAGTTCGATTTTGAATTTTGGTAACACAAAAAATGGGGAAGTTTAATTTTGCTCGTGACAAAGGAGAAGAAGGATCCGCCCACCGCTCCCACATTTAGGGCTCGTAATAAACCCATTTTTCGCTATGAAGCACATGATATGCATGACGTTGTGATTATCCAAGCAAGAAAGAAGTTGTGTTATTGTTAATAGAGCCTGAAGCTATCACATTTGAAGTAAACATTCCGCACATTTTTTTTTGAAACATCTTCCCTTTCAATGTAAATGCAAGATGTTTGTTTTATCTAGGATTTCCCATCATCTCCGGTCTCGTGAGCGAAAGGTCAATAGGGTGGTTATTATAAGGTAGCATTTAAAAATCGGCATTTTGAATCGAAAAGGCAAATGCCTGTGTTTGGATGGTTTGCCAATTGAGTTCTTCCAGGGTATTGGAAATGGCCGGAGCCGCATGTGTATGATGCTTCGCGACTTTCGGGCAAATCCAACGCTTTGGATAGAATTCTAAACCACGTGCCATCTCACTCATCCCCAAGGTCAATGTGACGCCCTAAATCATATGCCCTTAACTAATCAAGTAAAACCGTCTAGACGCTATGAGTAGTCGCTTCACCCATTTATGCCGGGTAGTCTCGAACGCCTTCAGTTGTGCATACCTTCAAGGTTCAATACTGAAACGTCTACCATGGGTCTAAGTATAAACAAGGATCCTCGTGACTATTTCAGATTACGGCCCATCACCCATCACATCCAGATATAAGATCTTCGCCAAGGCTTTGCAGAAGGGTAAAGGGACATCTTGGCAAGAGTCCATCTCAACAACCCACGTTTCTTCCAAAACGGTGCATTTTGAATAATGTTGCTGCCGCTATGAGGGAAATTTATTGGGCACGAGGGCAAAACCTTCCAGCTGTATATATATCTTAAGTTTGATTTTGCAAAAAGCTTATGATGCTGTCGCCTGGGAATTAAGGCCGCTGTATGCTAAGACCGGGATTTGGGGAACAATTCACATCGATATTATGAAGTCGCGATATCTCGCCGGTTTAATCGGCACATTCCATGGTGAGCCGTGGTTGGAGGGTAATCTGGCGCAAAACCTCAACTAGAATGGTTTTAGGACCTGTGTTGCTTCTGTGCAACCACTCCTAAACCTAAATCTTGCAAAAACTTCTCACCACAAAGCCCAGTGATGCACGGCTTCCCATTTCAAGAAGAAACCAACATTTCCCTGCTTTTCAATACCAAGCACAAATAACCTGAGAATTTTACTTGGGAAAAAGTATGAGCCGGATCCCAACACTTGATATTAAAAAGAGTGCAAATCCTTTTTGAAGTCGGACAGGTTCTAGATACTTGAAAAATCTATGCCCGACCTAGTCAAAATTGGTCATACTCTTTCGGTAGAGGCGTAAATTCTCAAATGTTTTGTGAGATATTATTTTTGGACCATTTGGGACAACCGACCGACGTTCTTAGAGGTAAAGTGCAAACACCTTTTTGGGGTTTACTTTGAATCTTTGAATGAACAGTAATTTACAATCGGGACATTGTTTTTGATGACAGAGATATTTATTTATATGTTTTTGTTTTTCCCGGGAGTAATAGAAGAGAATTAATGAGGTTTTGATAATAACATATGGACTGAACCTTTGCTAGAGAGTTTTGTAGCGAAAAAGATAGGTTCTTTTTGACTCTTATCGATAGCTAGGACTTAGTTTTGATTAAATATTTATATGTTTTATGTTTTGAATGCAAGATGACTATTCTTATGAAGCCTATTAGGATCTTTCTAATATGCAAGAAAAAAAAACTAGAACAATATTTTGCGTGATATGCATAACTTTCTTTGAAAAGGAAGTTACAGAGGAAATTTTACCAAAGTGGGATTTTCATTCACTTTAACAAATCATCTAAAAGGCTCCACATAACTTCAAAATAACTCACAATTCAGAGTCAATAATACTTCCTCGGCTCCGGGATGCATTAATTTTAATTACATTTCTTTTGCTCAATCAAGTAAATTCACGCAAAGAAGGAAGGTCAAATCCACAATGCGTAAGATGTATTGACATGTATGTTTCACAGATCAACAATCTCCCCGTCGCTAAAAGCTCCTTGGAATTTCCTAGGTCGATTTGCCCCTTTTTTGAAAATGCTTGGTTCATTTCAATTCTTGCAAAATCCAGCGGTATCTACATTTTAGCTTACGAGGTTTGGGAGTTCTTGGGATCACTCAAGGTTAAATCGAGGGTATATAGTCATGATTAGGTAGTTCCAAAATACTAAAAATCCGTTCTTGGCCTCGCAAGAAATTTAGGTTCTTGTTTTCTTGGAAGAAATATCCCACAGCCGGAATGGAAAAAAGTGGGCCAAGGTATAAATATAGATCCATTTCCGCGTTTATTGATTCGTGGTCTCTCCCCATGCCAAGCTTCTGGGCCAGAGCCAATTTTGGCATGCCATGGGGGGCGCCACTTGGCGTAGAGGATGAGAGGGTAGATAAATGGGGGTAGGATGTAGGTAGGTTTTATCATTTTTCAAAAGGCCACGTTTCAGGAAGGCCATTTAGAAGGTCGATATAACCTCTTTTTTTCAAAAATGTTTTGTGGGGTGGCATGTTTTTCATGGGCTACTGGATAGTATCATCAAATTTTCAAATGGAATACTTTGATTTTTTGGAAAAATGGAAATTTTAGGCATGGGCTTGGTGAGTTGCTTAAAAAAATGGTGAAGATGTGGCATAGGGTTGGTAACCATCTTTTCCCTAGTCAAAATGATGATTTTGGTGAAGTGGCATGAAGTATGCTTGATAAGGGTGGACACCTTGCGATGTGATATGAATGGTGAAGTGGAATTATGAATGATGAAGTGGATGTTTGTATCTTTTGCAATTTCTTTTTGACATGAAAATGCTACTAGGGAGCTCATTTCTTGGACATGTCTTGCTTTTTTTGTCCTTCTTTTTGTAAGACCTAGTAGATATTTAGACCTAGGTACTTTTTTGAAATGAATTCATGAGGCTCCCTAATGCTTGACTTTGGTGGTGGGTGGATGGAGCATGGTGTGTGTGTTTCATTTGACTAGGGAAAAAAATGTTACCAACACCATAGTATGTAATAAGGAGGGAGATGGAAATGTGGAAAAAGAAGGCTAGGCATGGAATGGAGAGAAATCCATCAAGATATAGAATAGAAAAGAATGGCTAGGCAATTCTTTAAGAACTTTTAGAATATCAAACTTCAATGCTCAAATGAACAAGATATCATACCAAGTTGTGATCTTGCAAATCTTCAATAGGGCTTCAAATTTAGTAACTTGCCTTGTGACCTTCCATTTAGCCAAAATACTCCTTTGATGTTTTTCTCAAGTGAATGTCCTTCTTTGGTTCTTGAGTCCTTGTGTCTTTTGTAGCTTTTGAAATGGTCTTCAAAGTTGCAACTTCAAATACTCCTTATGTGCTTATTGAACCATGTATTTGGAAATGCTAATGAATTTCTTCCATCTTTGCCATGAGTGGCGTGATCATCTAAAAAAAAAGAGGGCAGATTTGGTTCTCCGGCTCTTCAAGACATTAATTCCTTCTTGCGGCATGCGAATGTTGCCATGATGGATGGAATGAATGGCAATTATGGGAGAAGATGTTTGGAAAGCAAGTTTATAAAAGAAAGCAAGCCTTGAGTGTGTCGGATGATAATGAATGAACAAGAAGGTGAACACCAGAATGTGATGCAAGAATCCGCCGTTTCAACATCTAGTCGCCCATGTGGTGATATGGTGGCACTTTTTCGATATGAATGTATACTCAAAAGGAGTAGAAAAATGATGAAGTATGAATGGTGGACTACTCTTGAATGAGAATGGAAGGTTTATGAATGAAGGCGGAGGGTGTACAAGTATACAAAATAAATTAAGGTTAGCATAAAATGATGTGGTGGTGGAAGAAGTGAAGACAACATGTTCATCAAGGTGAATGGATGAGAAGGCGAATAAAGGTGTAAGGAAAATCAAGAGGGTGGTCACGTATGGCAAAAGTATAATATTAGGAGGGAAAGGCAGGCCTTTGTACTTGTAGCCTTGAAATAAACATTTTCTAACTTGCTTAGAACCAAGGATTCTAATTTATCAAATTGCTATAAATGAACTAACCTAAAATAAATCAGCACTAAAGGAACAATACCTATTGCATTTGCAAAAATCCTTTTATCCATTACTTTGCCTATTCTATTTATCAAATTTATAAATGAACTAACTTCTAAGATAAAATAGACTTTAAGAGTAATACCCATTGCCTTTGCAAAAAACTTTTTATCTAACACCTTTACTCTAACATCCTATACAACAAAGTTTATTCAAATAGACTAAGGGCAACATGTTTTGCGCCAATATAGACTTAAGATGTAGAATGTTGATAGGATTTGGTAAGATTCTTCCTTCGTATAGACTTCAACCAATATCCTTGGCCCACGGGTCTGCAACTAACTAAAAAAGGTCCTTTACTCTTCAAATTTCCCTTTTCCTTTGCCTTATTCCATTTTAGGACTAGCTCTCCATCTTTCGAAATACCTTTGCAATTTGTGTGTTTCTTTTGAAGGTCTGTAGATCTTTTAGCCTTTTTAATAGTATAGCATTTTGACTTCATATCTATGCTCTTCTAGTTGCATAAGCCGTACATACACCTTCTTCAAGTGCTTCCTCTATTTCCAAATTTAATTTCAAAGCCATTCTCAAGGATGGAAGCTCAAACTCTTTGGAATGATAGACTCTATCCCCCATAAACTAGACTAAAGGTGTATGTTTGGTGAGGAGGTTTTGGTTGTAGTTCTGTAAGCCCACGAGGCATCATGCAACCTCAAATGCCAATCCTTTTTTTTTGAGACACTAATAGTCTTTTTTGGGGATAGTTTGAGCACTTTGTTAGTGGATTAAGAACCACCATTACCTTGGGGATAGTAGGATGAACTCTTAGAATGTCTTTACTTTGAGAGTTGCTAGCAATGTAGCTATAACATCATTAAAAGCGTCAGCCTCTTATCGATGCTAAGTTTGAAGGGGACACAAATCGCATGGATATTTTCATGGATGAACCTAAGCGGTGTATAAGCATTTGCTTGTCTGGGGAGTAGCTTTCAGCCCATTTTTATAAAAATAATGTCGGTAAGCAAGAATATACCGGTGTTAAGTGAAGGTGGATCTATGAGTGTCCTATGAAATCAAAGTCCCCGGGACTTGGAAGGGTCCCGGAGAAGTTATGGCAAGTTAAAGGCGGCTGGTTGAAGAATTCTTCTACCAAAAAATTGGCATTTATGGCGACATTTGATTGTTTTCATAGCGGGTCCTTGAAGAGAGTTGGCCAATAATAACCAGCCCTCAAGATTTTTTTTTCAGAGTATCCGCAAACAAAATGTCCACCACACTCCTTCATGACATGCTTCTAATACTAACTTAGCTTCTTCTTCATCAACACACCCTCAAAATGATACCCTCTTTGTCATACACCCGCATAACACATTATCTATTAGCTTGAACTTATTGCATTTTTCCTTGAACCTTCTTTTTTTTGGTTGGGTTGAGTTCTTCGCATCTCATTTGATTCCAAATATCTTCTTATATTCGGGCTTGTTAAAAATCTGCCTCGCACAAGGTTTACATTACCGTGATCATCTTGAACCTCATGGAGTCAAACCTTCTTCATCTTCCTTTCAAAACAAAATATTAGTCAAATATGTCTTTGGGATCATTTACCAAATTAATCACTTTAACAATAATATCATATTCTTTGAATCAAAAAAGCCCATCGCAGATATCTTGGCCCGGTCATTTTTTGGAGAACAAACAAAGAGACAAAGGATTTTTGCTTCATATACTTAAGTATGACTGTTTTGGATAAGATGTCTTGTCAATCAATCAAAACATAAGACCCGCCTTGGTGCTTTTCTCGAGCCTTAGGTACCTCATTTGATAGACCAAATCTTTGCTAGAAAAGTTACCACCCCTTCTGGCTTGCAATAAAACCAACCCTACACTCTTTTTTGTTATATTATAAGCTTCCAAAAAGGTTTAGTTGCATGGGAGGTTTTAAAGTCTGAGAATGGAGATGGCTTATAATACTATCCGAAGGCAAGTTGGCAAGTCTGAGTCCACTCTACCATGATTAACTTACTCATCACTTTGGTGTATTTGCCTACCTTGGTGAGATCGGATATAGAACTCTGATGTAGAGAAGGGAGGAACATACATTCTTAAAAACTTACCATACCTAGAAACTTTTACCTTTACTTGATTTTGCGTTGATGCAAGCTTTTTAATGCTTCCACTTTGCTCTCGACCACTTGAATCCCTTTAGAGGAGATCTCATGCCCTAACAATCCTCCTTAGAGCATAGAAATACACATTTTTAGGGTTTAAACTCACCTCCCTTCACGCACATGCCACATATCTTAGAAGTTAGATGAAATGATCTCACAGTACGATCCCAAAGAGATCATCAAAAAAACTCTAAAAGCGGCGGGGAGGCATATCCTTGAATATAGTATCCATTGTTCTTTGAAAAGTTCTTTGGAGCATTCATCAAACCAAAGGCATTCTCTGGCAAAAGTTCCCCATGGAGGATGAAAGTCTGTTTTAGTTGGATCTTCTAGCTTCTGAAATTTGGTTGAATCACGAGAAGCCATCCAAAAGAGTATGTCTCCTTCCTCAATAACAAGATAAAACCTCTTCCAAAAAGGCAAGGTAGGTATGTTTTAACAAAGGGTCTTGTTCAAATCTCCTCAGAATCAATGTTACAAATTCGATAGGTTTGTTCTTTTTTCTAGGGCACAATGCATGATAACCATCCTCGATTTGAAATTCCGATTGATCACTTGCGTCTTTCATTTTGAATAACTCCTCTAATTAAAAGTCTAGCAAGGCCACTAATCCTTCTTAGTTTTGCAATCATTGTATGACACCTTCCTTAATTTTATTTCAAATTCACAAATGTTTTTACCACACCTGTCAGCTCATTATAAACCCATGCAAAAAACATCTTTCCATTCTTTGAAGAAATCTATTACCATGCATTCATTCTTTCCTCAAACATATCACCAACATAAAGAGTTCTTCTTGTCCATTTTTTCTATCTTAATTTCTCTTTGTTTTTCACTACTAGCATTGATTACCAATATAGGATGTAGGCTGTTTGGAGTTCTTCTTTCCTCACCTCTTCCTCCTTGATACAAGACCCATACGCCAAATGTTCGAAAGCAAAACACCTACACCTGGTATCAGCCTTTCATTGAACTTTCTTGTGCGGTATGAAGTAGCTCGAGGATGCAAATGTTGATAGTTCCTCTAGTGCTTGAGTCCTAAGTATAATCATCTCTTCATTTTTGGTTCGATATCTCCCAAGATACTTTGCCCATAAGCTTTCGAGAGTCTCCAAATACAAATGATTAACCAGAACACCTAAATGCTTAGCCTCTTGTAGTCCAGCTATCAAAGCTTTATATTCAGCCATGTTAAGTAGCATTTTGATGAATTACGGCCAACTTTTTGCCATTGGTTTGTTTGACCTGCCCCTAAAGAATGGCGTGAGAAGAAGCTATACTCAATTTCTTAGAGACACCACCATCAAACCATAAATAAGCAAAGTTTATTTCCTTATGTACATTGCATACCTTAATTGGTTGTGTCTACCTCCTATATTGGTCATGTTAACTTCATATACCCCAGGTTGATTGGATATCACACATCCTCTTCAATGAAGTTAAAAATCCAAACTCCCAAGCTTGTTGTGAATAACAAAGCTTTTTCTTCCATCAGTTATGGTACATTCCCCTTTTGACCAAACAGGTCTGGCATCTACTGTTGGCCATCTCCTTCTCCAAGTAAATCTCCAAATGTATGCGCTTTTTCATCCCATTTCCTTCAAATGCAACCACAACAAAATTAGCAAAATGCCACAACAGATTCCTTCAATATCTATTGGTACTTTACTTACAATCCTATGGGATTAATTCTTGAGTTAGAGAAAGATTTCAAGTACCATAGGAGCTTTGTCTACCTCTAAGCCACATTGTTTCATCACATGATGTGGCATAACATTTAGAGGTGATCCCCCATCCAACAATACCTTAGACAAAGCTCTTTTCCCAATGTTACTGACACCGTGAAGGCACCCGGGATCATGTTCATCTTGTACTAGCATTTGCTCCTCAATGTGATTTGTAAGCATAATTTGCTCCTCTTATTGTGAGACAAACACATTCATCTTGGGGTCAAAGTTAAGCATCTTCTTTCTATAAGTGGGTGCAATCCTTAACAATGTGAGCAAATCTACACTAACTTTTGAATTTCTCATAAGTATTTCAAAATCATCACCATCCTTATCTTTTTAGGAATTTCCCCGACAAGGCCGGAGGTACAAGTGCTTGCCACCATCTTGAATGCGGGTTGCTTGTTTTCATAGTTTACCTTTGGGGTACTAGCTTCTATTTCTTCTTGAGATATCCCCTTGTCTTTCATTCCCCTGTATGCACAGCCATTATTTTCTTCCTGCTCTTCAAATTCTGCATAAATCCGATAGATAGCTAGTTTTACAAGTATTTGATGCGTTGCTTGTTAGGTTCAGCGATTTTGGCTTTCTCTTGTCTTGCAAAATACTCTTTTAACACTACATCTATCTTCATAATGTCACGTAGCTTTGCAAAGGCAAAACAGGACACTCTTTTTCCATAATGGCCTCTTCTTGTTTTGCAAGGCTATCCTGTACCAACAAACATCAGGAAGAATGAGTTTCTCTCATACAACAATGTGCACAAAGGGGATAATTTTTCTTTTAGGTCTAGATGCTTTCAATTCTTGAAGTTGCTTGGTGACCTCGAGTAAAGCCTCCTTAACTTTATCAATCTGCCTTGGTAGTAGCGGAAGATCATCTTGTCGATTCTTCGGTGCTTGGGTTCTTCTTATCTTTTTTACGGCATATCTTGGTATAGCATCAGACACCCATATATTCTTGTTCAAAATCGGGAGGAAAAGGATCACTAGTGATGTGAATATCATCTGGTAAATAGGAAAGTACATCGGCAATCTCAATGGCCTTGTTAAAAGCTTTGTGGATGGTTGCAAATCCCTCTGTTTTGTAAATCTTTAGCATCTTCTGTGTACTCTTGGTCTACCAGTCAAACCCCTTATGAAAGATGCAACAAGGTGTAAGGTATGGTTAGGTACTTGATTAGTTTGGCATTTTGTTAAGTACACATGAAATCTTTCCACATATTGGTGAGCAGTCTCACCATTTCTAATATGAAAGGTTTTGTAATTCAAAATGAGATCTGAGGGGTCATAATTTACCAAATCTAGATAAGAACCTTTTGACAATTTCATCCCATGTGTTGATACCATCCTTATCACATATTCCAACCAAGCCCTTTACTTCATCATTTTTGACTTACTTCTTGAATTGGCAAACTTAGTCCCTTTCTTGTGTCCATATTCTTGATAATATTCATCAAAGATCTTAAGAAGTTGTTAGCACTCATGCTAGAATCAAATGTAGGAGCGGGGAATGGGGACATTGAGTTCAAAGTATTGGCGGGCATACTAGCATTGAGATTCTTGACTTATTAGGATGTCTGGACACACCTTGAGGGTAGCTTGTGTTTTATGTATTGTCCACCGGCATGGTGGGATGTTTGACATTTTTGGTTCCATAGAACCGGGTTGGATCTCGGTAGGAGCCTCCAAGATGTTGAGGGGTAATCTGGCAAAACCCTCAACTAGAATGGTTTAGGACCTCGGGTTGCTTCAGGCAACCACTCACGAATTCCCTAAATTTTTGCAAAACTTCTCACCCACAAGCACATTGTTCGGCTTTCCCATTTCAAAAAACTGTACTCTCTTTTCAATACCAAGTGCAAATAGCGGAGGTTTTATCTTGAAGAATGTATGAATGTGATCCCAACAAATAGTATTAAAAAATGTACAAGACCTTTTTGAAGTCGGAGACTATTCTAGATACTTGAAAATTATATGCGACCGGTCAAAAGCGGTCAATACCCTCAAAGAGAAGCGAAATTCTCAGATGTTTTGTGAAATATTCTTTTTTGATGGGACAAGCTGTGACTAATCAAATTGCTATTGTAGATGGCGTGCAACACCTCTTTTGGATTTATTTAGAATCTTTGGATGAGCGAGGGGTAATTTGCCCTTGTGTTTTGTTTTTTTGATAACGAGAGATATTTATCTAGATGTTTTTGCTTTTCACGGGGACAAAATAAAAATTCTTGGGATCTTGATAACAATAGATGGACTGGACTTTTTTGTTTAAGGAGTTTGTATGGCGAAAAGATAGGTTTTGACTTTTATCGGATGTCTTAGAACTTAGTTTTTGACTAATGTTTATATTTTTTGTTTTCTTTGGATCGGAGCGACTATTCCTATGAAGTCGAGGATCTTACTAATATCAATGGGATTAAAAACTAGAACAATATTTGCGGATATGCATAAATTTCCTTGAAAAGAAAGTTGAAAAAGAGAATTATACCAAAATTCAGTTTTCATTCATGACAATCATACTTGGGAGTCTCACATAACTTCAAATAGCTCACAATTCATGAGCCAATAATATAGGGATGGACGAGAATATTTGATCGACTTTCTTGCTCAAATCGAGTAAATTGATGCAACAGGAAGGTCAAATCCTGGCGAATGCTTGACATGTATTTTGTATCAACAATCTCCCAAATCATAAAAAGCCCTTGAAATTTCTGAATCGATTTGCCCCCTTTTGAAAATGCTACGTTCTATTTCAATTCTTGCAAATCCAGCGAGTTGGAATCGTTTGCTTACTGGGCTTAGGGTTCTTGAGGTCCTCGGGTTAAATCGGAGGATATAGTCATGATTAGGTAGTTTCCATTTTGCTAAAAATCGTTTCTTGGCACATAAATTTTGGGGTTCTTGATTTTTCTTCGCGAAAAGAAATATCCCGGGCGGGAATGAAAAAAGTGGGCAAAGGTATAAATATAGATCCATTTCCAAGGTATAAATATAGATCCATTTTATTGATTCGTGGTCTCCTCCCACGCAAATAAATCGTGTTTCGACTTGGCATGCCGAGAGGGCGCCACTTGGCGAAGGATGAGAAGGTAGATAGATGGAAATTAGATGTAGGTAGGTTTTACCATTTTTTTTAATGAGCTGCGTTTCCCAAGGAAGCCATTTAGAAGGTCAATATAAACTCTTTTTCAAAAAATGTTTGTGCGGTGGCATGATTTCATGAGGGCTACCGGTGGTATCATCAAATTTTTGAATGGAATACTTTGATTTTTGGTGGAAAAAATAAATGAAGTGACTAGGCATGGTGAGGTGGCAAAAATATTGATGATGTGGTACTTAAGGGTTTGGTAACCATCTTTCCCCTAGTCAAAATGATTTTTTGGTGAGGGTGGCATGAAGTATGGATGATGTGGATGACAGGTGTGATGTGAGTGGTGAAGTGGAATTATGAATGATGAAGTGGATGTTATAACTTTTGCAATTTTTACATGGAATGCTACTAGGGAGTTCACCTCTTGCATAGTTATACAAATCTTGCTTTTTTGTCCTTCCTTCTTTTTGTAAGACCTAGTAGATATTTAGAACCTAGGTATTCTTGAAATGAATTCATGGGGCTCCCTAGTGCTTAACTTTGGTGGTGGGTGGATGGAGCATGGGTGTGTGTTTCATTTGACTGGGGGAAAAAAGTTACCAACACCATAGTATGTAAATGGAGATGTGGAAAAAAAAAAAAGGCTAGGCATGGAATGGAGAAGATGATTCAAGACATAGAATAGAAGAGAATGGCTAGGCAATTCTTCAGAACCTTAAGAATATCAAACTTCAATGCTCAAATGATGAACAAGATATCATACCAAGTTGTGATCTTGGTGTCGAATTTCTATTAACTTGCCTTGTGACCTCCCTTAGCCAAAATACTCCTTTTTATGTTTCCCAAGTGAATGTCCTTCTTTGGATCTTCAAGTCCTTGTGTCCTTTGTAGCTTTTCAAATGGTCTTCAAGTTGCAACTTAAAATACTCTTGTGTGCTTATTGAACCATGTATTTGGAAATGCCAATGGCTCTTCTATCTTTTGCCATGAGTGGTGACACACACAACTATGTGTTTCTCTCCTTCAATTTCCTTATGCAATCGGGTTTGGATCTTTCCGGTCGGTAATTTTGGTATCGGGATTACGATATACAAAGCTGTTGATAAAAGCTTTCGGTGTAATAACAAAAGCGTAAAGACCATGTTAGCAAAATGATAGCCGACAGCCGGATGCCAAAAGAGTATTGAACTATACTATTGTACGAGTAATGTATGTTCTATGTACATAAATGTCCATCCAACAGTTCAGCGATCACATTCTTCTAATCTAATCTAATGTATATCATCTAATATACGATACATTGATTCGATGCGATTACGATTACATCCAATGTACATCTAATGTACATCTAATGTACATCTAATTAATGTTCAATATTAGTACATCACATTAATGTTACAAATATTAGTACAACTAATGTACATATGTATGATTTGTTTAGCTTCATTACACGAAAAGTACACTAAAATGCAAAATGATGTAATTTTGATATTCAAGTACATGTAAATGCATTTTGCATGGACATGTAAGTGTTAATGGATATGTACATTTAAAAAGTACCTAATAGCATCTTTTCAAGATTTTGCTACTATACAACAATGTAAAAATGTAAACAATGTAAAATGCAATACACATTTCATGAAAACCATGTGTATTCATTAACTGGTCACTGAAAACGAGAACTAGAATGCAAGGAAAGAAAGTCATGAAAAAATTTTGGAAGAAAACATAATCTCCAAAACTGAATTGATTCAATTACAAGAACAAAACCTATGAGATATCAAAGTATTGTATTGCTGTGTTCTCCCTCTTCATGACATCTCTAACCTTTGGTGAAACTTTGGTATTGTCAGCCAAAATTCCACCCGAGCGACATTTGATTGAATCATTGATTCTATTTGATCTTGGCATCCTTCTGCCCAAAGCCCATACATTGCTCCACTTAATGACATTATCTTCCTTCTTCTTGCCTGACTTTGGATAATTTCTTGGGCGTATCTTTAGCAATTTTGAAGAAACATTCTTGTTTATATCTCCTTTTTTCCAACAATCATTGATAGCGGGTGGATGTTTTGCAACCAGATTTATCTTTGCTATTAGCCGGACTTTACTTCTTGAAGCCCATCTTTCAAGTTCGATCATTGATTTCATAACAATAACCGGAAGGATTTCCAATTACGGGTTGAAAAAGAAAAAGCTGTCATCTTGCAGCAAGCGACACAAAAACTAATCTTTGATCACGGGCGAAGCGTTTGCCGACAAGCGAGGATGCAATCCACCAGACACATCAACATTTGCTTTTTTGTTTTTGTGGCATAACTTAGCGGCCAATGTCGGCATACTTGGTAGCAGAACCATCGCTTCCATTGGAATTCTCACCCTCCATGAGCAGATAAAAATTGATTTGTATTTCTTGTAGATTCAATTGGCATGTGTTTGCTTCTGGAATTTGTTGATTGTTAGTCACGTGAAGGGAATTTTGGAAGGGAGGGGCCGGATCCATTGATTGGTTAGATTGGTTGATGGTTAAACCATTTCCGGGGACTTTGTCGGGGATGATCTTACAATCATTACATATCGACACAAAACGACAAACCATAGTATCTTGATGTACATTCAAATGCCACCCCAAAAAGCACAAATTAGATCCTTCAATTCGATGCGATATGCATTACACCCTTTCATGCTTTTACCCTCGGATACTCCGGGACCTCTCTCTCTTACCGGCAAGCAAAGCTCTCTTTGCAATCTCCTGGAGCTTGTAGGAGCCGACATTACTCACCCTCATTATTTCATGCACCGGCTCACATGCGTCATCATAATTGTTTGCTCGGTGGGCTGTGTGGATCCAGCAATAACGTAGGGAAACAAAAGGCATCGACAGCGGCACACCAGACGAACAAGCGGGGAAAAATGGTGCCATGGCACCATTTACGCATATGGTGGCAAGCAAAAAGAAGCACTACACGCAAGCAAATAAAAGCCATGGCGCCATTTACTTATGCATTGGATGTATTGACGCACCCATGCGAAACAATCTACCAAGCAAATGGCGATGCGCGCACATTGCATTTAGATTAATGTTGACACCCATGGAAGCAATGCCAACATGCATTTGCCAAGAAAATGTTGCCATGGCGCCATTTGCATATGCATTGGGTTTATTGACACCCATCGAGAAGCAATCTACCAAGCAAATGGTGCCATGGTGCCATTTGCATGTGCATTTGGTGTATTGACACCCATAAAGAAGCAATCTACCAAGCAAATGGCGTATGGCGCCATTTGCATGTGCAATGTGTATTGACACCCTAGAGAACAATACCAAGCAAAATGAAGCCATTTTGCATGTGCATTGGGTGTATTAACACCCATAGAGAAGCAATCTACCAAGCAAATGGCACCATGGCGCCATTTGCATCTGCATTTGGTGTTGTGACACCGATAAAGAGGCAAAATACTAACCAAATGGTGCCATGGCACCATTTGCATTACGATAGTATTGACACCCATGGGCGACAATCTACCAAGCTATTATATGCCAATCTAGATGTTCACTACAAAGCTGATTACGAACATGGCAAATGGTAGCTGACGCGCCATTTCCCTCAGCTTTGCTCATTGTTTCCCAAGCTTTGCTCATTGTAGGCCGATTTTGAGCAATATTTTTGGTAAATAAAACCTAGCGCCATTTGATGAACTTCGAATGCTATTAGACCCACTTAATACACAACCGGGGACCCTATAATAGGCAGTCAAATGGTAGCGGTGAAAACCATTTACAACAAACTACTAAAAAAACCTTCAAGGAGCAGACATACTTGCTCTGGCTGAACTAACCCGTTGTCTCCCACAACTTTATGCCTCGGTTCTTGATTTCCATGACGGCCATGCTGATTTTAGAAGATTGGAGTTCGATGGGCTATAAAAGCGTTGACGTAGAGAATAGGTGCTAAAAAGCCAAAAAGGTGGCACAAATTGAAGTGACAGAAGCGCTGGGTCTTTGGCGGCTAGGGTTGAATTTGCGACAAAAGTTTCTAATACGAATAGCAAATGAGGTTTAGCGAGCAATGAGACACTAACTATGGAAACCTTGGACATTTTAGAATTTGAAATTTTAGCGGCTCAGTGATCTACTTGGCCGGTAAATAACTAGGGGGCGTGGTGGTTGCCCATACATAATGAAAGCTAATCAGCTAGTGGCGGTGTGAGAACCATCTTTCGCCATTGAACTAAAATTTCAAATTCAAGATTTCCGCCCTTAGCCAGCCACATTTGAACATAAAATTTAAAAATCCCCCGTTGTGGCGTTCCACATATTTATATGCCTTTTTGAGTATAAATACATGCGTCACTATGAATAGTAATAGCACATTAATTATTCATAACTAAGGTTAGCTATGTTAATAATTAAATTATAAGGTGGAAACCTAACCCAAAACCTAATTCGAATTTGGGGCTTATTCTAATATTAAAAAGGGCTAAAATACCAAATTAGTTAATTAATACCCGGCCCAAATCAATTGGGCAGGCGGGGTTTCCATTTGGACACCCAAATTTGGGCTTTGGGGCCCCAATTGGTGGGAGGTGGAGATGGAGATGGAGGAGAAGCGACAACCAAGGCACCGGCCAAAATTGAGATGGAGCCATCCCAGCCGGTCCGGCGGTTAGTTGTTTTGGGGAGTGCAGGGTCGGGGAACTCACGCAGGCGACCCCTCTGTGAGGACAGGTGGATCTAACGGAGGAGAATCAGGGGGACTATGTCACCTGGGGATTTGCAAAAGAAAGAAGAACAAAGAAGGAAGAAAAGCAGAACAAAGGGAACAATGGGAGGGAAAATGATAAACTTCCTTGATATCAATGATGATGAACATACATGAGCTCTGCATGTCGAGAGAAATGAAGAGACAAGACTAAACTCATCTAAAACTCATGTGCTAGCTCTACTCATATATATAAGTACAATGGCCTTTGGCCCAATATAGACACTACGGTGATCTGCGGTGCCGACTTACGGAAGGAGGCCTGATTTGAGAATCTTGCTGGCGGTGCCTCTTGAAATTCCTAGAAACCCGTGTGGTGGCCTTGGCGGTGGCTGTGAGGTCATCACTGTCATGGCGCCTCTTGGTACTTGAACCCGAGGCTTGGGCTGGAAGTGCTGTGCAGTCTGCTTGGTCTCCTAGCGGGCGGGCGGCCACGACCCGTGCACATGCATGGATCCTTGGACTTGACTTGGTCGTCATTATGCATAAATAAGTCACTGTACCAGGAGGCAGGGGACTAACCTCCCCAGCGACATTTTCGAGTGAAAAAAGGAAGTGTTTGAGGCGGGGAAGCCATCGGTCTAAAATAATCCTCGGGGGAGTGAGGGCGGGCAATATAGTGCGTTGCCAATGAGATCTGGCGTATTTGAAGAAGGGAGGAGAGTCAAACCAAAGGCGAGGATCGGCATCAATAATGAAAATGAAGCGCCTACATGTCTTAAAGAGGCGGCATGGGCTTCGAAAAACAAGCCCAGCGCACTCCATAGTGGCGAGTCACGGAAACCACGAGAAAACGCGACAACAGCATTTAGTTCTGATGAAAATAAGACGGCTATAGGTCAATTTGAAACAAAGAGATACATTGAAGGCGACGAAACGCTGAAAGGTGGGCGAAAGGATACAGTGAGGTGGCGGCGATGCAAGAAAGGTGTCGAAGACCATGGGGTCACATCAGCCGGGCGTTGCCAACCCGCTCGTGGCAATATAGATCAATTTTGTGGTGTTATCAAAGTGGCACCATCCTCCCAATGAAAGGGCTCGCGGGGATCCACCAGGAGGTCAGGTGAGATCAGGTGGAATCCATCCGGCATGGCCATCCATGTCCTTGGTCCAAGGAGGCATGTCGGAGGTCAGGGGAACCTGGGAGCGTGGAGGACCTGGGGAAGCATAAGGGAGGAACCATGCCCCAGGTGGGCGTGACAGCTGAGGCTACTCGGTGTCCTGTTGAGGACAAGGGCGGATCCCGAGGCTTTGCACCAATGGTCCCAAAAGCGAAGCGGGGGCTGAATTCTTTGGAGGGCAATCCCCAACAGTGGGGAATCTTGCTATCGGAAAGAACCTTGATTGATTGTAACGCACAAGGTCTTGCGTATAAACTTGTGCAAGGGAAAAGAATCCTCGGGATGTCAGTGCTTCCCTATCCATTACTTGGCGCCTCGGCTTGCAAAGGCAAATGATGAAACAGCTTCGGGGCATGTACTCTTGATGAAGCGTAATGCGATCATGATCAGCCGAATATGGTTGTTATCCAAAACAACCATTGAAAATTGGGGTCACCACGAAGAAAGTTCTAATTGGCCATCGAAATCTCTCATTGTATCACCCGGATAGAAATCATGAAAAATGTAGGCCATTGGTGAACAACTCTGAAAGGTGATGAAATCCAGGATCACACTTACAGAATTGAATTAGAACCAAAGACCAAAGGAGCCGCAGCGCAACCTTTAATCTTCAATAGAGATGCGGCGGTCAGAAAGCTCTGCCGGTGCAGGAACGTTTATGCTGGACCATCAGCCCCATGCCGCCCGAAGAAAGAGGTGTCGGCCGAGCAACCACATAAATGGTCAGTTATCGCTATGATAGCGGAAATCAAGTTTGGTCCCAGGCTCATCAGCCGGCCCGAATACTTTAAGGTATTGTTGGAGTCCGAGATCGGTTGTTCTTTTTCTAACGAGAAAGCGGGACTGATCCCGGACCGTTTAGAAGTCGTGACATGTGAGGAGGATTGCCGAGCATTGAGTGGCTCCGACAATCACCGGCATCATCAAAATTTTTGTTTCGAACCTCAGTAAGCTGATCTTGGAGATGTGGTAGAGTCTGCGATGAAGGGAGGCGTCAAAGAGGCAATGACGTCACCCTGTGTAGGTCTTGTGCTTGAGTGTTGTAATTCGAGAGTTCTGTATCACGGTACGCCGAGGTTTGGCAATATCTTTATCTTTGGCAACCAAAAAAGTCTCGTGCGCTAACTTGCTCCAATAATTCTTGAATGGTAGTGCACCAATTGTGCCTGGCGATCGGCAAGCGAAATAATCTGATTTTTGGGCGGCAAAAGATCCCTCCACAGACTGTAAAAACCTCGTGCTTGGCATTTGGAAGGTCTCAGTATGAACTTGCGTGGTGCTTGACGAAAGGTCTCGGTTGAACCCTGCGTCTGAAGGCCTCAGGCGGGTTTGAACCGCATTCATGAGAGCTTCCTGATCTGCTGTAACGAGAAGCAGCAGCTTGAGCATCTGGCGGAAAATATTGATACAAAAAGCTGGCGAGGTGCTGTGGTGGTGGTGGAACTGCTGTTGCCTTGTTTGGGATGTTTGTGAGACATGGTGTGGCGGGTGCTTGGTTTTGTGGCGGGAGGAGGCGGTGACATGTGAGTCACGGAATTTGACATGACCCGAGGAAGAAAGAAGGGTGTGAAGTGCCAACTTGGTGGTCCCCGAGGGAAGGGGCTGGCAGGTGGAATCATGAGGAATGAGGAATTGTGGGAGAAATGGCAGTGAGATGGGGAGGCTTGAAGATAGCCTCCACGGAGGCTTTCCAGAGATAGGCGGCCAGAAAGGCGGTCAACTTCTTGGAGAAAGGCGGTAGAACAACAATTGGGGGCCAATCAGTGGTGGTTGGATCAGTACTTGATGATCACCATATTATAAAAAGGCTTATTGATATGGGTGTTCTTGATAGAATACCCAGGAACTAGCGCCACGAAACAACAAAAGTTTCATGGGGCTTTATCCAAATATTTGTCGGGCGATATGCGTTTTGCGTGATAGCGGAGCACGAAACTTCATTGACATCGAGATCACAATAGCAGAACCAAGATAAACAGGAGTTTGCAAAGGAATATGGAATACCTCGGAAATCAGGTCTTTGAGGTGGCGAAATGGTGGTGCCATCGACCCGGTAGTGTGTATATGAGTTACGACCAGCGATAAAGCCGAAGGCTGCTAAGCCAGTGCGGGATTTAGGCCGGAAGTTCCATTTGTATGAAAAGGTCGATACAAAAGCCGGCGTTCTGGAAAACTTCGGTCCAGACCAACAAGGGCTTCCGCGAGGAAAGTGGAAGCGTCGAAATCGCATTCGAAAAAGCCGGTTCCACAGGAGCGGTAAGCAGAAGTGTAAGCAGGAAATTTAGGGCAGCCATGGCAAAACCCGAGGAAAAGAGCGGTGATGCAAAGGTGGAAGCGGAGAAACGGAGACGAAGACGAAAGCAGAGAACAGGTTTGACCTTATAAATGGAGAAAGCGAAAGGGTATGATGAGAACCGCGCGTTGTCGTGCAGTGTCGAAAAATAAAGAGAGGGATTAAAGAGAACAAAACGCGCTTCGAATCCAGAACAACAAAGGAGGAAGCAATGAGCTTGGTGGAGATGGCGTGAGAGAATGATCCGGATGTGGTGGCCAAAAGGACACATTAATGTTGATGGTGAAGAAGGAATGGCATTTAATCTGCAGCAACTTAGTAAGATATCATTAAAAGCAGATAACCGGAGAGGAATTACCATGGCTAGATATCTTGTGGGAGAAAAGATTCTCATTTTAAGAAAGCGACCTTGCATTACTGCAACCACGTTAGCCCGAATTACTACGATTGGTCCCACGTCGTGAGGAGTTCTCGGAACAGCTATATAAAAGATGAGCAGGTGGCCTTGAAGATATCGATGGGCCTTTCGGTATGTCTCTTCTTTGGTTTGCATGACAAATGCACTATGCCGATCAAGCTGCACAGGTGGATGCGTGTTCAAAAAATGGGATTTCACGGACCTGGCGGTGCCACAATGGAACGTACTATGGGCGGGTGGTGTGCCGGCATGGCTGGACATCTTAGATCCCACCCGGGATGGAAGTGATTACACTGGCGGGACCAGCCTGAGCACAATTTTCCACATCTGCATTATCACCTCACTCCAGAACCGAGTAGAGGGTTTTTCTTCTTGGGGCTTAGTAGATGGGGCTCGAGCGTTTTTGTATATAAGGGCGGCGATTGCCATAGCCAGGAAATATTTGGGCCGGTGCCCACATTTTATAAAAATTCCACCTATAATATAAATATGCAGCTGGTTTAGTCACTATCATTTGTGTTTGTGTAGGGAACGACATCCTTTGTTGATTTTCACTTTACATTGGTATGAAATGTTTTGGTGAAAGCCATTAACCGATGTCAGGTAATGGGTTCCATCTATTCGACCCGGTACGGAAGGCATTTGGGGTTGAACCACTTGAACTATTTGATAAGGGCCAAACCATTGAAACTTTAGTTTACAGGAAAATTTTTGTCTAGAGAATCATAAAGAAGAACCAAATCTCTCCTTCTTTGAATGTTTTTGTCTTGGGGCGTTTGTCATGTAAAAGATTTTGCAACCGTTGTCCATGAAGAGCAGCGAATATAAGCACATCCCTTCTAAGTTCATCCAAGCTGATTCCAATTGATAAACCCTTTCTTTGAGTCTGTGAAGGCGGATTATGCATTGCTTGATTGAAAAGCGGAAGTTGGAGAATGTACTCAAAAAGGCATGAAACTTCTTGACCATAAACCAATTTGAAAAGTGTGACCGGTAGCTGTTTTGAAACAAGTATTGTAGCCCAAAAACGGTGGGGAAGTTTGTTTTGCGGTCGGTCACGGCGTCAAAGTTTCTTGAGGAATTGTGACCCGAGTTTTGTTGGTGCTACGCCATAGCCGTTCCTTGAGGATAGTAAAAGGTGTGCTCTTTTGATGATGTGTCGAGGGAGATAATCCGTCGGTTCCTTGATGGTATATTGATTGATAAAAATGGACACCACGATCAGCGAGCCAGCTCAGGTGGGGACGTAGAATCGGCGTGATGATTTGTTGATAAATGACCTTGGTACGTCTGCGGTGTTATGCAGGTCACAAAGCTTCCGCCCATTTGGTGCGTAGCGGTGAGAACGAGAATGCCGAGCAGGTGTCTCTGCGCGTGAGGTGGGTCTACAAAATCCATTCCCCATTTCTTTGAAGGAAAGTGGTGGCGGCCGTGAGAGCGTCCGCGAGGTGAAGTAGTCCACCGGCAAAGCATCCTACGTCTTGAGCGTGGGGCGTGGCGTCTTACTGGCGTAGGCCACAAAAATAACAGCCGAAAGGATTTTCGCGTCTGTCGCCGTGAAAAATGACCACTGCAAGGCCCTTCTAATGAGCTACTCCGACGATAATATCACGGGACCTCATGAGGGGCTCCTGGCGTCGAGGATGGTATACAGCCTTTTTGTAAAGATGGCACGCAACCATGGTGTAGTCGCATTGGACCTGGCGGAGAAATTGATGTCACGAGTTGGCCGGCGGCTGGAAGGCGTGGGGTCCTTTGGTGGAAGAAGCTGTGAGGAATCTTCTTGCGAATAATACTGGAACCAATGAGGAATTGTTCTGCGTGACCCGAGAGAAAGAGTTAGCGTCGAGAAGAAGCGTCACGAGACTCCGATGGAGGATCGTCTGTGTGGATGCGTGAAAAGATAATGTCCAGGACAACATGAGATTTCTGGAAGCCTTGGCGAACATAATTCAAAAGGTGCAAATTCTGCCGAAGAGGACAACGAAACAATGCGGCGGCGTGGATTGTTGATCAAATAAAGGGCGCATTGGTCAACAAAAGAATTTGTCGGCCCAAAGATTAGTGGCTACAGGCGTTGGGCCTTAATTAAACCAAGGCTTCACCAAGCTGTGGCGAGTAGTTGCGCTCAGCCGAGGGAGTGAGTTCAAATTTGGCGTATCTCGGTTTAAGTTTGTCGATTAATGCGCATCATATTCGCCCGAAAAAACGGCTCCGGCGCAAAAGCGAGAGACATCGACATGAACATGAAAGAGCTTGTCCCATTGAGGAGGAAACGAAGCGGGCTGAGTAAACCACAAAATAAGCGGTGGAAGCGGTATCAACTGCAGAATTCCAAGCCAGTGGATTCATCTATAGCGTTTGTGAATGGGATGCGCAGTAGGTACGCGAGTCGAGGGAATGAAGGTGGAGTAATAATTGACCTTACCGGAAAGGCGTGTCCTCTATGATATTAGTACGATTAGCAGGGCTATGGCGCTAAGCCTTGATTTTAAGCGGGATCAGAGTGGTGATACACCTTTCAGATGTCTATGAACACAAGTGTATAAAAGGTGCATTTCGGGGATTGAGACTAATGCGACTCATCATTTTAAACGAGGTTCAATTTATCGAATAGTCTGACCATGGAAGCGTAGGCGAGAGAAGTCATCTTGAAAAATTTACAAGAAGGGTTTTCCTTCATAAAATCATGAAAAGCGCGAGAGCATGATCGCGTTGAAGCGTTGATGGAGAGTTTGATAATCAAAAGGACACAACCACAGGCAAAAATTACTTACCCAGGTGTGGTCTTTGAGTTGATCGGATTCTTTTGATTGAGATCGATTATGGCGGAAAAAACCATCCATGAGGTATCTGCCTATACTACTCATGTCCGGCGGCCTCTTTTAGAACGTGCGTGAAGTGGAAAATGATCGCTGGTGGCACGATTGAGTTTTACGGTAGTCCATAAGCGGAGGATCGCTACCATTGTGTGTTTGAGTGCAATGGCGGAGGGCTCACCATTCGAATGTTGACCTCATAGATCAAACTTTCTTTAAGGGATTTGTCATTTTCGCCTTGGCGATCCGCGGTAATTAGGGTTGGCGATAACATGCGTTGCTATGGGCCATGGACTTGGTAGGAATAGTGAAGTTCCCCAAGGTTTTGTTGATCTCCAGAGATCTCTGTAGCTCGGGCAAAATGTGTTTTGAACTTTGAAGGCGTAGCTGACCTGATGCGATAGAGGGTTTGACAATGGGCGGTTGTTGCCTGGGTCCCACAATCTGCGGCTTGAGGAGTGCGATATGGGGGATAACTTACGTGTCACGGACATGGCTGGAGGTTGAAGCATATACTTGAGGGATCGTGGCACTCTGCGTGGTGAAAAAAGAGGTTGTTGAGTTTCATCAAGCGAGGTTGCTTCATGGCGTGTACACATCGGCGGGGCTGGCGGGAGGTTCGGCTATCACGAAAAGTGATCAGCAGGTTGGATTTGGGTGCTGGGAGCGGTGGGGTCGGCTCAGCGACCGGCGGTCACGATCCAAGAGTCATTTCTGCAAGGTCGACTGTCGGGGGTAGGATAGCCAGGCTGATTCAGCAGTGGAGGCACAGGCGAGTAGATGTCCTCGAATGCGATTAATCGGAGAGAAGGGATTCAACATTGTCGGCGGAATGATTTTGTGGTTTCAGTCCATGGTGGCATTGAGGTGACCATCCTTGTTATTCTTGTCCAAGTGATAATAATGGATACTCTTGGCACAGGAGAAAAGGTCTGTAGACCAACATTTCTATCACAGATGCCTCGGCCTTCCAACCTGGAATTCAAAGGGAATCTGAGATCCTGTGTTGATGTGAAAAGTGTATGAGGTCGATGATGGCCATTATTGGTGTTAGAGTGTCATATGGGGCCTTGATAGGAGAAGTTGTTTGATGCCCATTTGTTTTGGAGATTTTATCAGTGATGAGATTCCAATGGCATACCTCCGAGTCAATGATTTGAACATGATTGACTTGTTGATTTACTTACTTGTGGCATGTCTGGTGGGAATTAGAGGTAGCCTTGACCCCAACCAAAAGCGATTAGGAATTAGTGCTTGGTCCTTTAGAAGCGGAATGAGTTTAAAGGTAATGGCACAAAGGGTACGTTTGGCTGGCGCCTGCCCCAGGTTCGGAGGCACATGAGAAAAAGGATGCTTGGATCCACCAGTCGCGGGAAGTGCATAGTAAAAAGCGACAACTAACTTTGAGTGATGTTTCTAGGGCGGTGCGGTTATGGGGCGGTTGAGAGCGTGGAGAGGGTATGCTTGTATCTTTGTTTGAGCTCTGAGTAATTAGCATGAACATTAATAGCGTCTTGACCTTACGTGACTTGCATGAGTTCAAAATGCTTTGGCGAGCTTTTGAGCTCTTTTATCGGCATACTTTCTCAAATTCCGAGGTGCAAAGTGAACCTTTTTCTTCTTCTGAGAATGGTGTGTGTGAAAGTTCGCGTGCAGTAGAATAATGGTTAAAGGGGCGTGGCGGCCCTGGAGTGCAGCGATAAACAAACCAACCCGGTGATGCCCATTTTGTTTGGAGGATTAAGAGCTGAAAAATTTCTTCACCGTCTTGTTGATCCATCGAGGGTTGATGGTGGTTGATGGCGTGAACTACTGAGAAGGTGGCTTCAGAAGAAGCGGGGCCCGAGGCCTTGTTTGCCATTAGCAATCGAGTTGAGTAAAGGTAGAAGCGAGCCGTGTCCTGATTGATTGCGGTACACTTTTGAACTTGTCGGAAGTTGAGGACATGCGCCATGGTGGGTAGCATTTATTCTTGTGATGATAACGAGCTTTTGAAGGATCAAAAGGAGGGCGTGTTGGGTCCGGGTTATTTGCTCCTGATGGCGATAAAGTTGATTGGGTTCGCGCTGCGGTGGTGGCTGGCGATAATGCGATTAGTCTTGAGGTGTTGTTTACGCCAGTAAACCATCTTGTTCTTGGGAGAGATGTAGGGTTGGAGTCAGGAGTGCATGCCCAGTGGCATGGTGCACATGTTGCATCTTTTTACAATGGTGGCCATTGGTGGAGTTGCACTCATTAGCCCGAGTGGCCTTGATATTTCTGGATATGGCACCCGAGATCTAAGCTGGGCAGGTTGGTGGGGTTGAGCAGCCCGGTCTGGGGAACCATAGCCGGGTGGAAATGAAAGGGGCTCTGAAACCCTCACAGGGAGAAGCGTGGCCCAGAGTGATTGACAAGATCAGCACTTGCTCAAAGGTCTTGGTATGATGATCTAGTGGACTGTTGGAAGAGAATCCTTAGAGAACCAAAAGAATCGCTCGTGTAGGGTACTCAGCACTTAGGAGTTTCTTGAGCAAATGCTGAAATCGTCTGCAAAATCAGGCCGGACTCAAATGTGGGCTCTTGTTGAAGGTCATTGTGAGTTACTTGAGATGGGGTTGATCCATCATCAGTGGTCCCATAGTAAGAAAAAAGCGGTTCTCATTTCGACCAATCTTGTTTCCAGTGGCTTTTGTTGGACATGAGCCATTGATGAAGTGAAACCATCACGAGGTTGGAAAGATGGAATTTTAGTTGAGGTTGCGCATGACCATTCGGGGCCGACCCAGAGCCTCAGTGCTTCCATGTGGGCACGAGCACTTTTGGTCTAAGGGTTTGCCTTTCGTGTTGCCAAAAGGTGGGATAAATGCGACAAAGCATCACGAGAAGGTAGGGGTGGTCTTGGGCGGGCCGAGGGCACAATATAGTGATTATATATTAGCAGGAGGTGGAGTTAAGGTGGCATAGTGCTGGGAGGACCACGGTGTGGGAGGTGGCTAGGGGGAGATGCTTGAAGGTGCGAGCATTAGTTTTGAGGTCGGTAAGGTTTGTAAAGGGAAAGAGTGGTGGAAATGGGAAGAGTCAGAGAAACAAAGACATGTATCTGCCGATTAGAATGTGTAAAGCGGTATGGCGGAAGATGATGGGAGGCATGTTGAGTATGAAGTAAAGTTGAAGAGGGAGCTGATGGGGTACGATAATGGTGGTGAGGCATGAAACAATGTTTACGCAGCAGGGTGGGGAATTTGGACGAGGCGGAGGACCGCGAGGGGTGGGTTGACTGGCTGGGACTTTATAAAATAACCGATGATCTGTTTATCCGAAGAAGGCGATGATCTGCGTGAAGAACCGATGATCCGCTTCATCCAAGAACCGGGTGGCGGACTAAAAATAAAGAACCTAAACAAAAGCGAACCCTAACACCAAGAGTCCGGTCAGTCGGTAGAATGCATTAACCCAACCGCCATTCAGCGGTATTGGCTATGCCACGCAGGCCGTGAAATGCACGAAAGAGGCAAAAACGACCCACCTTCTTACGTATTGTTTTGTGAGAACTTTAGGGTTAGGGTTTATTTCTTTACTGGCTCACATTTTTGTATATAGAACGCCCCCGCCGGCCGAATCGAAGAAGCAGAGGGCTGCCTAACGCGGAAGGGGTGGTCAGAGATTCCGCGCCACGGTGTTACATCCAGCCATTTGTAGTAAAGAATGTCAAGTGAAAATGAGAATGTCGTGCAGAATCGCGGGCGAAAATAGAGGGCGACATTCTTGAAAAGAATTGCTGGCACGTGGCAAGGCGTGATTGGTTGTTCGAGCAGAATCTACGGCACCCTGCTTTTACGTGTTGTCACACGAAAGCCTAGAGAAAAACCGCATAGATGTGTCGCAAATGCTATTTTTGCCATTGTTCTATCTATTCTAGTAATCTAACGTGACTTCTGAACTGCAGGGATTGAATCGGGAAGAGCTTCAAATAAGGCAGACCTTCCAAATAAGGTTCAAACATGGCTTCTGAATTGCAGCAATCGAATCCGGCAGAGCTTCCAAATAAGGTTCATGGAAAAACGAAAGGTAATCCCGAAATCACTCAGCTATCAGCTTATATAGAGACTGGTCGACATGAATTTCAGCTCCATAATGGAAAACTAGGCAGAACAATGAGTAAGCCAGTAGAATTTAAGGAATAAGAATGATCCAGAATAAGAATTTAGAATTGATCCAGAATTTTAGAATTGATCCAGAATAAGAACCGTAGAATTGATTTAGAGTTGCTTTGGTTTGCAGTATAAGGTCCCCTTACTTGTCTTGCATTCCCATCCAACATTTATTTTGATCTGGAGGACATTTATTTTTATCTAGAGGGCCTGATGCAAACATGTTCGTGATTGCTTAATTGAGTTTATTTTTACAGGACCTTGCTGGCTTGAGACATCCGGGGTCTACTGGAAGCCCTGATTTTTTGTTCGCAGTTTTTGGACAGTAATTCCTCATGGGAACCATTAGAGAAACCTATGAAAGGATATAAGGCACTGAGACTTGGCTGAAAATGTACCCTAGTTCCCTTATTTCCCTCATTTATTCCCTTATTTCCTTCATTTATAACCCCTTATTTCTGCTATAAACTCCTTATTTCTGTTTTTTTTTTTTGAGGGACGTCAAGAATTTATATTATGTAAAGAAGAAAATACACAGGGAAGGATTAGATGAGGTGGAAATAATCCCCCCAAATCCTATCCTTCTCCTCACCTGGTAAGTTAGAGACTTGAAATTGATTATATAGCCTAGACTTGACTTCTTGGAGCAAAGATTGAGCAGTAGAGAACTTCCCATGAAAGATGACCTGGTTCCTTCTCTTCTAGATTACCCAACAAATGATAGCTCTACAAATGTTGAAGGCGACCTTCTTAACACGAGGCCAATTAGTTGGAAGAAGACCCAACAATACTTGTTGGCTACTAAGGCGATGTCGAAAACATGACCGTGTCCATGCCCAAATACATTGAATGTCGGCACAAAGGTAGAAGCAATGCTCAATGGTTTCCGAAGCACAATTACAAACCCGGCAGAGTGGGCTTATTGTCGGCTTGAATGAGTGAACTTTAGTATTCGTCCTAAGTGCACGATGCGCAATCTGCCAGAGAAGAACTGACTGCTTGGGAGGGATACTCTTACACCAAATGGAGCTCCAAACCTTCACATATTGATCCTCTTCCACCCTAAGCTGCCAGTGGGAAGAAGGCTGCTGGGGCCTGGAAGCTGTCAGATATGCATAGCTACTCTTGACAAAGTTTTTGCCGAAACAAACTGCAGGGGGTAAGCACCAAACCTTCTCCGTAGCAAAATTGGGGACCAGAGGAATGTTATCTGCAATCGCTTCCCAGACAGAGAAGTCGCACCAACGCATGCCAAACTTACGACTGAAACCATCCCATGAAAGGAGACGACCATTCTCATACCACGCCTCCAAAGAAATGACTCCAGCAGCCCTCCATCTACGCTGGGTAGCAGGGTGCATAGTAGCAGCGATGGGGAGATGAGGCATGGGAACCCACAAGAAAGGAGAAGAGGTCTGGGACCAATTGGCAGGATGAAGGGAAATGAGAGGCCTAACTGCATCCCAAGCTTTAAGCAGTCCCTTCAATAATGGAGAGGCCTGAGGAGTGGGAGCAAGGGGATACAATAAAGCCCAAGGCAAAGGGGGTTCAATACCTAGTTTACCAAGAGCTCGTGAGTGCTGCAGAGACTGAGCAATAAGACGTGTGCCTGAAGACTGATGATCATTGCAAATAACTTGCCAGATAAGTTTAGAAGCCAGCAGCTTGCCATGTAGAGCTAGATCAAGCATCCCCAAGCCGCCATGGTTCTTAGGGCGGACACACTTACTCCATGCAACTTTAACTACCGCCCCCAACTCATTACCGCCCCATATGAAATTACGCACAAGTGCAGCCATCTCCTTGAACTTACTAGCGGGTGCAAGAAGCGCGGAGACCGCATAAATGTGAGTACTGCAGAGCACTGACTTAGCCACCTGTATCCTGCCTGCCATTGACAAAGAAGCTCCTCGCCACCATAGGAGGTGCCTCTGAAGACCCAATAAGACTTGATCCCATGCCTGGGCTAGAGAAACGTCCATACCAAAAGGGATTCGGTAATCTAGTCACCTCCCTACCGGTATGACTTGCCATGGGTAGCGAGACAAGCAATTGGGGGGAGGAGGTCTAGAGCCCGGATCGCACTACATTTTTGCCAATTGAGCAAGCACCCCGGGCCGAGAGAAGATATCCGTGAGCCGCTTAGCTTTATCAAGGTTGTCCTCATTAGCCTTTAGTAAGAGAAATGTGTCATCTGCAAACTGATTACAGATAACTTGAGAACCATCCGCCAACTGCAAACCCTCAATGAGGTCATCATTTAGAGCACGACGAAGAAGCTGAGATAAACCTTCACCACAATGGTAAATAGGAATGGAGCTAGGGGCAGCCCCGCCTAATGCCCCTACTACGAGAAAATATCCGCCAAGGCTCACCCCGAACAGACGGGCCGCTTTGGCGAGTAACATAGGAGCTTCCACACAAGAGAGCAAAAGGATGGTCCAAAACCCAACCTAGGCATGATCCTCAAAAGAAAATCCCAGAAACAACGGCCATACGCTTTGGCAAAATCCAGTTTCAGATATGACCATTGTTGTTTGGAGGCACGTGCCCAATACATTCCCTCATCTGTTGTTGCAACATTGTTCAAGATGTCTCCGGTAGGAAACCTGTTTGTCCTCACTCGATTGAAGTGCCAAGAATAGCTTTGAGTTTCTCAAAGATGTTTTTTTAGCAATAATCTTGTAAACCATCGGCAACAAAGTGATCGGCCTCCACTCAGATATATTTCGAGGCTCCTTAACCTTAGGGATGAGGGCAATTAAGCCAGTGTTCAAAATTCTATCCAATTGGTGAGACTGCAAGAGCTCCTGATATGCTTGCCAGACTAGAGTTGATGACCATTCCCATGAAGCCTTGAAAAACTCAACTGGAATACCATCCATACCTGGACATTTGTCGTTAGCCATCATTTCTCTGGCCAGATTGAAGATTGTCAAGGGTGAGAGGAAGCTCCATCTCTAGTTGCTGCGTTGGGGAAATAATAGGTTGGAGCTTGGAAAGAACGATGCTCTTCGCTTCCTCCTGGAAAGGTAGGTTCTTTTCTTGAAAAAAGTGAGCAAAGTGTTCTGCTAAAAAAGTTTTAAGCTGGTTTGGATCAGTCACGCATTGACCATCAGATAATTGAATAGAGGATAGAGCTGATCTTTGACGTTTCAAAGCAGTAGCTTCGAAGAACATTTTGAACACCTATCTCCTTCTTTTCAACCAAGCCAAGCCGATTTGACCTTGTCTTGTGTCGTGCTAACGACTTCAAGATCCCTGAATTTCCGGACAAAGCCGAGCCTCTTGTGCATGCATGCTACCGAGAGATCCTAACTGCATTTCAATTCAGCATACTTACGCGGAAATTAACTCTCTTTCACGAGTAACCCGTTCGACCCCATTGTTTTGCAAAAGCTTTAACGGATGCAAGGGTCTGAGATCAGAGTTCTCATAGCACTATCGAGGGAGGTGAGGAAAGCCATGCCGCTGGCGACTTAAGAAAGTCTCTATCTTTTAAGTAGCGAGAATTTAGCTTGAACACCGGACACGCTAGCGTAAGCGTGCCGGTATCTCCCGAGTCGGGATAATCGAGGGTTATGATCGTTTTTGTTTGCAGAGGTAATTGTTGCGATACAACCACGGTTGGCGTTGTTGAGCAAACATGTTTGCATAGCACTGTCATGCCTTGCCACAAGACGTCTTTGTCCTCCCAAGCACCATTGCACCATGTGAAGCTTTGCATCACTGTCACCTCTAAGAAACCGTGCTCCATCAACAACTGGTCCCACTGCTCCTTCTCAAAACCAGAAACTGTCTCACCTTGTCCCAGACGATCAGCGGGCATTTCCACCATATTAAAGTCTCTAACAACAACCAAACAACTGATCCCCCCACTTTTTCATTTTGTTTTGGTATGGGCCCATAAGGATGCACGTTTGCGAGGGTAGTTAGGAGCATAGACATTTACAATGCCCCACTCAAACCCATCTTGGATCCACTTGATAGCAGTCCACCTACCCCATTTATCTTTGCACGAAAGTAACATCGACATCTAAGGACCAAGAGATAAAAGAACCTCGCGAGGAGGGCTGCCACGACACTTTCGGCAAACCCACATCTTCGTGACCCATAATATTCAACGGTCAGTTCATCGCACTGAGTACACTTATGTTCTTGAAGACATAGAATCTGTGGATGAATCCTACGAACCTGTGCTGCTACTCTAGCCCTCTTTGTGGGGGAGGACTTCAACCCTCTAACATTCCAGCTAAGAATATTCATCCTATAGGTTGTGATTGTACAATGCTCCTTTTCTTCCTACGTTTAGGAGATTTGCTCACACCACAAGTGGGTACTGATGGGTCATAAAGTACCATGGATTTGGAGTCTACTGCAACATCCATGCTTTCCACAACATCCATGTTTACATCCAGGTGTCCCCATGGGAAACACGGGGACCATTTCGGGTTCTCATCCATTGATCCCTCATCTATAGAACACGATACCTCTTCATTCCCATATATACCGGGCATGTCATCACCTAGTTCATCCATGGCCTACGAGGACTGTGCGCGTTTGTTTCTTTTGTGGTCACCATGGTCCATTGGTTCGGGTTCCGATGGAGGGAAGCGGGCTGAGATGGGATAGGAGGAGAAGTAGCTTGAACTGTAGTAGCAAGAGAGTCAAGGGGAGCAAATACAGGGGTCACAGTAGGTGGGTGAGAAGTATGCGACTCTGGGACATTATGGGATAATGGAGGTGGGGTGGGAATACTCTGGGATAATGGTGAAGGTGCAGGTGTTGCAAAAGAGGGAGCAAACTGAGGTGGAGTAGGGTTACATGAAACCTGAGGGTCCACGCCAATGGGTGACATGGGAATCTTGGCAGATGTAAACTATTATGATTCGGCCAGCTTGAATCAATCTAAGGATACCTGCTTGAATCAATCTAAGGATTGCATAAGTGACTTATGCCTTGCCCATATTCTAGAGTCTTTGGATTTCTAGCTTTCACTGTCATTCGACATTCTTGGTTGTAATTTTAAGGCCTACTACATGTATTTGACTGTTCTAAATGGCTGACTTGCACTATACATTCAGAATTCGTTGAGGGATGTTTAAATGTAGTTATATGGTGATTATATCTTGATACTGGATTGCATAAGTGAATCATGTCGCCTATATTCTAAAGTCTAGTTTTTGTGGTCTTTGCTTATTACCTAAGGGCTTTTCTCCTTGAATCGATTGGCTGAAAAATTACATTATACATGTGAGTAACTATCCATGACTGCTGGCTGTCATAATGTGTTTATAGCTGAGTCTAATGCATGTCATGTCATGTGGACCCCCTTGTTGTCATCTCATGCAGAGATGCATCACGTGTCGTCTTTGCTGTTCTGTGCAAAGACACCCTTTATGTTTCTTGCAGCCTCAACATTTCAAGTGTCAGAAATCCAGAATTCAGGTATGTAAAATTATGTGCTTATTATATCTGTGCTTTTTGCTTTCTTTCTTGCTTAAGTTTACACTGGACAAGTGTTCTTTTTGGTAAGGCAGTAAGGTTACCCAAGATTCCAGCCTCTAAATTAGTTAATAAGAGTCGCTAATAAGAGTAGATAACCTTGTCTTGCATCATCCATTGTTAGAGAGCAAGATTAGTGACTGAATAATCTCCCTTCATTGCAAGGCTCCCAGCCAGATGCATTATTGCTGAGCTGTTGGCCTTTAAGGTCGTTCCAAGAAGTATTAGAGCTAATAAAGGCCTTCAAGCATGTGGCATATTTATTGGCTGAATTCAGAATTGGCTTCCAAAAAACATGCTCACCAAGTAGAATTTTGTGTATCTAATTTCTTCTTCAATGTCATCTCTTAGTTGACAAGGTATTATAAGTTCTTAGTTGACAAGCTATTATAAGTTCGTGTTGGGGCACAAGCTGATGAATATGGGCTGATATTCTGCCACTAAAACAGTTAAAAACAGATAGCAAAAAGTTTGTGTCCCAATTTTGTATTGTACCTCGAGTTTGCAATTTTGTAATTTTGAAAGTAATATTAGCAGAAAGCAACATTGTAAAAAGGTTTAATGGTAGTGAATGGCGGATTTGGCAGTGCACAGCTGAACTTCCAAAAGTATCTGCAAAATTTACATTGGATTTACAACTGCATTTGAACTTACAATCTGCACATTTTTGTTACAACCATCACCAAACGCTGCCCTATCTCCAGCTCAGTTTTGTGTCGAATCCTCATCTGCCCAATGGCACACTTCAAGACAGGTGCGTATCTGTGAAAAAGGTTGAAGAGGAGAAGACAATATGGCTACATCAGCTACCGGATCATATAGCACAGTATTCTACAGCATTATGCACTTTAGTGACCTAGGCCATTGCCAGGATTCTGGTTAAGAGATCTGCTATTCTGGCTTACAAAGAAAAGATTAGCTAGGCTGATTGTTGTAAACATGCAAGAGGATTAAAATTGAGTTTTTTTGTTATCAATCATTTATGTCGTTTTCGCATCCAGCATAACAGGTGTGGGCCAGCTTTAGCATGTACTTGTTATGTCAAGCAATTAATAAGGAAGATGAAATTTTTGGTAAACTGAGAAATTGTTAGGTAGTTGAGTTATCATATGGTGCTATTATGATGTTATAGTGGTAAGCAAATGAGAAGTAAATCTTGGTTTGGCAACAACAGGTTTCCGTCGAGAAATTACATTAACAAAAATTACAACACGCAGTGATAAGAGGATATTAGTCTAAAATACAAAGGAGGGATTGTTGCCAATGATAAAGAGGATATTAGTCTAAAATACAGAGGAGGGATTGTTGCCAGAAACGAGGAACACATTGCATACAAAAACAGGGTACGACATTGCATATGAAGGAAATGGGGGATTATTGCATACGAAAACGCATTGCATACAGAAACAGGGTCCAACATTGCATATGGAAATGGGGAACACATTGCATATGGAAATATGGTACACCTATCCAATAGGAAGATATACATCACAAAAGGGGGGTTTGTTGTCATAATGGGGTACGAACATTGGTTGAGTTAAAAGGGTACACATGAAGAAATTCTTGAGTAAGGGGATATAGAATAGAATAATTAATGTCCCTTGTCTTGCGAAATACGGACTTGTGTAACATGGGCGAGCTCCTTGAAAGGGCGCTACTAGCACATCACTTATTTGTTATGATGTAGCTTTTTACGAAGGTGACTTTTTCTATTATTACCGGCATCCGCTTTGCGCCCGGCCATTGGCCCGTGCAGTGATGCTTCGCTATCAACAACTTTGAGTTGTACACATTGTGGATTCCATTGTCCCACCTTTAGTAGTGGGTCGGATTATGAACCCTAAGTTTTGGCGCACGAACTTCGAATGTGGAAATAGAACACCGGTAGGTGGGTTGTACCCGCTCTATCACGGTGGTCGATTCGGAGGCCCCTCAGCGACCCGACACTTAGTCCCTTTCCTTTTTACAATTGTTGCGCATAGTCTTGGTGCCCAATAGTGGTGTCAGTGACAGCAGTCGCCTTGGCACGGACTACATTAATGCGCCGATTACTATCGGGATTAAAAACCAGCCCGAAGGGTTTTGAGGGAAAAACCTTAATAGTAATGGGCTCACTAATGTCCAAAATAAGTATCGAGATCCTTTTTCCATCATTTTAGATTTTTGGATTTCCATTTGCCACATCCTTTCTCCATCGGTGGATTTTGGATTCCCATCTTTGCCATTGCCATTCCCATCTTTGCCTCTTGAACATCCATCCTTATAGCCCTTCTGCGCCACCGCCATCGCATGCCCCCATTTCTACATTCTTGGCTATGGGTATGCCCGATTTGAGGGTCATTACGGATTTTGGATTTTTTCCCCGCCATTATTGTTGGGGTGCAAAAACTCTAAACTAAACCGATTAGTCTTGATTAGAGCTCAATCGGAGCTATGAATATGTAGTAATTCTTGTCAACATAACATCACGTGTCCAAAGGTCCGTGTTTATAAACCATCTTGAAATATTCTAACTAGACTATATTAACACAATCCCCAACTTATGTAGTCCTTTGCCTAATAGTCGGTTTATATTAGTGTAAAGCGTCTAAAGAAACTTCCTAATTTCATACATAGCATGCATATACTATGTTGATAGAAGCGATGCATTGTGCAAAGAAACCGTCCAATTTCATAGCTTACAATGACCAATCTATATTTATACCTAATGATGATAAAAGAATGAAAAGATCAATCATCCGATTATTATGCGAGATAGTGATATCACACTTCCCTTGTTTTGTGTGTTACTAGCTATTCAATTCAAATGAAAAACCTGATTAGATGAGCGTCCTCTTCTTGAGTTTTTTGAAGGCTGCGACATAATTGATTGTGCTATTCCCTGTTCCACTTTGTTGGACATTCCGAGTTGGCAAAACTTCTTGTAGAGTCCCAAACATGGTTTTTATTATTCTATAGATGTCTTCACATAATCGCAACACATCCTCAAGCACTTGATGTAAGAGCACTTGTAAGCTATTATTTATTAAAGCCTTTAGGCTCTCCTTGATCATTTTGGTGATCCAGGGAACCCGGTTGGAGGGTCGTGCCCTCGCTATCGGCCCTGGCGGGGGTTAGACCCCCTCGGTCGTAAGCGTATCGATCCCGATCTCCTTTTTACTACAAATACCACACTTATATACATATGCATTGTGTCTTTTCATCTTTGTCTTTTCATCTTTGGTACATTATTCTATGGCGGGGAGTTTATAGTGGTGGGATTACCCGGTTGGTGGGTCCGACCCTCGCTATCGGGTGTGCGGCGGGGCTGAGCCCTCGTCCGTAACTTATGCCGATCCACCTTTTACTCAAATGCATTTGCCTTGCCTATGCAGCCCCTAGCCTCTTTTGTATTCCCTAATTTGTGTCTCGAATATAAACTAGAAATATTTGATCTCTTTTATAAACTTAAGAGCTAAAGAAATCTCAAAGCCGAGAGAGAAAGGTAGAGAGCAAATTAGAGTGACTAACATGCCGGAAAATATCTTTACTAAATGTCTTGAAATCAAAATATATGCTACCCCAAGCTAAAGAAATTGGTCATTGCCTTGATTCAAAATGAAACAGAAAACTTATGGCCGGATTCGTTAGATTCGTGTGCAAAGTTTGAGGCCGAGGTTTCAGAGCTTGAACCGTCTTTCCCAACAGGCCAATCTCTGAAAAGCTTAAACACCATTGGATGGAGTGCTCAAAGAGCTTTCAACAAGCCCAAACACACCCCAAACTGCCACCGGATCACGAGAAGTTATGGCCAAAAAGAAAGCTGCAGCCAAACCCTAAGCGCCCAAAAAGGGGGCGGGACTGTCAGGTGGATTCCGTCGCCTAAAACAGAGGAAACACCATACAAATCATACACCGTCGGAAAGCTCGTTTGATAAGCTTTCCAAGAGCCCAAGAACACCTGAATCTGACACCGGAATCTCGAGTTATGAGCAAAAGAGCAGGGCTGAAACCCTAAGCGCCCTCCATGAGCGCCATGATAATGTGAGGAGGTATGCTTGATTAAACTACAAAATCACAAAAAGGGGATTGTTGAGAAAAGGGGTATGAATAGTGGTTCCAAGAAATAGGGTACGAATATTGCATATGTCAAAATGGGGTATAAATAAGGAATTTTCAAGTAAGGGGGATTTAAACTACAAAATCACAAAGAGGGGGGTTGTTGCTAGAAAGGGGTATAAACATAAATGGGGTATGAACATTGCATATGTCAATGGGGAGATATAAAAAAATTTCAAATAAGAGGATACTAATCTATAAAATCATAAAGGGGGGATTGTGGCCAAATACCCCGTTTCTAAAAATCAATTCTATTCCTCGAAAAGGGGGATTTTGAGGGGATTTTTACACGGGATTTTAAAGAGGATGTGGGCATCGTTTTTTATGTGTACTAACAATTAGGTTCTCATAGCTTACTTACAATTAGGTTCGCATAGCTTTCTAACTTACTATACAATTAGGTTAAATATTGTTGGGTAAGTCTGTTGGGTAATATGGTTATTTGAGAGATTCATCATCTGTTTGATTCATCATATACGAGGGGAGATACCTATTGTATGGCGTGAAATATCAGCCCTCAGCCCACTTGTACTGAAGAGCCGATATTGTTGTTCTTGAGATTTGAAGACAAAACCAGAGAATGTTGCTCCGAAGCTTGCTGCCACCTTGACATTACTCAAAATCCAATGACAATGACAATGGCACCAAAAGCCATCCAAAAGGTCCATCCAAAAGCCATTGTTCAACAAGTTATCAAAAATAATTCTAACAAGGAAGGAGAGTGCATATTTTCATGCATATGGCAGGTTCAACCATAGTCTACTTTATCTTAACAATTGTGGCGAGAAATATAAATGAGTCATTTCTAGCAAGCCATAAATGGAAGGTTGCTTCTCATGCCAGTTTCATAGATTAATTCTAAAGCTGTAGATGTCCGATTTCTAACTAGCTTTGCCTAAATAAGCTACCTCGGGTGTAATGTAATCCCTCTTTCCTGTCTGTGTTGTTGTCTGTTCTGCAGTACTATATACCAAGAAGAAATAAACCAAAAGTCATATAGACCATGTGCAAGTTTCAAAGTCGTCATGTATTTTATATCTCATTTCCTTTCTCAAAAATAAAAGTAGAACAGAGGGAAACTATCTGGTAATAGGAAGGGGAGCCCTACTGGTGTTGTCAGAACTGGTACTACCAGATATGGTAGATTCAAAAAACAAGGCTGAAATGGAAAGCATTGGCATCTTAGAAGGACCAAATGACAAAGTAGGTTTGGAATTAGTCTGGAAGAACAACCTCACCATTGAGGATCAAAAAGCATCTTCTCATGCTTGGCCTTGATTCTGGATCAGGATTGCTGCAGAGCAATCCCAAAGATAAAACCAATTTGATTTCCTCCTCGTTATAGTTTGATTTGAGCTGAGGATCGGCAACAATGAGCAACTCATCTCTTAATTGGCTTCCCATATCCAATCCAATAGAAATTCTTGGCCTTTAGCAACAGAGATAATAGATCTTCCACCTACCACCTCCAAAAGAAGAATTCCAAAGCTTTTCACTAGCTTCGCCCAAATAAGCTAATTCTGGTGCAATGTAGCCCCTCTTTTTTGTCTGTGTCATTATCTGTTCTTCAGTATTATCTTCCATGAGATTTCAAAACCAAAATCGCCTATACGCGCCTAGAATTTGCTATCTAATAGCACATTTGCTTTAATGTCTCTATGAACAATGACAATGTTGAACAATGACAATGGCTTTGTTAGGATTATCTTTCATAACTTGTTGCTCAGAAGCTTGCTGCCACCTTGACATTACTGGATAATGTAATATTGCTGGAGAAACAATGTAACATTACTGGAGAAACAGTGCTGGTTCTTCATATTTGTTTTGCTATTCTTACAGGATTCATACTTGCAGAAGGGTGTGAACGTATCATGAGGCCGACAACAACAAGACTACAAGACTCTACAGCACAAATAAGACAATGGGATTTGCAAGGTTTTTGGGAAAATGATTCCAACCATTGAGCAAAAAAGGAAAAAAAGGTCCCTGCTGCTACCCTTTTTCCTATTGGGTTAAAGAGTTTAAAGTTAGTTTTGAAGTTTTGTTGAGTTTATGTTGTTTCTTGCTCAAAAAAACCTTGGATTAAATATTGATATGTAGGCCTATGATAATATGCTAATCAATCTGGTGAAGAATACGAGCTGATTTTCTACTAGTGGCTCATCAAACTTGGCATATAAGATGTTTTAGTGTTTCTAAAATACCAAGATAAACATTTTTTTTTGCATGTGATCTACTCAAGCAATTGTTGCTCTTAAAGCTTGAATACTAAAGCCGAATTTTATCATTCAAATTCAGTATGATTCGCTGGTATTTCTGTTCAGCTTCAGTCTTAAGTTTGAAAGTATTATCATTTGACAACATGATTCTTCTTGTGAGCTCTATGTACTGTATGAATGGTAGGATCAGTTAGTAAAGAAATGGTATTTTTACAGATATTGCTGATGCATTGCAATTAGGCAAAAAATACATTCTACAGTGAGTCTGCATATTAATTTGATTCTATAGAACTGTATACTAGTCTATATTAATGCACAACAAATATGCATAGTTACTACATTCATATTTATGTAGTGAAGAATGTTTTAAGATATGCATGCACCGTTTTCATTTCATAAGCAACTCAGCACATAGTTTTAATGTGCAATACCATTGGGATAATAAGAAAGAAAAGATATAGGATGTTTGTAGCAAAGATAGCAACCCCAGCACATTTGTAGCAAAGATGGTATCGATGGCAACTACAAGAGAGAAGAGATGAAGCCATTGTTCTGATTCAAATTTGGCAGATACAAGAGCGAAGAGATAAAGCGAGTGTTCTGATTCCTTTGTTTTCATTCATGTTTAATTCAAGAAGAGCCCACTTTTTAGATTGGATTCAGATTAGTTGCAACAAAGTTGCCCTGTTTTCAGGTTGCATTCCCCAATGTAATTGGTGATCAGCTACTGGCTGCTGCCAAAGACATCTTCGGAATCTCCAAAAGACGCTTGCAAGGGAGACCTTGCAATGGTTTGTGGGATGTAGATTGCCAAGAAGCAAGGCGACCTACCCGACAAATTGTATCAGCAAACCGCCTGGTATAAAAAAGCTCCTCGAGAGCAAAGAAATGCACCTTTAATAAAAAAGGCGGATGACATTAATAGAGCGGTTTAAAAAGCCCAAGACTTTTTGGAACTTGCTAAAAGGTAAAGCTGATCGAGGCTATTTTAGGCAATCCGGATGATCTGCTGAAATTAATCGAGAGACATCTATGAAATAGATGGCGCCTGTGGGATACCCATTAAAACCATTGGACATGGATATTTTCGGAAGATGAAGTTGCGGTAATAGGAAATATGGCTAATAATAAAAGCACAGGACATAGATGGCATATGTGTGGGCTAGCTTAAATGGGGAGGCGAGAGGGCGTTAGATATCCTCACAAAATTAGTCAACTCATGTATCGGTAGGGGATGCCAACCCGGTTTGGAAGATCAACCGTGTCCATCCCATACATAAGTCGTGGGATGTACTGTTGTAACCAATTATAGAACCATTTTAATTGGAAGCACCTTCTCAAAAGATTTTAGGAGGACTTTGCTAGAGAGGAAGATGAGCATCCAGGCGTAGAAAGAAGCAAGGCGTTCCCCTTCAAGCGTGATTCAAAGGAGCACGGACACTTTTGATCATGCACTTCCCCTCTGGTCTTGATCGAGAAAACCAAATCTCCTAAATCTGCACTCTATGTTGCCTTCATTGATTTTGCAAAGGCCTTTGATACGGTCTCACGAGAAAAACTGGGTGAGCGAATGGAATCCATAGGGGTTCCTCAAGAATTAAGAGTTGCGGTATCACGACTCTATCTTGAGCTCCCCGATCAAGCTATCTCATGATTTAGATAATCTTGTAGTGAAGAGCACAATTGAAGTACTGAATAGGCTGTCCATTATCAACGCCATTTGGCATTTTCATTGGACGAGTTGGATGCATGGTTACAAGAAAGATCGTTGGCGGTGCACACAAGTAGGCACCTATATCATACTGACTACTACTCCACGCAGATGATTTAGCCCTTGTGGCCAATAAGAAACATGAGACACATCTAATTGGCTTGGAGTCATTGCGCATGCGACAAAAGGTATGAAGGTCAATCCGCCAAATCAAAGATAATGGTATTTGGAACAATTGTGTAACGGTTTTTACCTATCAAGGCCAAGAACTTGAGGCGGTGGATATTATAAGTACACAGGAATAGACTTTTCATCCAAGTACAAATGGAAAAGAGTGCATTAACGCCGTGTTACGGGAGGGAAGGCTGCATTATATGGCATGCTCGCGAAGTGCGTGAGCATCTCTTACTGATTGGGGGCTCAAAAAGTTTCTATTCAAAACTCTGGTCCAGACCGTACTCCTCTATGGCGCACCCATTTGGGGGCTAAGTATTTCCTCCAGGTTATGGCAGCAGGTTGAGTCTATCCAGAAAATATTTATTCGAGAGGAGCTAGGCATCAAAACCCAGACCCCTTATGCCATTATGTTGGCAGAGATAGGATTGTTTCCGATGGAGCTAGAAGCACTCTTCCAGGAAATTAACTTTGTAAATAAGTTGAGAGAGAGGGACCATAATCGGCTCTCCTTCCAAGCAATGGTCAGCTTAGAGTAGACAGGGTGGATGAAAGATCTTAGAGATTGGGCATGCAGATGGGGTATCACTGATGCCAATTGGCCACAGAATAAGGCGGATACCAGAGAATTGTTGGAGAAATTAGCAATCGACCATATGTGGACTGATCCAGGGAAGAAGATGTTGTTTTATCAAACAAATGTGAACCATCTACTTGTATATAAGAGTCAAGATTATCTGAATTCGGCTCTCTCAAAATGGTATAAGAAGGTCATTGCTCGATATAGGTCGGGCTCTCACAGGTTGGCAATCGAAACAGGACGATGGTCCAAGACACCAGTGGAAAATCGACTTTGTAAGGTATGTGAAATAGGTGCTGTTGAAAATGAAGACCATACATTTATACATTGCCAGGCATACGAGGAGTTGAGAGTGAAATTCGACATCCAAGTACTAGATTTCTCTTCCTTACTAGCACTACCACCCATGAAACTGGGTCCATACATGAGCGCGGTGGATTCACACCGTTCTCTGCTACAAAAGTTGTAAAATTTTGTTTCATTGTACACAGGCTCCATGGTCGTTCAAGGCCCCACGTGAGCATGATAAATAAATTAAATTAAATTAAATTAAATTCACCCAGAATAAACATTAATCCAAAAGGTGAAATTCTGTGCGGCATATGGGTTGAACAATCCAAAAGGTCATCCATTGTCTTCATTCATTGCCCTGTTTAATTGATTTTCATATTTTCATTGCTATTATCTGTTCGTTCTCATTCATTGCCATGTTAATTGATTTTCAGATTTTCATTGCAATTATCCCTTTATTTCCGTTCATTGCCCTATATAAGTGATTCATTTGGAGTAAATGGTTGCCCTGTTTAATTGATAAGAGGTCGCTATCTGGCTTAAATAAAGCTGCCCCCTAAAGTAATGGTCCAAGTAAATGTTCTTGTTATGACCCAACAAAATTAGCATCCAATAGGTCAAAGGATAGATATCATTTGATATGGAGCAAGCACGGGGGAGTGGTGCATAGGATAACATAATATTTGGGTGTGAAGAATCATTGATATTTATGGAAGGGGTCGAGGCACAATCATTGGGATATCCCATATGATAAGTCATATAATCTAATTTAAGGCAAGGAGATATTTTGATATAAAAGGCAACTGCCGGCTAAAAAAGGCTAAAGTCGCAGAGAGATCTATAAATAGAACCTAAACTTCAGTTCGATATATCTCCGCAACCAGAGCTCCGATTGAAGCGACCCTTTAGCTCAATGGAACCGTCTCGGAGTCTAGTTTCTAAATTAGGGCAGCACATTCCATAGTTCATCCGTACGAGAGAGTAATGACAGAAAATGTGACAAGGGGTCACAGATCACTGCCATAGCAACATCACAGATCTGCAATTGTTTTTATGATGTGTGGCTACTTGGAGTAGCTAGATTAGTCTGGAAGGCCAATAAGCCAGATACTAGAACTTTGTATTTGCCATAGCATTTGTGTTTTGCTGTAACCCAGTGGATCTGGTTGGGTGGTTAATGGTGCGTCCATATCACTTATGCATGAAGAAAGTTTCTTTAGTCCAGTGTTCTATTATTTCATTATGGTTCTATGATTCTGTGTTGTTACAACTTCCCAAATATACATGAATCGTATCATCATCCATTGATTTTTGTGAGGCCCAATGAAATTAGCATCCAACAGCCTAAAGGATGGATGCCATGTTTTGCATGTAGTTCTTTTGTTGTACTTGCAAGAGGACAAATAATAATTGCATATAGTTGTATGTCTACCTTATCAGTGTGCATGAATCAATAAGTTTTGGCATTCTCATGGTGTGAACCAAGCATGAATAATGTGGCAAATACGGAGTCCCTAATGGTTAGGCTAGAAATATAGGGCTAGTGCGGCATTAATAGAACATAGGGCCAACAAGTAGTTCTTATAACCTCCATTCAAGGTATGAAAGTGCGCCAACAATGGAACACTGTGTCAACAATTGGGTGCAAAGACCCCTCTTCATTTAGAAAGGAAGTGATAGAGCTAGGCACAACAGATAGGCTAGAGAGGATATGGTTAGAAAGCTTGGAATCTAAGGTTTCTAGTGGTATAGAATATGGCTATAGTTAAGATGTATATCCATGTTTTTATAATAGCTTAACCTCAAGTGCACCAAATATGGTGCTTCTCCCCTATTTACGTCCCCAAAATATCAGATCTCTATGATTTTGGCGTAGGTGGGCCGGAAAAAGGGGGCCTCATTTTTATTTCTTCTATGGTCTGAGGGGAGTTCGAGTTTTTTCTCTGTGTATGCTATGCATGGTCGAAAATAGCAGGGATTCTGTTCACAGGATGGAGCCGGCCGGACAGGTGGAGTCATCTACAAATGGAGCCTCTGCCCAAATCGGCTTGCTGGGGTTTGTATTTTTGTGGCTGGCGATGGCTTCTTCGGCATCTGTTGGTAGTGGAGGTAAGATATGAGTTTGTTTTTTAGAAGATTAGAAGATGTTCTTCCGTAAGCTTGCAAGGGCAGCCGGGAAAGGCTCGTTGGATGCAGAGGGGAGGCCTCCAGAGAGCAGTGCTGTTGCTGCATGTAGGAGTCTATGGAAAGATTTTAGCCTTGCAGATGATTCCAATTTCCACAAGAGCTCCCACATGGAAGTGGAGCAGTCTGTTGCCATAGATACCCAGGGCCTATTGCATGAGGCTGTGAGGCCCCATGCTCCTCCTGTCCAGACTTCTGAAGCAGCCATTCCTTGTGCCAAAGGTATGAATTTTGCCACAGTAGGCTTCCACATGGAAGTGGAGCAGCCTGTTCGCATAGATACCCCTGTGCAGCCTTCTAAAGCAGCCAGGCCTTGTGCCAAAGGCGTGAATTTTGCCACAGCAGCTGGTGTGTTTGTAGATAGGGCACTACAAGAGAATGCCTGTTCTGCGTCAGAAAAATCTTACTTGTTTTTCCAGTGAGCTTCTGATGAATTTTCTAACGAAAACACTGATGCAAAAAGCCCGCGAAAATTTCGACTTAAAAATCGGACGCACAAATTTCTTTTAAAAGTCCGAAAACTCGATGAATAATTTGTGAAAATTCGACGCGAAAAAGCGCATAAATTCGGCGAATATGCATCGACGATTAATCGGCGCAAAGTCGGCGAATAGTGTGACGAATGTTCTTGACGATTAATCTGACGAAAATTCTGACGAATGTATGACGAATATTCTGACGATTTTTTTGTCAGTATATTCATTAGAATATTCGTCAGAATATCTGACAGGCATAAGTAAACATTACAAGTTTACACACTTATTTCTAGAAGTTGCATGACTTCATACATACTAAAGGAACAAGGAATGCTGATATATATGTAGATATGAAGCATTTTACAATCTATGTCAAATATATCGAATAGTTAGACGAAGTAAATTGTACAATATCATCTTTAGAAAGGAGAATTAATTAACGAGAAGTCATGCCATATGACCATAATGACAATCAAAGGTTGGAATAGTAAGAAGCTCCCGACTCAATTGTAATATTTGGACCTAGTATTGGCCTAGATTGGCAGGAAGCTACTCAGCTCAATAAGGTAACAAATTTGTGCCTTCGTACATGTAGATTTTTGCCATTGTACAAGGTGTCATGTAAGTTTCCACTTGCTTAATACAAGTGTGGACATGAATGCCTTTAGAAGAAGGCAAAAAGTTCCTTTGGTTATGGATTGTCCTGGAAATTAAGGTTGATATATAATGGCATGCAAGTGCATATACACTTTTTGCTCTATGTTTTATGTAAAAGATAAGTTGGGTCTAAAAAGATTATGCCCTCTGCCCCACGAACATGGCCTAAAAGCATCAAATATGCATCTCGAGCTTTTCTAAGCATAAGTGTGAAAATATTGTAAACTATTTTGGCAAAGAAATGTTCTAAGATAATGATCTTTTTATGACCATATTGCCTTGGAATATGTTGGTCTACATAAGGCCTTTGAAAATGGCACAAAAATTGATTATGAGAACTTAGATCTTGAAAGTTTTCACACACTAGTGTACAATTTATCTAGAATATGCTCGATGGAAAAAAAAGAAAAAGAAAACATGAATAACAAGTAATGGTCTTACTAAGGCTTTCTGCATTAAAATTGAGAATGGTAAGAGGGCGACCATTGCCTTTGAATATGTTGAAAATAAAATTATGGAACCATTAGAATTCTAAGTGGTTTTATACATTATCGTGGCCTTGGCAATTGAAACCGCATCTTTGATTTGAAAGTGTGACCAATGTTTGCTTGCGGTATAGTGTCACATTTTTTATGGTATTTCCTAAAGGACTTTCCTACAAAATACCTGAAAATTTTTCATACTAATATGCCCAAGGTGCAATTTGGATGCACAATATGCGTAATGTGGGCAAATTAGAAAATATTAAAAGTTAAGGTTAAGGTTTGCTGGTATTTTCTAGATTATGGCATCTGGCCAGCCTGCAGAATATTATCTGGATTATCTGTGGATGCATAGGCAACGTCTGGCATCGCCCAAATGGCCAACATGACAATGTCGGCTCCATGCCAACATGACAATGAGGTGATACCATCTTCGATGCATAAAAATGAAAGTCGGAATGTTTGTAATAGGCCGATAGCATGGCGAGAGAGACCCTTTATGGGTATGCTGTTATGGATAATATTTCTCCATTCAGCTCTTCAGTATGATATTACCTCTGCTGAATGACTTAACAACTAGAGCACATGACGGACAAGTTTTCTAAGGTTTGATTCACTCGTTTAAATATTTAACATTGATTGGTGCTTACTACAAATAAGTGATGCATAAATATAACTTGTGTCCTATTGTTTTTGAGATATATGCCTATGCTTCCATAGCAAAAGTGCATCTAGAAACTTTACTTTCATGCATTTGATGCTTGTTTCACCATGGAAAAGAATGCATTTTCTTCTTTTCAAAACATCGTCTCATGTAATTAAACTGAGTTGCTTCTAAGGAGCTGCATATAATATACTCAAAATGAAAAGGTAACTCACGATTTTCTATGTCCAAGTTTTTATTCTTGTCTAGTTATTATTCTAATGGTGAGATGATGGGCTTGGCTGTTTAGGACACCAAAGGAGGGATTTAAAAAAGCTGTTATTTGAAGACTGCAGTTGAAACGTTCTTTAAATCCTTCGGATTTCTTCTTTTTGATGCTGATATAGTTTGCTGGAGCCCATTGTCTCGTGACCTTTATTGGCATTGTAAGGATTGTCAATTCTTGACATGTAACTATGGTTAGATTTAAATACAAAAATTTTTCTTCTATATACACTCTTATCTATCATTATAGTCCAGACAAAATTCAAATAGCTTTTTATAATGACGAAATGATGACAAGAGAATGTTGATGAAAATGTGTTAAAACACCAATGAAGCATACGATGTGATGGATGTGCTAAACAAAAACAAACCTGACGGAAAACTTGACGTAAACTTTGACGAAAAACATGAGGTAAACTTTGACGAAAAATCTGACGTAATTTTGACGCATACTACGACGAATATTTCTGACGAAAAATGTGACGAAAATTCTGACGTTAAGTCTGACGAAAAAGATGACGAATATTCTGATGAAAAATATGACGAAAGTTCTGACGATTTTGCGTCAGACAATCTGACGAAAATTTTGACGCAAAATCTGACGATTTTTCGTCAGAAAATATACGTCAGAATATGCGTTAGTCATATGAGTCTGGGCAATTGCCTATTCTGTGAAGGGTTTCTGACGATTTTTCTGACGCAAAACAGGCTTTCTCTTGTAGTGGGGGTCCAGGGAAACAAGTTTTCCCTGGAGGCAAGAAGCTTGCAGTGAGAAAGAAAGTGACCAGCAAGCCCCCAAGACATGGTACTGCTACCAGAGATGAACCTTCTTCCTTGGACCTGAGTGTCACTGTTAGTGTTGGTGGTGTAGATGTGTGGGAGTCAATATACACTGCTGTTTGTAGCTTTCTCGAATCGGACTGCCTGGGGGGTATTGTGAGCTTGGAGAGGGGCTCCAACCTGGACCATCTCCATGTTCAAGCAGTCTTTAAAATCGCTCTCACTAGTCCTGTTGCTGTGAACTTGAGGCTGAAGAAGACCATGGGATGGGACACACATAAACCTGCTGGGGGAGTTATCTTGTACAAGGCCCTCAAAGACACAAAGATGCACTGTTATGAGGGGATGATAGGCTACTGCCTAAAGGATTTAGGTAAGCTGCATCATAGACATCACATGAAGAATGTGACAGCAGATCAGATTGAAAGGGGCAAGAATCTCTATGCTCTGTATGGGGCTGGAGACATTAAGAACTGCGTCACTCTTGACAACCGTAACTTGTTTGCAAAAGCAAAACATTTTCATATGTACCATGGCCGTAGGCACGTTAGTGCCTCGCTTGTTCAAACCATCTGTAGGATGCTTCAAACTGAGAAGTTTGTTTTCGGTGGATCATGGGTGTTGCCAACAAACACAACCTTCATTTCCCAGCATCGTGTTGAAGTTGCCTGGAGACTAACTTTAGATCCTGCACATGTATCCCGTAGTGATGTGAGGAATGTGTTGCTTGGGCTGCCTCCTGGAGTTGTATCTGTAGAGCGAATTGGTAAGGGGAGAAGACGGTATTGGGATGCTCATGCTGATGCGAATCTTGGTGAGGTGAATGGTTGTGATATGGATAGTGATGAAGAGTTTGATGATGGGGAGGGGTGTCCAGAGCCTGTAGATGTGCAAAACTCGAGCGCATGGGATGGTTTCATACCCGTGGGTGTGGAGGATTGCACTTTCGTTGCTATGTAGCTCATTTTCAAAGTTACTGCTTATGTATATATTTCATGTTTCTTGTAGGAGGTCGTAAGGAGTTAGAGAAGCCTGAAAGAATAACAGATGCAAATGCAATTTTCAGCCCGGTCGTGAATCTTGACACCGATTCTGATGAAGAGCGCATGTTGGTGGTGATGGCAGGTCAGAGTGCTTTCATTTGCACGTGGATGTGGAGTTGCTAGCTAAAGAGACGATGATGTCCATTCGTGAATCGAAGACAGCTCTTGGGAATACCTTATAGCATCTTGATGAGGCCTTGCATTGTTTAGACATGGATGACCTGAAGGTATCGCTGAAGCAACGCAGAGTATTTCGAGGCTACATGAATCTTATGAGGGCCACGCTGATAAGGCATTTGAATGCATTAGAGCGCCTTGCTAGGACGTCGTTTCGGACTATGCAAGCTTAGTGTCCAGTTTCTTGAACACACTATTGTACAGTTATTTTTGCAAGCTAGTTTTGTACATGTGTCTTTGTGATGCATTGCTTTTGTAAGTGAGGCTCCAAGGTGATGGCGGATCCTCTTTTGGATGTTCATGTCGGTGGTATAGCATGCTGTGCAGTCATACTTGTGGAGCGGGTGACATGCATGCAGCTTTCCACTTCAGTTGTACACGTCCTTTGCACATTGTAATATATGAGGCATGTTCTATTTGCATACATATTTTGTGTCGGTTGGAGTTGCTCTTTGCTCATTTACACGTGCTCATATCCTTCATACTTTCTGTTACTTTGAGTTTCAGTCAAGAGTTGGACTTCCCTTTGCCTCCTTTGCACGTAGTGATATGCATAAGGAGAGCATTTATGATTTCTGATACTTTGACTTTCACCTACTTTGGGCATGTGGGAAGTGAAGTGATATTGCTTTTTAGTTTCCATGTATTGTTGTTGATCTACGTATGTGGGACGTATGGAGAGCATATTAATGTACGGGGGTGTAAATTTTGAGAGCCTTTCATATTCTAAACGTAATGAATAGATGGTTCAAATCACTGTCACATTCTGTCAATTTTATACCACGTAACATTGGCCTTTTTTTGTGGGGCGGCGCCGTCGTTTATGACCGCCGTTCATCACCGCCTGGTGCTCTGCTCTCCGACCTGCTCTGCTCTGTCTAGTGCTTTGTTCTTGGTATTCGTTTTGTTCTATCTGACCTTGTTCTGTTTCAAGCCATTTTCGCGAGATTCAAGTTGCATGATCTCCAATGATTCAGGTTCGCATATTCAGGTTTGGCGAGATCCATTTTGAATCCTCAATAATCGATTTCGAGCCAAGCATTGCTTCTGTAACGAAACGTATCCATCTATATAGGCTGGAGCTGTAGAAGCATTTTTTGATGTTTCGATTTGAAAGGGTTTGTGCAGATTCCGGACCCTCATGCCCTGCTCATAAGCTTTCCAATGCAGAGTCACATCAATCCCATGCTTCAGCCATTTCTGCCTTTTGTCATAAGCAATCGATTTCCTTCCTACCTTTCTGAAACATTTCTGAAATTTCGAACCTTGCCATATCCATAGCCAAAACCTTCAAGAATAGATTCCATAGCCAGCATCCTAAAGACGGATTTTTGCCCTGTAAAGCCTAGAGCCAGCATCTCAGAAGTATTTCTTGCATTATGGAAGTGGGATTCAGCATTTTTGAAGCTTGCATTTCCAAGATTTAGTGTCTGTTGCTGCCATAGCCACCGGCTTCCCTGCCATTGCTGCCAAGAACTGCCACGTGGCAGCATATGGTTCGTAATTTGAACCATCTATTCATTACGTTTGATAATCAACGGCTCTCGGATATTGCGCCAGTAAAGTGGCTCAGCGGCGCCGCCACCCTCGGCGGTGCACTCGCGGCTGCGCCGCTCGTGCGCCGCCTCGGCTGGTGGAGCCGCCTCGCCACTTTACAAGGCGCAATATCCTCCGGCCATTGATTATCTAATACATCATACCTTCATCTAATGGACACCAAAAAACATTAACACATATAGACATTCAACACTTAACACATAACACATTAACACTTAACACAACACATATATAGACACATATAGACATTAACACATCCAGACAGTTAATGTAGTGAACAAGAAGTGGTTTTAATTAAGGCAAATTCCGAAGATATTGTGAAAATGGCGCTTGCAATTCCAATAGCTCATCGCGTTCTCCGTTCCTGCAGTGTAGCAACGTTTTCAACTTCATTACAACCCCTTCGCCTCACAGCTACCAAGGTTTGTGCATCTATCAAGAATTGCTCTAAGTTGTAGGGTTGAAGCATTATGATTATGCACCAATGGTGTTCCTGTGTCCAGATAGTTGTTGGGAAGCAATATTTGAATATCATTCAGCCCACAGACGTCGACGAAGTACTTGACATGTACATTCATCAAGGTGATGACTTAGAAGTTAGGAAGATTGTATACTCAGGGCTTAACATATTTTCCAGCATATGATCATATAGAGGGTCTTGCAGATACAAGATCCGGTCTTTCTAAAATAAAAAAATCTGATAGTTTCGCAACATATTTCCTGTGGTCCCGACATTTACATGCAGACAAGCTTGACCGAGATCCATATTGGTGTCAGATCTGGCCTTCTGCAATTGCTCTTTCAGAAGAGGTAGGTATGTTAAACAAACGAAATAAGTTTTTTGACATTAACTTTTATTTGGAAGTTCGGACACGATCTTCTACGGCCTGTTCTATATGTACTTACATCATTACGTTGTCTTACATATTTCCCATGAAATAACAGATTAAAAAATGATTGGAATGAGCCAGTTCGCTAGTCACGGCCATGACAAGATTGCATGTCTTATCTTGGAACTAAAACTGGAAGGCATATTCTACACGTTATAATATATATGCCCTGTAACATGAGGTGGTCTCGTTCTTTATCTCTGGACTTATTTGGATAGCGTACTATAGTATGGCCTATAAGGGTGTATAACCCCAATTTTTGAATGACTAGTCTTTGACTTATAGCTTGATGTGTAGTCTACCACCTGTGAGTGTAGTAGACGATGCATATTTGAATTACATAATATTGGAAGTAAAAACGTTTGGATGTTTTGTCTAATTTTTGTCGTCTTTTGAATTGAATTGCAGATACTCCAGGACCCTCGGCTCGTAGAAGGTTTCAATATTTGTGATTTGGGATGTGGTCTAGGCAAGCACGTTCCCTTTTGTTGCTTTATGGTGTAAATATATATAATATATCATCCATGTTCATGAATTGAAGCCAAAAGCATGCCCATTTTCTCTGTCAGATTCCTTGGTTATAGTCAATGGGGGTAAGAAAAGATAAGAGGAAGAATGTCGCAAATAATCATGGGATTGTATTATTAGAATCGTTATTGTTTTATAGAAAAATCAGATGTCAATTAGAGCAATTACAAGTTTATGGCTTTGTGGAAGCAGACCTCTGCAAGTGCTGGCCTTCTTAATTTAACATCTTATGTTAGGGCGGATGCAGTCTATAGCACTTTCATTGAAGTCAAAGCAATGCTCCAAAATGAAAGGACTGTACATCACCAGGCATTCACAATGACATCCACAAAGTTGAGAATACATGGTATTCTGGACTGCAATTGAATATTATTGTCACAACATTTCCTGCACGTGGCAAGTGTAGGAGAAGGTGCCATTGGTTTGTTAGGTGCAGCACAAAATGCATGAATGACTTAAGCCAACAGCTACATTGTTAGATAAACCTTGATGCTGGGCCTTGTTTATAACAAAGGTACTGGATAGAGTATCATTCCACTTTTGGAGGAACCCTAAGAGATCGAATTTTTTACATACCTTCATATAAGAGTCTTATGGATGCACTTGTACAAGATTTTTATTGGGGATGAATCAACGGTGTGTATACTCATGGTAAGCAGTTAGATAGATCAAGTTTAGCAAGACAGTAGAAGGAAATAAAAAACTTGTGTCTATCTAAGACCTTGTAAGAAGCTGCAGTCTCCTCTCAGCCGTTCAACCTATGGAGGAATTCTTCCATATGAATATTGCAGCTTTGAGTCCCTCTGGAAAGTAAATAATGTAGATGTTATGCAGGTTTAGGAGGCCTCACAGCTGCCCTGTCTGGAGCAAAACAGGTGACATGTTATTGCTATACATATCTTATTTGTATATTTTGCAATAATAAATAGTAAAGGTTCAGTTTTATGACAGGTGGTCTTTTATGACAGGGAGCCATATGCTTTAATCTGTTCCCTTCTCAGTTGTCATGAAAATATTCATGGGGTCGATACATATCTAAGATCAGTTTTAAACAAATTGCTTCTGGAGTATGCGCCCAGCAGCATGTCAGATCCATGGAGTACTTTGTTAAACTCAATAGATAGGAACCAGTTGTCAGGAAACCAACGTCAGCATTACAGGTCGAGTGCAGAAGTCAAAGCGGAACTCTTTGATTGGACTGCAAAAGGAACATCAATGCAATGCCATGATGTTGTGAGTATTTTTCTTTTCTGTATATTTATAGCCAATGCAATACATGGAACATTACTTTAGACGCTTTGATGCTTCGTAAAAGGGGTGGGGTCAATGAACCTGTGTTATTTGATAAATGGATACTATCAATTTCCATCTCTCGGAGGCGCATCGTTGGTTTTGATGGAGCTTGAAGGAAGCCATTTGAAATAGGAAATATATATGGTGCGGTGTTTCTCCAATTTTTTGATATTGTCCAAAGGTGGATGCTGCTGGTTTTCTAGAGCTTTTAAACATAAGCTTACCATTCAGTTTTTTGGCCGCTCAGATGTCTTCAGTGATTCAAAGTTGAAAGGAAATATAATTAATGGTTCAGTGATTGGAAAGAGAGAAAATGTAAACCAAACATATTCATCAGGAGTGTAACCAAAACAAATTCATTGGGAGAGAAATTGATAAAAGGAGACTCACAAGATGCAGTAATATGAGCTGGAATTCTAGATATCTGAGATTTGTCCATGTCATGGATTATGATATGCTTATAGACATATTATGGTAAACATCGTCCTGTTTAAGCATTTTCAGTTGCAGCCAATTGCAGTGTCCTGTCTTTTGCTTTGATTGTCAATGATTTATTGATGTTTCTGAAGATTAGATTAGACTAAGTTTACTGGGAACCCAGATTGCTTTGAATGACTTGATTATACATCATAAGATAGGATAGAAACAACATTGAGGTAGCAGCACATCATTAGCTTGAACTTGATATCGCTGCCTATTTTCACACTTGGATATGTGTATTGCAGCAAACAAGTATCATCTATGTTTTGTTGCTTTTCTTTGTTTCGGAGAGTTCTTCCATATATAAATCTGAATCTCTTTTTTTCTTGAAGGTCATTGCGTGTGATGTATTATATGAAAGGTCTTCAGTGCCTTTCATTGTTGACATAGTTGGACAGCTCTTACAACGGTATATTCCACGCTGTTTAAATTTTTGCTATAGTTTCTTACCCAAAATCCTTCTCCCTTTACTCTAAACTTGTTTTTGTAGTATCAGAGCATGTATTAGAATAATTGCTCCAAATGAACTTAGAAAGTATAATGACACAATGATTTCAGCTATTTCCTGTTACATTTGTAGAACTGGGACCAGAGTTTTATTAGCTGATCCGGTAGAAAGAACTCCTGAAAATCGGAAGCTATTTATAGATTTGTTGAAGAATGAATTATCAGGCCAGGTGAGAAGCACAGATATATGGTTTGTTTTAGATCAGAAATCTCATTTCTCTCTGTTGCAGAAAAATGTCGTCCTGCGCAGGCAAGAAAGAGTGGTAGAAATGGATGGGAAGTTGACTAGGGTAGAAATTACACATATGGAGGCGTAAACTTGGAACTGGATGTTTCCAAAATTCCTCTCCTAGTAATGGTGTTTGTCTCCACTTCCAACTGGGTTTCTTGTATTTGTATGTATATGTTACATTCAATGGAACTGCAGAGATAAACGAAGAATTTCTGCAAGCTGGCTCTGTTCTATTGGCCGCCATTGAGGAAATGGCATATGTGGAATAGAGCTTTATGATACAAATGCCTCAAGTGCATTCTCAAACTTAGTTGTTTGTCTGCAAAATATAACAAGTGTCCTTGGACGTGCCATTTGGCTTGTCCCAGTATTATTCTCCACTCTGTTGCTAATGTCTTGTAAAGCTGGTTCAGATGAAAAAACTGGCTGAAATCCTCCAGCTGGACTGTTACTATTCTCCGATCTGGCATCAAATAAGTTGTTTACGGTATCTGATTTATGAAGTTCTCTTGCACTTTTAAAGCTTGTAGCAGCCTTCTTAGCTGCCGTTGGCGTAAGAATGAACATGGATTAAAAGCGGAACCTACAAGTTCCCTTAACAATCCATTTCTGCTTATCGAAGGTGCAAACTCTCCTTCACCAACCATGATAATTTTAATAACACCACTTTCAGGTGGCAGGGAATTGTCACCTAAAGCTTCCATCTGTGAAGTTCCAAAGTCGAAGAAAAAGCCAAAGCATTCTATCCTTGTTGGTTGAAGCAGGATAATACCTTCGATAAGCATTTACTTGGACACATAAAATGGGTTTTTGATGACACCACTTGGTTTTTTAGTCTGGTAAATCTTTCACATAATAGTTTCACTTCTGAAATTCCCACCATTCCTGCATATAGAGATATAGATCTCCATGATAACAACTTGCAAGGTTCCATCAAATTCAACTTCACACTGGATATGGTTAACTCCAAGATGCAAACCTTCATATATTCTATAGATTTGTCAGAGAATAAGTTCATGCAAATACAAGAAGATTTGGGGGCGAATTCTGAATATCTATGCTCCTCTAACATATTAGTTCTGCCATGTTCATGCATACAAACGAAATGATGGTGGCCTTCATCTACTAAACCCATGTGACTACAAGCATTTAAAATTGCAATATGTGTAATCTGGTCTGGCGTTGAGCCCTGCAGCTGCATTTCAGACAAAAGCTTCAAAGCTTCTCGATGACCATGGTCAGCATATGTTGAGATAATGGCATTCCAGGAAATAGAATCTCTTGTGAACATGTGATCAAAAACTTGTTGAGCACATTCCATGCTGCCACAATGGCCATACATGACAATCAAGTTATTTCCCAGAAAGATATCTGACTCCAGTTCAGTTTTAGTAGCTTGAGAATGGACATGCTTTGATGCTAGGGCTCCTACATCTGCAAAGGAAGTCAGAACAGTGGGATAGGTAACTTTGTTTGGCTTTAAACCATCTTGCTGCATATGCCTGAAGCATATAATAGCCTCCCTGTATAGGCCATGTCGAGCATGCCCTGAAATCATCGTAGTCCATGAAACTATGTTCCGTGCAGGCATCATATCAAACAATTCATATGCACTTACAATACTTTCACATTCAAAATACATGTCAACGAGAGAAGTTCCAACAAAGATATCAGAGTCGAATTTATGGTTGAGGATGTGGACATGAATGACTTTGCCAAAAGCTAGAGAAACAGCATTACAACATGCATCTAAGACAGCTAAATATGTTACCTTGTTCGGTTTGAAACCAAGCTGCTGCATTTGACAAAATAGTTTCATGGATTCCGTGCTCCCAACTTTGGCATAAACAGATATCATGACGTTCCACAAGACAATATCATGCATGGCTATCATGTAAAACACTCGGCAAGCATCACTGGTATTTCCATAATTTGCATTTGCATTAAAAGCTTCACTGCACTCTTGCACGTCCCATATTGGGCGTACCCTGAAATCATCGTTGTCCACGTAAACACATTCCGTTTGGGCATCAGATCAAACAGGACATTTGCTTCGAAAAGGCTTCCACATTTTATGTACATATTAATTACTGTGTTGACATGAAAAATGCATAAAGTAGTTCTATGTTTTATGATGTATGCATGAACTTTCCTACCCTTTGACAGAGCTTTGAGCTTGGTGTATTCTCGCAAAAGCTGCACAGAGCCATTTAGATCCGCATTGTTGCCTTGATCAGGTAGTTTTGCTATTGTCTTTTTTATCTGCCCACCGTCACACATCACTAAAAAATTAATAGGCTAAGGAGGGATTCATTCCAAAGAGCTCCATTAACAGAAAATACAAATTTCAGTAGCTGTTACACTGATATTAAAAGAGCATAGAAAAACTCATTATTGGCTCCTTACCTTATGGATTGATTTTCAGCAATGCAAAGTTACGTCATATTTTGCCTCAGATTAGCATATTGGCACATTCATCTTTGCCCAATGTAGGCCGGGTAAAATTACCTCGGTGCGCAATTTCCTACATAGGCTCTATGCTATGCTGTCATCATTGGCTATCAAAAGGGAAAGATATAATGCTATATTTTAGGGCTACAACCTAAAAAATGCCTTTACTTGTTTGCCTCAGATAGGCATAATGAGGCATTCATTCATCTTTGTCCTAGGGCTGTCTGTTCATGTCTGTCAACATCAACTACAGGGAAAAGAGAGAAATATTGATATGCTATAGAAGTTAGACATTGAACTACACTACAGCCAAGTAAGAGCATACATTGCCCACTGCAGAATCTCTTAAGAAAATATAAGCTCTTGAATTGCAGTCCTGTATATATTTCTACCTCAGATTAGCACATTGGCACAGGCTGCACAATTTCCTCCAACACATTCTGTTATCGTCATAAGTGAGAAACATTGCATGCCAGGAAAGCAGTTGTTTCCATTTGTCACCAGCCTCCAACCAATGCCACAAAAAACTGTCACGCAGTTAAAAACATTATATAAATTCATATCAAAAGGGGGTAAAAGGAAAGGTCATTTTGCCTTCACTGCTACCAACTTCTTAAGGAGTTCAGCATTTGGAAAATTTTCCTCATCAACAAAATAACACTTATCTTTTGCAGCAAAAGTCACAAGTGGCCGCTCCGAACTGGGGTACCAACCAACGACAATGTATGGACCTCAACCTCTTCAGATGCAGGGACCCAGCTCATTCTGTGCACATAAGGGCTAGCAAACCAATGTAGTGCAGCAGTTGTAGAAGCGCTGAGCATCATCATTGTTGCAGCAAGTGATGCTTTTATAAATAAGGACACATCTGGGTAAGTGTAGAATGTAACAAAGGGACCACCAGTTATTGACAAAGAAAATGTTGTAAATGACAACAGCTTGACACGACGTAATGCTCCAGACATTGGGCCCAAATACACAACCTTCTCCTTTTCCTCCACATTCTCATCTTGCCTGGCCTGATTCCTCTCCACTGTGGCCAACTTAGCTGCATATCTTACATGCTGTAATGCAATGCCTAAACTCCGGCGATCGCCAACAAGCCTAGAACATCTGAAGCCTATATTAACATTAATTAGACCCTAGACCTTCTTACTGAGCGCCAGAAGCATGGTAGACAAGGGCTAAATACCTGATCTCAAGAGTAAGGATGGTGGGAGGGGCACTATCGGAGAAGACCATGGCAGACGAAGCTGCTTCTATGAAATCGTCTGCATATAGAGATCAGACAGAAATAGGAAAGGGCGAGTTGTGAAAAAAAAAACGGTAAATCAAAGGGATGAAATTAAAATAAAAAATTCAACGGCCAAAATGCTCTGCACAAACTATCATTTTGCTTTTATTACTATATATAGATATAGATTTTGTGGAATAGTCTTGTTGATATAGATATGTATAGTGCTTGATAGTTTGCCAAATCGTGATCCTACTTGAAATACAATGGTTAATAGGTATAGTCACCATGGAGAGCATCTTCTTGCCCTAGAATGCTTCAAACCAGGGCATTCATCCAAATAGTGTAACATTTCTGAGGTCCTAGGCCAATAAAATCTCAGACGAATTACTCAACCAAACTGTTGTATCATGGGATGGAATTATCGCACAGCTTGGGGATGTCCATTCCTTTAAAGAGAGTGGCGTTGAACCTGACTTCTATTGGTATCTTTACTGCATTTATGATACTGCTGCTAGTCATGAATAAGGCTACAACAAAATTATATAAGGCCAACAATAGTATTCGATCAATATATTATTCTATAGCACACAATTTTAGCATTTGTTGTAACTTCAGAGCAATAACGTCATAAGATAAAGTCAAGACATCCACAGGAATAATCCAACAATTGCAATAGCTGCAAATCCTCCTCTTGAAAGGAGCAGCTCTTTCCAACTTTGGGTTGCAACTAATTTATTTTTCACTTCAATAACTTTTCCTTTTGTTTCCTCCAGCGTTCCTGAATTAACTAAAACAATGTCGGCATGCTGACATTTCCATTCCAGTGGAAGTTGTGCTTTTATCCTTTTCTGTGCCTCTTCCCTTGAAAACCCATTTCTCGCAATCAATCTTGCTTCTTGAGTTTCTTCATCAACCCAAACAACAATCACTGGATTTGTGAACCTGTTAAGTTTGTGTTCAAATAGGAGTGGCACATCAAGGATGAGTACCCTTGTCCCTGCAATCCAATGCTTGAAAACTTCCAGAAACATGCCAGAAAGTATTGGCAAAGAAAGGGCGCTGCAAAGAAAAGTAAAAGACCATTCAATGACACAATTCGCATGTTAAATGACACAATTCCAACATGTCAAGTATGAATTATAATCAATATATGTTCCAAGGCACATAGTCCAAAACATTTTCAAGTTAGAAACTCATGTGTGTCAGTTCAGAGATTGTCTTGAAGATGGCAAGCAACTCAAGTTGGGACTCAAAGAGTTTAGGTGCCATCCTGATAACTTTGAAATGATGGTCCATGTTAAACAACATCGGAAGCGAATAAGAGTAACGAAATTGGGGAAGTGTATCCTACTGTAAATCTACCAGTCTCCAATTATCCTTTTTTAAATCGAGACCTTTCTGTGCAAAGGAAAACAACGAAAGAAGAACTTACGAATTTAATTTTTGTCGTTTTCCAGAATCAGAGAAAACAATCTCGCCAAGCTTAGGACGATTTACTTCCCCATCATCACGAAGAATCTCAGGACCAAAAATTGACACTACTCTCTTCCATCCCCATGTATTCTTTGCCAATGCGGCCTATAAATTCAGAAAATATCACCACATCTGCTCTAACGTGAGCTAATCTAGATTGGCAGGTACTCACATGGGCGATTTTATCTGCATCAATAATAGGCAGGCCTTGATCCTGAAGCTCCTTAGAGACTGTGCTCTTGCCGGAGGAGATGCCTCCAGTTAGACCTACTAGTCGCATTTTGGGCAGCACTAATTAGAACCCTAAAAATATTTTCTTAAAGTCTGTCTAAAGATGTGGTTTTCCTTCCAATTTGATTCATTTCCTTTCTGGTTGTGATTCAGACACAACAGAGACTGATGCTGCTAACCACAAGAAGAGTCAATTCATTGGCGTGAGAGGCAATGAAGAACTCGCAGATGACTTTTAATCTGAAGGGAGCAAATCATCAAGATGATGAAGATGACATTCGTCCTTGTTAATGTATGTATGTAAGGAATTCTTTATGTCTTTGTTGCTAGCTTTAAGGAATTTTTTATGTCTTTGTTGCTAGCTTTTTATGGTCTTTGGCATCAACTTTTTTTTGGAAGTTTGGATCATGCTCAAATTTGATAGCCTGCCCCTAATTTTCTTGGGAGCCAACTTTTTGTTTTTCGCCTTTAACGTGACGTAAAAATAACTTGAGATGCATTCTACAGGCCAAAATGTAAGGTAAATGAAGCTGAATGGTAGATGAAAAACACAGAATGCAAGGTAAATACAAAGATCGCGAAGCAAATAGAAAGAATGCGTCGTAAATGAACAAAAGAGAAAACTACCTTTGATGTTCTGGAAATAAAAGTGCGCCACGTGGCAAGACGTCATTTGCGGAGAGGGCAGAATGCATCTCAAGTTGGTTTTACGTTTCAAGTTTGCTTGTATTGTTGAGATTTCAAGCACGTCAAATGCCTTCGCGTTACCGCACGTCCACATTTTCCATGCCGGGAATCTCAGCAAAACAAGCATTCCTGTATACAAAAACATACTTCTATTATAAACTCACAATATACCCAAGTTATTCAGCCACCAATGGACTTATTTGAGCGGCATTGCTCTCTTATTTTTCATTTCACACCAATTATCAAAGCATGCTCTCCAATCTACACTTTCAAATGGTTCACTACCAATTTTTTGGGGGAATATGTAGCATAATAACAGGGGGTTTTCTTTGTGTTTTTGTACGCTTTTCACTAAGGTTTTCCTATGATTTCGTGATGATTCAAATGGATGCATTTTAACGCGCACATCTAGAAAGTGCAGACCAACACGAGCCATTGATTTTAGCCTTTTTTTCCAATGGTCAACAACCAATGGCTCACAACAAAAGCCTTTTTTGCGTGTGGTGGTATAACGGTCAACAACCAATGGCTCACAACAAAAAGCCCCTTTTTATGTGTGTGTGGTGCATAATGGCACATGAAGGGCTTGAAGGGGTGATGGGCAGAGTTTCCCTAAGCAAATATATTTCTTATCATAACTTTTGATCCAAAGCTCGCTTTGAGATGATTTTTATTATATTGGAAAGCTCTCTCCCAGATCTTTTGATAGTGTATGATATGGATATGTTTGGTTGTTATCTATGCTAAAACAACAAGTTTTCGGCCGGGTTTGGTAGGCTTTCACATCCTACCACCGATTAATAAAGGATTTGCGCTTATGGATATTGTATGGCTCATTCCGAATGAAGCTTGCAAAAAAATTACCATGCATTTTTTAGATTTTGAGGCTTCTAGATCCTTGTGCTAACAAGCGAAAAGTTTCCACTTTGGTTTCTCACCACAAGAATCCATGGAGGCCAAAGGTCACAGTAAATTCCAGTTGAAAAATGTTTGTGTATGGGTGTTGCAAACTTTATGACTTTTAGAATAATGGGATCAATTTGCTCTATCTTTATGGTAACTTTTACTTATGTTCTATTTGTTTTATTGTGATGAAATTCAAAAGCTACAGGTGATGAAAGCCTCAAATGAATTCTAGTTTTTTTCCGGGTTTGAATTCTAAAATTTGTGTCACATCCGGGGTTGGCGTCCCTAAAGGCCCGGAAGGGGCCAAAAAAAAATTCTTTTGCAACACAAACCATTAACATCCAACATATAAAAATTAAATCCCCCAACATATAACAACCAACACATAACAACCATTGACATTAACAACCAACACATAACTACCGTTGACATTAATTAACACAACCATTGGGTCCAACACATTTAAATTAAAATCCCCCTTAAACCCCATTTGGTTTGGGTGCATATTCACACGAGAGGTGACGTAGGGCAGCGAGAGCCCTCATAATTGTATTTTGCACGTACGAAATCAACACCATATAGTATTCTGCTTGAAATCTTATATTATTTTGCGAATCTTGTTATACAGTATAGCAAATTTTGTACTTGCATACCCCACAAACGAGGAATTTTACGTACGGTGTAGATTAAGGAATAAGGGGTGCATTGGTAGAGAAATTTCTCAGACAAATTTCATTAATGATTGGTTGGTGTCCAGTTTGCATGCCATGAAGTATTTTTATATTCATTGCCTTAAGATTGTTTGAATTGTACATTTTTTGACATATGTGTACAATATATCATTTTATCTATAAGAAAATAAAAAAGTAAAAATAATCTATCCTAACATATACAAGAAATTGAAGCAAGGCCAAGGCCTTTGAACATTTTTTTTTTCAAAAGCGGCAGTTGGACCCAGGTTAACGCCCAACATTCTCTTCAAGCAATGGCCAAGTGATTCTAGATTGATGTGAAGCAACTTCGTAAGATCTTACATTCTAACTCTAATTTAGAAATTACAAAGTACAATATTTAGCTTAGTCTTTTAAAAAGTTGGTCAATACTTTTTGTTATTGAAGGTTCATGTGTTCACAGACATCAAACATCAAGTAGAATTATCAATTTGCAGAATCAAGATGCCTCATCATCACTAGAATGATATTTTTGAATAATAATATAAATTACTTAAATAAATCCAAAAGGAACTCCAATACAAAGATCTCTCGACACAAAGGCCGGGTGAGTTACCAAAGGCGCCATCCACCATCCATAAAAATCATCTAGATTTAGCTCAATAATGTAGTCTTTTTTCATCCGTGCCATCTCTCGCAAATCAAAATATAACGCAAATCAACTCAAACGTCGCTACAATTTCACACAACGATAGAATCCACATACGCATTACGCCAAGATTAAGGATGAAAGAAAAATGCTAGTTCCATATTAAACAATCCAAGCTTTAGCAATGTAACAAAATGGAGAGTATTTACCTTGCATGCAATTAGTGAAGCAAAAAGAAGCTCACAATAGCTCTTCAAGTCCTCTCAATGCGCCGAGACAATAAGAAGGCCTTCTATTTATAAGATGGAGTTTTGTTGGATGATCTACACACATGACTAATCTAGGGCTATATTTATGCCAAATGCCTATATCACAACTCGCATGTAATCATTAATATCATTCGATATATATTTCATATCCATAATTATCCTAAAATGGATATCATTAAGATTCTATATATATTGGGATTGATATCTTCTAACAAATTTGCCAATGGGCGCAATAAAATGCAAAGTGCACACATGTCGTGCTTTGATAATTCTAATAAATGCAAAGCGTATTAATGGCAATAATAAATGCAAAGCATGGGTATTAATAGTACCAATAAATGCAAAGCGTATTAATGGCGCTTAATAAATGCAAAAGGTATTAATGGCCACAATAAATGCAAAGTGCACACATGTTGCTTTTGATAATTGCAATAAATTCAAAGCTGTAATAATGGCCACAATAAAATGCAAAGTGTATTAATGGTCATAATAAATGCAAAGTGCAACAACCGCCATATAAATGCGATGAATGCAACGCGGTCATTCTATGGTAGTGCTCATATCTTCGTCCGCCATAAATGCTCATAAATGCCTCAAATCTGAAATTAATGCCATAAATGCCTCAATGCAACGTGTCATGCTCTCCTAATTTTTAAGGAAGATATTACGTCTAACACAAAAATGTAATGCAATGAATGCAACGTGTCATTCTATGGTAATGCTCATATCTTCCTCCGCCATAAATGCTCATAAATGCCTCAAATTTAAAATTAATGCCATAAATGCCTCAATGCAACGTGTCATGCTCTCCTAATTTGTAAGGAAGATATTAGACGCGAGCAGAAAAATGTAACTGCTTTATAATAGGAAGGATAAGGCAGTTTGATTTTTTGTTTGATGTAATATTTTCGTTCCAGAAAAAAACATAAGGGCGACACATGTACTTAAAAAAACAAGGTGCTGCGCACGAGGGGTTGCCCTCCTGTAGCGTGAAAGTGTGTTTTCATGGTTTCTAAATCGTCATTTCGTATCGGGTCTTTTTTGTGTGAACATAGGGTGTCATTTTCTTAGCCAAAAGTTTTGTTTATGAAGTTGTGCATGTCAATTTATAGAACCGAGGGAAGAAAAATAATACTTCTAACTAATTTACATAAATGATACTACGAATAACTCTATGATTTATGGGTAGTTGAGATATAGAACAGACACAGTGAATAAAGTGTTTCACTATGATTTAAGACACGTAAAAGTAGGTTAAAACAACTTTAAGTGTTGATGTTGTTATTAATTCTCACACGGCATTCTTGCATTTCACCTCACATTCTTGAATTTTACTTCACAATGACAACCCTATTGGCTATTTGGTTGGTATTCTTAGCATATGTCAAGATTATTTTCCGTGGCCAAAATAAATGCTACATTTTGAAAGCAAATTCTCGTCAATTAATGCCTTGGAAAGCCTATAATCCAAACCTAGTACATAGACTTTGAATATCCACTAAATCCAAGAGGCTTCTAGAAGTGATTTAGACATGCTTTAACTCTCAATCCTCCAAACCCTTCCCATTTCTTCCACTGATCTGTCAATGGTCTCATTTTAAAAATGGAGGGAGTTCTAGTAATAGTAACCATCCTGGAATGCTAAGTGATAAAAAATATTTAGCATCAAAATGCATGTGCCAAATCCTCATTAATGCTGCCATAATACATTTTTATACATTCTCATGGTAGCAATATTTTTTTTTTAAAGCCAATGTCGTGCTATACAGAGACTAGTGCCTATATAGGCTAAGCCACCGTTGAGACTAATTGCATGCAGTGGTAGAATGTACTGTAGGTACAAAGTACATCAGTTGCAAGATTCCAAACATTCTAGTTTACATTCATAGCTAGCAAGATGCCTAGAAATTATCAACATACTAGCAACTATATTATCACGTACACCTGTTGCTAACATGCAGATTCTCAAACAAGGAGCTGCAGCTATCTAGAACCATTTTTTAAACTGAAAATTAACTAACAAAATACTTCACAGACATGCAATGGGCATGCATATTCTCAAATGGAACTAATCAAATTGGACACTCGCTCGACAATAAACTAGCAGTAGCACGTGATAAGCTTTATAATAGTATCTCACTTGATAATTGAAATTTCTCAAAACAGATTGAATTGCCAGTGCCATTTAATAGAACGTCTGCAAAAAAATCACCAACCATAAAAGTAAAAACAGGCATGAAACATAAAGCTCACAATCTCTAAGAATTTTTCACGAGATATAAGTGCTCTGAATTACATTAAAGTTGAGAGTTTCCCAAGACAAATGGAGACGTGGATTTGAAAATTCAAGAAGCAAGTTGAGAGATCCCTCGGGAATATCTATTTAAAAAACTAGATTGCAATGTCTACATTTAATCTTTACGGTCTTCAAAAGATACAGAGTCTAGAGAATTGCCGGCAAACCTCAATCTACAAATGACGATGAGGCATGTCAAACCTTTTGGAAACTCGGATGGGCTACCAATGGAACACTAAGGATCGAATAGAAGTGGTAATTCTTGCCTGTCGCCAGGGCATTTGTAACTTGACCTTGATAACGTCAAGAAAAGAAGAATATCTTTTTCAGTTAAGATAGAAGCAACATGTGCACGTTGTTAGTGTCACACCGTCTTCAATTGTTAAAGTCTACCCTTCCAATTTTATCAACATTTGTTGTAGTAGGCCTTTGATTTGGACAAGGAAAGAATAACGCTCAACGACCCTTTATGATGTTAGAGAATGGGGATTTCTCGTTATGGCACTGTGACGATGTCGTGGTTCTAATGGGTAATATAACCGTTCTGTCGGATCACCCCCAATGACCCAAATCCTGGGGATATTCTCAGCTTAAAGGAGGCCCCTCCGATGTTGTTGGGGGGGGAGATGGGAACATGATAGATGAGAGCGTGTCGCTGGTTCTGTTCTTAGGGGATCAAGCAAGCAAGATGCGCGCACCGGTAGCGCATCCGCCTCGAGGGGACGCAGAGGGTCACAGGCCCAAACCCCGCCACCCTGAGTCAAGTCAACAAAACAAAGGAGTGAGTCAAAAAAATGAAAATCAATCGAATTACTCCGTGGCATTTTTATTCTCCGATCAATTTGATCCTATATTATATCTCCTGGTCTATTCCGGCCGTAAACTCCCTAATAATATTGGAGAAAAAGGAAATATGGCCATATAACATCGATAAAAAAAACTTTGGGATTGCTGAATGAGGGAATGTATGGAGCAATGGAAGCAAAGGTTGCTCTTCGGAGAGCACGGTACGATGAAAGTTGTGTCGTGGTTGGGGGTTACCGTCTCATCGCTTATTTGATATGGTGGTGCTCTGGGGAGCGGTTCAAGGCCCAATGCATCCAGAATGAAATATTAGTAGTTAATGTGCCAAGGGTAGTCTAGACTTCAAATTGTGGTTCTAAGCTAAGGTGTCAAGGTCAGGATAGGCAACAAGTTTTTAACTATGGTTTCAAAATATAGTTAGGGTCAATTAATTCTTAAACTTAGAACCATTAGTCATTTAAAATTAAAGGTTTAATATATCGGCTGATAACGGGTCGCGGGTCTGAAACAACGGAGATCATATCAGACCTCCCGGAATTAGGAAAAAAAGGCCATAACCCGCCCTGATATAAGGCGAATCTCTGCTATTTTAAGTCGAATCCATGATTGAATGACTGTTTGCCCTTGGTGAAGATATTTTTGAGTGGGAAAAAGGTCATTCCGAAAAAGGCCAATTCGTGTTTTTAAAAGCATCAGTCTTTCTTATTCCAGTCATAGAACTTCGATTGAGTCTTAGTGTAATCATCTGCTTCGTCTGCAGTCATAGCTAGAGATCTTGTATTGAACTTTTGGATGCAGTTGTGGAAGGCAGGATAACGATTTCCTGCTGTGCCTGAGCCCGGTTGGGTGGAGAGCACTGCCGTGAAAGCTGAATTCTGAAGATTATTTGTTTGTAGATTACATTCTTGATTCTAGTTTTACCTTAAAATCTTGAAGTTGTATCAATTTGGTATCAGAGCCTCTTGATTTTAAAGCCTCTGGACAATGTCTACCAATCGCTTCGGCGTACCTGATCATCAGTATACCCAGGCTATGAGCAATGCCAGCTACATAGCAGATCAAATGGCTATTTCTCCATCTATCAATCCTGCAGAGCGCCAAAAACAATTGGAATACCTGTGTCTGGCCTATAAATGTTTACCTGAGCCCTCTGTGCAAACGAATGCACAACCTAATCCATCCAGCCTACCTCCAGAATCCTCTTGTAAATGTAACGGACCTAGGATTTTGAAGTAAATTGTGGATTATTTTATTTAAAAGATGCAAAGGAATATTAATCAAAATATCACGCATGCAGAGAAATACGTCGTATATGTAGAGATTATACGGGACCAAAAACGTGGGTTAAAATAAATATAAGTACAGAGAAAAGCATTGGGAAAAGATTGATTGCGTAGGGATTGTGAAGGAGATTTAATCGCGTGCAAAGATCCGGGAGGCGTGTTGGAGCGGAAAAAGCAACAAAGCGGGATTCCGTGGGGATCAAGCCTACACCGGGTTTTCTAGCGTAGCAAAATTGTGCATGCTGAATTGTGTTGATGCAGTGGGATTGTTATGAAACTTAGTATTGATTTAGAGTTAAACTAAAAGTGCGTGAATATGGAAAAAGCTTGCATGATTGAATTTGGAAGTATTTTATGATGGCATATTGGCGGTTGCAAAAAGTATCCGCGGATCTAAGTGAGACAAGCATCTAGATCATGCCGGAAATTGGAATAGCTCATATTAGAACATGAGGGATGGATTAAGGTAAAGGGATGGCTGGAATCGGTTAAAAAATGTGTTAAACTGTAAAAGTTCCCTTGCATAACGCCGCTTTATATAACGCGGGATCCCCGCATTTGATGATCCGGAAGCATGAAATGTGATGAGAAATGGGTCGATTTGGGCCTTAGGGAGGCCGAAATGGAAAAGGAATGAGGAAGGAAGATCAAAGCAAGATTCAGTCTAAAATCCCATGATCTTGGTGCTCAGGAATTGATCCGAATCGCCGGATTGGGGTGGCGGCGAAATGGCGTAAAACCTCCTTGCAACCAAAAAAACGGAGGAGCTAGGGAGTTTTGGCATGGAATCGATGGCCCGGAGGCCAAATCCGCAGCGAAAGAGGTCGAGGGTCGGACTGTAACGTAGTTAGGGTTAGGTTAGGAAGTCAAAAATGTTAACGATTTAGTTAATAGTTAGTAAGGAAGGAAGGAAGGAAGGTACTTTTATCGTCCACGGAGACCAATCGGCCTATGGGGGGTTAAAAACGGAAGAAGTTGGATTACTGCCCGATTAAAAAACCCTCACCAAGGGTTTTCGAGGAAAACCGCGGGCGCGAATCACCGCCGACAAAACTATTGCGCTAATCATATAAAAAATGCGTAAACATCCCAATATATAGTCATGCACCACCCCTCAGAGTGCCTAGTCGGTGGACAGCCTGGGGGGGCAAAAGGTGTCTCGCAGTCCGGGATACCTCCGGATGTATGACCCCGTGGCACGGCATCGACGGTGTTCATCAAAGAAATGCAAAGGGGCACGTCCGGCCGTACTAAAGGGAGTGATCCGCCCGGACTGGTCACGAGGGCAACTCGAAAGTGTGAGACTCATCTCAATGGCACCCGCTTGACAGCACCTACGTAGCCTTTGTCCGGCGGGGCCCCTAATCCACCCGCCCGCCTCGATCGCGGAAGATGGTGGGCACCGCGCTTAATGGAGGCAATGAGTTGCGCTTTTCAAAGGCAGTCGGGAGGTTAAGTAGATTGTAGGCCCGAAGACTAACACCGGGGTTAATGTGCTCCTTGTAATGGACCATTTTGACACCTTTCAGAGCAATGGAGGTCCCGAACGCAAGGAAACAAGCATCTAGGTACTCCATGGTATCCGCGATCGGCGGCTGCGCTTGGTATGCGCATCGTGGTCTGCTGCGTTCCATCTGGCGAACCAACGATCTCTCTTACCCCTCCAGCGAGGCCCTATAAAGCGGCTGGATATTAGCCCACGGTGTAAGCGAGATGCGGGGGTAGAGCATCACCATAGTAACCACTTCGAAATAGAGCGATGGTAATACATCAAAGGGCTACGTGAAGCGTAAAGAATCAGTTCTATTGGAATCGATAGGGGTGGTTTCACCAGTGCGGAGTGCCAAAATGCCATACACTGCTCCAAGTCATTCCGGTCGCCAAAGACGGTGGATTTAAACCGACCCGTCTGAAGGCGAGCCCCGGAACCAATGCAGGAGCAATGTGACCGATGGCCCCAATCATATAGCTTCTGCACCGTGATTGTTGTTGTTGCGATGGCATAAAAGCTTTCGGCCTCAATCACCATAGCCGGATAGATTTCCGCCCAAAGAGGCGAGGAAACTCCACCCTAGGGTACTTGTAGGCGGGCGGACGCCCCGCCGCCCCCGATATGTGAGTGCAGGAGGCATGGGGTGGCGGAAGAGGATATGAGAACCACGGGTCTTGCCAGATTGACGGTATGTCCGTAGCCCCACGTATCGTGTCCGGGGCATCCGTGAGATTGCATAACCCGGGGTGTGGGCGGCCAGCCAACATCGTCGCATAGATGAGCCGGGCGGATGACCTGGTGCAAAAGCTGTATTATCCCCCCATGCTCCAGAAGCCGGGGCTCTAACCGATCAATGAGGCCAAAAAGTGTTGGCGAGGGGGCAACCCCGCCGGACCGATACTCTTGGTGAATGCTGGTTCGGCCGGGTCGATCCCCGCAAAACAACTCTCATACAACCTGTATATGGCATTACGCACGTGCGGCCGATTCCTGATGACGCAGTCTAGCCTACAGCTTTCGAGGGGACCGTATCAAAACCTTCGGCGGTCCACAGCAGCAATACAAGTCGGCCGATGGTCGCTGTCTTGCTTCAATCCCGGGCAGGCGTAAAAGATATGGTCAATCGCTGAGTGGTGAATTGGCTTTACTGTGAGGGAGCTCGCATTATCTGGCCGCTTCTCGCCCATTGGTCAAGCATGTTTCGAGAATGCCGATAGCGGTTTGGCAAAATATCAAAGGCGACCATGATCGTCCGGGTAATTGGCCGGACGGTGGGAATCATTTTGTGAATGGGAACAACCCCTCGCGTGGTCCATTGTGGGAAACCCTCCCCGCAATGCTCAAGGAACAGTGGTAGTGAGGGACTGCAATGCTGCTGCCCCCGCCCACTTGGAGAGTAACTTCGGCACGCATACCATCGCAGGTCAGTGCCCCGGCTCTCCGGCCTCTTCCACGCCATCCAGCCCACCTCGGGGCCCTCCCGCCATCCGCCCACCACCACCACCCCCCAAAGGGACCCCCGCCCCACCTTTGGACCTCGGGCAGTTAAGAGAACTCTCCAGCGAGAGGCCACAATCTGGGGTAGTTCGAGGCATGCAGGCTGTGGGGAGAGTTCACGCCCACCATCCAGAAACACATTCTCGACGGATGACATTCGAGGGCCGTTCACATTTCTGGAAACTGGCAGAAGATGGGGCTCACGCCGCGGGCGTGGCATTGTCATATTCCGCGGTTATGATGCACGGAGTGCGTGATGCCATATTGCGCCAGGGGCGGATGTTGAAGGGGACATCCTCAGACGTGGGCGGGACCTCACACACGATCACCTTTGCGGGAGGCACGCGAGCATCGAGCTTGTGATTGGTCGAGGCATCGGCCAGCGGGTGCCGGGGATTGGTTTGGCGGGGATGCACATTTTCGACGCAAACTTCTGCTGCGGAACCCGCTGACTAACCCGCGGTACCTTGTCTATGCAGCTTCTACCACGGCCCCCTTCTCCTGCTCCTACTCCTGCTCTCATTGCATGCATCTCGATACATCTTTGCCTGCATCCATCTGCTTCTCACTTTCGACCTCTGCTTCCCGTCCTCCCATGACTCGATTGCGCATACCATTCTAGCGACAAATGAGGTGCCTCCGAGGGTGGTCTCATGGAATTATTCGAGGCTTCCTTAGCACGAAGGGGCCGGTCGAACTCAGGTAGCGGTAGGTATGGATCTCATCTTCCTCATGGAACGCTAGGAGCATCTTGGAGCCTGAGGCCTACCTGATTTCTTAAGTTACCAACATTTCTCGGTCTTCAATACATGCGGACAGCGGGGTCATGGTGGAGTGGGTTTGCTACTCTGGGACAACCTTGGCAATACCGGGTTACCCCTCAGAAGATTGTAGACCACAACCGGTGCCTCGTTCGTGGTGCATAATACTGATGGCAACCCTCTTTTCTTTATTTATTTCCTCACGCAGACAAAGACCTTCTATCGCGAGCCACCCCGATGCGATAGGATGGACCGTATATGTCGATCTATATGATGACATACGCAAAGACGCCAGCTTGGTAGGGTCTGCCCTTCTTGGAGATTTCAATGCACCGGGCCGGGGTAGAGCAGCCCATGCGACTTTGACCCCCTGTTTGACGATGTCCCCGCAGCCTACCGCAGAAGTAGCCCGCCACGCCGGTCGGATGACAGCCAGGTCACTCGCTTTGGCGACGGTTGCCCCCGCTATGTGGCATTTTGACTTGATAATTTGCAATGGCCCTTTCACAAGGGCGATTCACCATGATGCGCACATGCAGACAGACAATCGGGGAGGTCAGGATGTGCTTAGAAGGCGCTAAGATATGCATCTCATCGGTCGTTTCCGGTGGGGCAGCATATCCGGGATGAGGAGGTCGATTCGCATCACCTCCCACTTTATTTGACCTGGTTTGACGAGCCGCCAGAACCCCACTATGCCACCCCCGCCCTCGGTTGAGACTTCGATTATGAGCGTGCGTAGGACTACGCCGAGATGCTCATGGACGCCTCCCGGTAATCGGCAGACCTCCACACTAGAGCAGCGCATGCACTTGGACCGACTTCGCTATTACGGGATGTACGGGATGTGTGCTTTGGCAGACCCCCGCTGCCGCCGCTGGTCAGCAACATTCCCTCAGAAACCATGGTTTGATGCGACCGTAAAGAACATGGCGGCGGCTCCATTCTCGATCCGTGTACCGCGGGGTTACTCACCGCATGCGCCCATCCGAAGGACACAAAGGCGCTGCACCTTCGCCAAGCATCGGGGGGAGATGTTCGCCCGGCCGGACACTCATCCTCGAACCTTTACGCCAGTGCTTGGGAAGGCTGACCCTAGCCCACGGGACATCACACGGGCGGGGGAACAAAGACTCTGGTGCCACTCTATGACCCCAGGGACGCTGCACTATACCCCACGTGATGGCCCCCATTGGTTCTCGTGGACGAGGATGTTGAGGAGGGCCTGCATAAGGAAGTAATATTAAAAAGTTTGAGGTTAAAGTTAAGGCTCTATCTTAAAATATCAAGGTTGAGTTGTTGGGTTCGGAATATATTTAAGCTGGAGGTCCTTGTTAAGGCGGGTTTATACTAATGGTCATAACGACATGAGAAGACTAACAAGTTATCTAGTTATATATATTAAAAAGAGAAAACCTTTGGAAATTAGCTAAGTAACATTATGTAAAAAAAACAAGCATATGTATTGTGTATAGAGGAAATTGGTAAAGGAACCATAACGATAGCTAAATGCTATAGATTAATATTACTAAAGTCTCTAGTAACCTTATTGTTAGTGAATCTATGAAAGATATAGACGTTATTTTTTAATTTAATAGTGATGGTTGCATTTTTGCATTATTAAGGCAATGGTTGGCCATTTCATGTTACATAAAGTGTGAATTATGGAATTATTTGATGTTGAGCATGTTAAGGCATGGGCATGATGGTGAATTGTATGTAATTGTCTATATTTTAAATTCTTTTGATATAGACCTCCGGGCCGGAGTCTAGGTGCGATGGTCTAGACTCACGGTTTGCACGGGTGCTATGTAAATGGTAATATTTGAACATCGGGGCTGGAAAAACCGTATGGTGCAAACGTCATGCAATAAGTAGTGGTCCTCCAATGCTGGACGCAGCGTGGAAGGGTGTGTACACACGTGGTTACCCCGCCTCTATGTCACTGGCCTGATCAGCCGAGTTGACCTTGCTCAGACCCAGAGGAATATTGGTTGCAATGTTGATGCTATGGTTGCTTGGCTAGTGTATATGTGGTATTTAATGCTAGAATCAAGTTGCAATGGTTGTGCTTAGCATAATTATGCATTGTGTTTATGTTGGTTGGACTAGTAACTTGGATTGCAGGGGCGAGGTTACGGTAAGGCTAAGTTATTGTTCTAAGTTAATGCTTGTGGTAATTGATGCTTGATATATTCTAAATCCCCCATCCCCACTTAGTCCGTGGTGTGACTAACCCCGCGGGTTAAATGGTGCGTAAGGTATTGAGATGCTCGGGAAAGTAGCCAAGGCTGCGTAAAGGCGAGAGTAGGAGTGTGTGGATTGCTAGACCATATATTTGCTTAATATTCTTATTATCATTATGGATTGGCTTAAAACTATAATTATTTTTAAACTTGGTTGTTGTGTGGGGTTTTGACGGCGATGGCAAGTATAGAATTTTGGGACCTTAGAGCACGATATAAAGATTAAATTCTTTACCTAAGTATGCATGTATTAATTTCTTGAGTTGCAACGGTTAAATAGATCCAACGGTAGAGATCGATGGGATCTCCGCCATCGAGAGGTTAATCGCCGGGCCCGAATCACGCTTGGTATCGTGAGCAAAGTTCGTTAGTGGATTATGAGATTTGTGATTATTGATGATATTTGCTATGGTTCCGTGATTCTTGTAGAGATGAGTTCCCCGTGAGGATCCCCGTGAGGAGCCGGACAGGCTGGTGGAGCTCCCGATGTAGCCAATATCTTGGTGGTGCTATTTAAAGACAAGTGTTGTTGCAAAGAAAAGCGCCGCAACAAAAAAGACACCGCGACAAGGTAATAGACAAGGTGTCAAGGACACTAAGAGGGAAGTATTTATCGGAGAGAATGTTACAGGAGATGATGCGCATCATTGGCTTCGTGGGGTTGAGTTTTACTTTAAACTCATTAATGCTGAAGATTTCGTTAAAGTCGTATTGGCTCAAGCAATGTTGGGTGGATTTGCTAGAGTATGGTGGGAGAATTATTTATGGATATAAATAAGGCTGCAGGCAGTGCAACTTGGCAAGAGTTTAAGACCGCTTTTGAAGGACATTTTATGCCTCCTGGTATAAAGTTGACAAGATGAATGAGTTCTTGGACTTGACACGTAAAAGGGGCGGTGGGTCAATATAACGCAGAAGTTCGAAGGTTGCAGATCATTGTCCTTTTTGAGGATAAGGAGAAGCTTTGTGCTCGATTTGTGAAGGGTTTGCAGTGTTGATATTAAGAGCACAATGTCAGGTGTGTCCTATAAGGATTTGGAGGAGGTATTCCCAATTGCTAAGAATCGCGGAATCAACCTAGCCGAAAGCAACCTTGAGAATGCTAAGAAGAAACAAGTTCCTTCCACATGGCGATCGGGTGGATCTGGCGAAAGCAGCAGGTAGATTCTCTAGTAGGGGGGTAATGGTAGCAGCCGTTAATATGCAAGAGGGCAGTCAAAATCGAGGATCTCGCCTATGTATGCACCTTTGAATGATGAAACTAGAGAAAAGTGTATTAATGAGAATCGATGTTTTAGGTGCGAGAGAAGTTGGTCATTATGGGACCAGATTGTCCGAGAAGGTGGATGGATAGTACCGCTTCGCTCCGCGATCTTCTCAACGTGGAGGGCAAACAAACCGCTGGTCAAGTTGAACTCTAGTGATACTTATGGACGGGCCAAGGCAGAGGAAATGGAGGCCGGGTAACCGCGGGTGGTCGTGGGAGGTTTTGGGACAATAATAGGAGTGGCAGAGGACAAGTTAGAGGAGACAACAGATTATAGCAAAGCTAACCCCGCAGTTCAAGTTAGGGCTGTTCAATCATGGACCCTCCCCGTTGAAAGAATGTGCGTGTATGCCGCAAAGAGACCAGGGCCGTAGATAATCAAGTCGGGTTATCAAAGTTCCGTATTATTCATGGAGTCCCTGTTCTCTTTCTTATTGATTGTGGTAGTACACATTGTTTTATTTCCCAAGGCCGGCAAAGAAACTAGATTTGAATATGATTAGAGGGACCCTAGATATGTGGAGTTGGCTGATGGTAAAATTAAGACTTCTTATGCTAAGGTAGACAATCTTAAATTCCAAGTAGGAGATCTTGAGTCCCATACTAGTTTTGAAGTATTGAGCCTAGGGAAGTATGATGCTATTCTTGGAATGTCATGGTTGAGGCCATATAAAGTTTGCATTGATTATGAGAGCAAACAGCTATATGCCAAAGTCCTAATGGAGATAAGCATGTGTGGAAGGATTGCCTTCGGTCATTAGTGGTTACACCTTTGTCAGGAAAAGTTTTAAGAAACATTAAGAACGGGTGCATAAGAATGGGATGTGCATTTTTGGGTACCGCCGAGTTACAGGAACAACCTATTGCTCCTGAGATCCAGAAAGTGTTGGATGAGTTCTCTGATGTGTTTCCTAAAGAATTAACAGCATTGCCTCCACATAGAATGGTAGATCATGAGATAGAACTTGTTCCCGAGGCTGAACCCACGCCAAGGCCACCATATAGATTTCATGCATTAGAGATGGCGAATTGAAGAAACAGTTGGCGGAATTATTGGAACAAGGGTTTATACGGCCGAGTGTTTCTCCATTTGGTGCGCCAGTTTTGTTTGTAAAAAAGAAAGACGGGACTTTAAGATTATGTATTGACTATCGCATGCTTAACCAGATTACAGTGAAGAATAGATATGCATTGCCTAGGGTTGATGAGTTATTTGATCGATTTGGGACAAGCTAAGTACTTCACAAAATTGATCTACGATCCGGATATCATCCGATCGGATCAAGGATACAGATATTTACAAGACCGCCTTTAGGACACTACGGACATTACGAGTTTGTTGTAATGCCCTTTTTGACAAATGCTCCCCGCCAATTTTTATCGCCTAATGAATCCAGATATTCGATCTTTCCGGATAAGTTTATATTGGTTTTCTTTGATGATATTTTGGTATATTCCGGGGACATTAGAGGAGCATGGAACATGTAAAGCGCGATTATTAGCTATTTTGCTTAACGAGAAAAGTTGTATGGTAAGTTATCTAAGTGTTCTTTTGCACAAACTAGATTGGTATATCTTGGGCATGTAATTTTAAAAGGGATTAGAGCGGATCCTTCTAAGATTGAGGCGATTAGAGATTGGCCAAAAGCGGTGAAAGAGGTAAGATCATTTTTGGGATTAGCGAGGGTATTATCGCAAATTTGTTCCTAAATTTGCAAAGATTGTCGCCCTTTGACTTCTTTGTTGGGTAAGAAGAATGATTTGCATTGGACTGGAGATAGTTGTCAAGAAAGTTTTCAAAAGTTAAAAGGATGTTTTTGATTAGTGCACCAGTTTTAAGGATTCCAGATATGAATATACCCCTTCCATGTAGTCACCGATGCTTCGGGAAAGTAGGAGGAGGAGTCTTCTTTGCAGGGGATGGGCGAAGTTTGTGCTTATATATCTCGTAAATTGTCTCCTCGGTGAACAAAATTACCCAATGCATGATTTGGAAATGTTGGCCATTATCCATGCCTTAAGGGTATGGAGACATTTATTGGTCGCCGTTTCTTTTTGAAGACCCGACCACCAAAATTTGAAGTATTTTGCAAAACAGCCATATTTTGAATAATAGGCAAAAGGAGGTGGATGCAATTAAGAGAAGAGTATGATTTTGAAAAATTGAATATCAACTTTGGCAAAGAAAAAATGTGATTGCTGATGCTTTGTCTCAAGGTCATTTCTAACCTCTATTAGTGTGTTACAAGGGCAATGGGATGCAGATATTCTTAGCAAGTTGAGGAATGATCCATATTTTGCACCCGTGTTGGAGAACCCTCAAGATTTTCCGAGGTATACATTGTCCAAAAGGAGTTTTATATTATAATGGCCGATGTGTATTCCTAATGATCATGAGCTGAGATTGAGGTTGCTATATGAAGCACATGATAGTCCTTTGGCATGGCCACCTGTGGGTACACAAAACTTTGAGGAAGATGCCGTAATTTCTTTTGGCCCCGATGTAAGAAGATGGTTAAGGAGAGCGTGGCTAGGTGTTTATCTTGTCGGAAGGTAAAAGCATCAAGGTTTAGGAGCCCGGAGAATTACAACCTTTAGTAATTCCATCTTCCAAGTGGGGAGTGTATTTCCATGGACTTCATTGTTGAGCTTCCGGACACGTTCAAAGGTTATGATGCAATTTATGTTGTGGTTGATCGACTAACTAAAAGCAAAGCCCATTTTATGCCTACTAAGACTCATCACTGGCAATGGATATTGCTAAGTTATTTGTTAAGGAGATTTTCGGGTTGCATGGGATGCCGCCACTATTTCATCGTTGGGATACAAAGTTTATGAGCCAATTTTGGCAAGGGTTGTTTCAAAATATTGGCACTAAGTTATATGCGGTACATCTTATCGCCCTCAAGCAGATGGGCCAAGTTGAGCGAAGTTAATCAAATCTTGGAGGATAGGCTCGGGATGTATGTGCCTAGTCAACCAAATGTATGGGATTCATATTTTGTATTTGGCTGAGTTTGCATACAATAACACTTATCAAGATTCCATTAAAATGAGTCCTTTTGAGGCAATGTATGGTAAGGAGTGTCGTTGTCCTCTTAATTGGAGAGATCCTCAATGCAATGTTGAAGTAGCTAATGAAGTAGCGGAGGACATGGAAGCCACTAAGGAGACTTCGACAAAATTTGGCTGTGGCACAAAATAGAGCGAGCAAGATGCAATAAAAGGCGTAGACCACTTGAATTTCAAAAAGGGGATTATGTGTTCTCTTGAGGATTAATCCCAAGCAGAGCTCACCGGCATTTAAAAGTGCGAGGTAAATGGGCTCCCTAGGTATGCGGGTCCATATGAAATTTTGGAACGTATTGGCAAAGTGGCTTATAGGTTGAGTTACCCTCGCACTTGAAAGTACATAATGTCTTTCACGTGGAGTAACTTAAGGAAGTATGTATTTGATCCTTCCATATGTTGGGGACGCGATGATTTGGCAAGAGAGAACTTCTTGTACCCCAATTTAACTTATTCGTGCGAGAGGAAACCCGCCGCTTAAGGAGGCGAACAACAACGTAGATTTTTGGTTCAATGGGCGGTTGTCTGAGGGAAGATGCCACATGGGAAGATGCCAATTGGATTCTTAGATGAGTTTCGAGATCATTACATGAGGACATGGGTTGAATTTTTGGAGGAGAGACAGACCCTAGGATTTTGAGGTAAATTGTGGATTATTTTATTTAAAAAGATGCAAAGGAATATTAATCAAAAATATCACGCATGTAGAGAAATACGTGTTATATGTAGAGATTATCTGGACCAAAATAACGTGGTTAAAAAATAAATATAAGCAATGCAGAAAAGCATTGGGAAAAGATTGATTGCAAGAGGGATTGGTTGAAGGAGCGAATCGCGTCAAAAGATCTGGGAGCGTGTTGGGGCTGAAAAAGCAAACAAGCGGGATTCAGTGGGGATCAAGCCTTACACCGGGTTTTCTAGCTTTAGCAAAATTGTGCATGCTGAATTGTGTTGATCTGAGGGATTGTTATGAAACTTAGTATTGATTTAGAGTTAAACTAAAAGTGCGTGAATATGGAAAAAGCTTGCATGATTGAATTTGGAAGTATTTTATGATGGCATATTATTAGTTGCAAAAAGTATCACCGGATCTAAGTGAGACAAGCATCTAGATCATGCCGGCATCCGGAATAGCTCATATTAGAACATGAGGGATGGATTAAGGTAAAGGGATGAGATTTCGGAATCGATTAAAAACGTGTTAAAAACTGTAAAAAGTTCCCTTGCATGCTCGATGCCGTTTATATAACAGGATCCCGGTATCCGTGGATGATTTCGGAAGCATGAAATGTGATGAGAAATGGTCGAATTTGGGCCTTAGGGAGGCCGAAATGGAAAAGGAATGAGGAAATGGGAAGATCAAAGCAAGATTCAAATTGTAAATCCCATGATCTTGGTCTTCGCCGATTTAATCCAAAACCGCCGAAATGGCCGAAAAACCTCCTTGCAACCAAAATCGGGAGGAGCTAGGGGAGTTTTGGCATGGAATCGATGGCCCGAGGCCAACCGGCAGCAAAGCCAGGCGGCGAGGTCGCACCGTGGTTAGGTTAGGAAGTCAAAAATGTTAACGATTTAGTTAATAGTTAGTAAGGAAGTAATATTAAAAAGTTTGAGGTTAAAGTTAAGGCTCTATCTTAAAATATCAAGGTTGAGTTGTTGGGTTCGGAATATATTTAAGCTGGAGGCCCTTGTTAAGGCGGGTTTATACTAATGGTCATAACGACATGAGAAGACTAACAAGTTATCTAGTTATATATATTAAAAAGAGAAAACCTTTGGAAATTAGCTAAGTAACATTATGTAAAAAAAACAAGCATATGTATTGTGTATAGAGGAAATTGGTAAAGGAACCATAACGATATCTAAATGCTATAGATTAATATTACTAAAGTCTCTAGTAACCTTATTGTTAGTGAATCTATGAAAGATATAGACGTTATTTTTAATTTAATAGTGATGGTTGCATTTTTGCATTATTAAGGCAATGGTTGGCCATTTCATGTTACATAAAGTGTGAATTATGGAATTATTTGATGTTGAGCATGTTAAGGCATGGGCATGATGGTGAATTGTATGTAATTGTCTATGGCGAAATTCTTTGATATAGACCTCTGGGGCCGGAGTTCAGGGGGTGCGATGGTCTAGACTCCGCGGTTTACGTAAATGCTATGTAAATGGTAATATTTGAACATCGGGCGTTGGTAAGTATGATGGTGCAACGTCATGCACGATAAGTGGTCATCCAATGCCGGACGCATTGGAAGGGTGTGTACACACGTGGTTACCCGCCTCTATGTCAGCGGCCCGATCGTACCGAGTTGACCTTGCTCGCACCCCAGGGAATATTGGTTGCAATGTTGATGCTATGGTTGCTTGGCTAGTGTATATGTGGTATTTAATGCTAGAATCAAGTTGCAATGGTTGTGCTTAGCATAATTATGCATTGTGTTTATGTTGGTTGGACTAGTAACTTGGATTGCGTGGGCTTAGGTTACGGTAAAGGCTAAGTTATTGTTCTAAGTTAATGCTTGTGGTAATTGATGCTTGATATATTCTAAATCCCCCATCCCCACTTAGTCCAGGTGTGACTAACCCCCGTGGTTAAATGGTGTAACGTAGTGCGAGATGCTCCGGAAAGTAGCCAAGGCTGCAAAGGCAGGGTAGAGTAGGAGTGTGTGGATTGCTAGACCATATATTTGCTTAATATTCTTATTATCATTATGGATTGGCTTAAAACTATAATTATTTTTAAACTTGGTTGTTGTGTGGGGTTTTGACGTGTGATGGCAAGTATAGAATTTTTGGGACCTTAGAGCACGTATAAAGATTAAATTCTTTACCTAAGTATGCATGTATTAATTTCTTGAGTTGCAACGGTTAAATAGATCCAACGGTAGAGATCGATGGGATCTCGAGCATCGAGGTTGCCAGGCGTGCCAAATCACCGGTTGGTATCAGAGCAAAGTTCTGGTTAGTGGATTATGAGATTTGTGATTATTGATGATATTTGCTATGGTTCCAGATTCTTGTAGAGATGAGTTCCCCGGGGAGGATCCCCGGTGAGGAGCTGGACAGTCTGGTGGAGCTCTCGATGTAGCCAATATCTGCGGGCTATCCGGCAAGTGTTGCAGCAGAGTGCGTCGCAACAAAAGACAGCTGCGGACAAGGCAATAGACAAGGTGCTGAAGGACACTAAGAGGGAAGTATTTACTGGAGAGAATGTTACAGGAGATGATGCAGACTCGTGGCTTCGTGGGGTTGAGTTTTACTTTAAACTCATTAATCCTGAAGATTCTGTTAAAGCTGTATTGGCTCAAGCAATGTTGGGTTAAATTTTAAGTTTAAGAAACAACAACTATGTCTGCAGCATAGATGTTGGTTTCATTGTTTACTGTTAAAGTATATAAGGAAAAACTTTTTGGCCTTAAAGGCTGGACTAAATTTTTAGCCTAAAGGGCTGGACTTGAATATTTCTGATTGTGGACTCAATCAGGGTTGCAGTCATGGATTTGACTGTGGTATATATTTCTAGTTGAGAAATCAACTAGGGTTGCAGTCATGGATTTGACTGTGGTATATATTTCTAGTTGAGAAATCAACTAGGGTTGCAGTCATGGATTTGACTGTGGTATTTCTAGTTGAGAAATCAACTAGGGTTGCAGTCATGGATTTGACTGTGGTATTTCTAGTTGAGTATTCAACTAGGGTTGCAACCATGGACTTGGTTGTGGTATCTTTGCCATATAATTCCTTGATCGAGGATGATCAATCCCGGGAAGGGGAGGAATTGATATGGTGGTGCTCGGGGGAGCGGTTCAGGCCCAACGCATCCAGAATGAAATATTAGTAGTTAATGTGCCAAGGGTAGTCTAGACTTCAAATTGTGGTTCTAAGCTAAGGTGTCAAGGTCAGGATAGGCAACAAGTTTTTAACTATGGTTTCAAAATATAGTTAGGGTCAATTAATTCTTAAACTTAGAACCATTAGTCATTTAAAATTAAAGGTTTAATATATCGGCTGATAACGAGTCACGGGTCTGAAACAACGGAGATCATACCAGACCTCCCGGAATTAGGAAAAAAAGGCCATAACCCGTCCTGATATAAGGCGAATCTCTGCTATTTTAAGTCGAATCCATGATTGAATGACTGTTTGCCCTTGGTGAAGATATTTTTGAGTGGAAAAAAGGTCATTCTAAAAGGCCAATCGCGGTTTTTAAAAGCACGTCTTTCTTATTCCAGTCATAGAACTTGATTGAGTCTTAGTGTAATCATCTTCTTAAATGCAAATATAGCTAGAGATCTTGTATTGAACTTTTGGATGCAGTTGTGAAAGGCAGGATAACGATTTCCTGCTGTGCCTGAGCCCGGTTGGGTGGAGAGCACTGCCGTGAAGGCTGAATTCTGAAGATTATTTGTTTGTAGATTACATTCTTGATTCTAGTTTTACCTTAAAATCTTGAAGTTGTATCAGCCCCCTTGGTAGGATATCAGTCAGGGAGGCCTGAGAGACGGTGGCTTACCCTGTGGCAATTTTACATGTTATAAAGTTGTTGCAGAAACATTCGAACTTTCCAACATCGATATACGTTTGAACTCCAACTATCAAATGAACCAAATGAAGTCGGAGCTGCATCTGCAACATCTAGCGTAAGCACGTAGAACTACAACTATATCCTTGACCGCATTTTGCAAACTACAACTTCATTGCAACCATCGCTAAGGTTGCAACACGATCGGAACTTCAACCGCGACTTGTTAAATCGCATCTCCAACTACAAACTAATTGTCTATGAATTACAACTATAGTGGAGCATTAAACACCTAACACAACATAGATGAATACGTGAGACTAAAAATCATCATGCAGCATGAACATAAACTTTGAACTATCTTCAAACTCTCAATCTTGAACATAAACTCCAACTTTAAACTCATGGAGAGCATAAACCACATGCCTCGAGATATATTGAGTTACAACTATTTACAACGGAAGGAAAAAAGATAGTTGAGCAAAGATATACACATCCTCTGTGATCTCATTCTCATCAGCATGTTTATGGGCCCTCTTCCGTGATAAACTTAAAGTTGTAGAAATCATATGGGAGAGATAAACTTGAGTATAGCATAGTGTGCTAAAATGTAATAAAAGCAAGTTGGCTTATACTTTGTTATTGGCTTTCTAAACTCTCTAAGCTCCCCACAACATGGTACCCAAATTTTTATCAAAGTTTTTGGTGTCGTGGTCTTTAATGCGGATCACCATTGGCAAGGTCTTGACCATAATACAAAGATTCATCAAATACTAGATACCGAAAGCAAAGCCTCCTAGATATTATTTAATAAGGCTTAGCATTCAATATGCATAAGCTATCTTTTAGGCACATGAATCATTTACACATAATACTCAAGATCTGTAAATCATTGCCAGGATAGAAGGCTTGTCCTTGTGGCTAAGGGAAAACATGTGCTATGTCTCTGCCAATTTTATGAACTTCCTATTAGCAGCGAAACTCACTTGGACACATAGAATTGAAATTGTCTAAGACCTGGATTCATTAATTAGACAACTGTATTTTTGAATGACACAGGGGATAATCGGCAGAATAAATATTTAATAACTTTAGCAATGGTTGTTCAACTCTTAATTTAGAATGCGCATGCACATGCCAAGGAGTGAAGCTTTCTAACTTTTTCTGCCTCAAACAACCCCAATCATAAACAAATGCAGGGCCAGAAATATTGAGATCATAATGTGTTTTCAAGATGGCTAAGGTGTGTGCACATATTTTTAAGAATACAACAAGCTAGCTAACCAAAGAGCATCCTTTGTTCATAAGTGCAGTAGGTTATATGAACTATTCCTTTATTATGACCCTAAACATAAGTAAAGGCCCATAAAAGCAAGAATCCAAAGCTTCTCCGAAGCAAAGCTGCTTTCTAGCGCCCTCCTCACTCTCTCTCTAGCGCCCTCACTGCCATTGCATAAAGCCCCCTTGCTTTGCCCCTTTCTGGCTTTCTCTCTCTAGGGTTTACAATCTCTCTCTAGCCCCAAAACCCCCAAACCCCCAAAACGTGTTTCCTCGCCTGAAGAGTTTTGAGTCCCCTAAATTGGATTCTAAGCACCCTTTCCGCGAGCAGGAGATCCCTCTCAAACTTTGGAACCCCAAAACCTCAAAACCCCAAAACGTGTTTGCCCGCGTTTTTGAGTCCCCAAATCGATTCTAAGCACCCTTTTAGCGAGCCAGAGACCCTCAAACTTTGGAACTCCCAAAACCCCAAAACCCCAAAACAACTCGCCGGCGTTTTTGAGTCCCCAAATTGGATTCTAAGCACCCTTTTCGCGACCAGGTCCCTCAAACTTTGGAAGTCATGGCCACGTAAGATGGGCTAGCACGGGAAAACCAAAGGCGAGGGCGCCATGCAAAGGGTCCCGACAACCATCATGGGATGTGGGAGAGTCATCCTCCATGAAGAAGGAGGCTCTGCTAAGGCTAAGGCCCTCTGTAACGCGCCAGCCCGCCGAAGGGGATTGATTGCTCGGACTACATAGGAACTCCTCGCCGCAGGAAATGGAGACGCCAAAGCGGGCGGAGGCTAACAGCGTGCGTAGTGAGGCTAACAAGGCCTCGCCCGGCCGGGTGGCATTGGCGATGGAGATGGAGTCCCGGCACCCCATGTGCTCGGCGGCAACTGATGGTCGAGAATAACCGCATCCGCAGTGCGGAGACCGCGACACAAAGACGTAGAAGATGGCCTCGGCCCGGCACACCTCGGCGGCAACATGCCGGCGAGGAGCTCAAGCATCACGCGGGCCAGCCCAGACCGTGTTCATCACTCGGACACCATGACACAGAGAGGAGAGCGGGCAATGCATGAGATCATGGTCACGCGGTGTCTTGCCCAAATGAGGTTGAGGAAGCCACCACCATCGCGACGGGAGTACAGGAAAACGCTTGCGCATTGACCCGGTTCGCCGGTTCTCAGAGTATGATCGCGGCGGCAAAGCCTTTCGGGCCTGACGCGTGTCAGGCCGGGCTCGAGCCTTCTTTGCTATTTTCGAGCTCGAGCTCCGGGGGTTCGCGGACAACGCCATCCATACAAAAGGATGGTCTCCTCATTTGGGGTTCATAGTCAGCTGCGGCCCGGTCGCGGTAGGGAGATGGTCAGCGTGGCCGGGCCCTACAAAGAGCATGCTCCAGAGCTTCCGGGGGCGAGGATGAAACCAGGGGCCTTATAGCGGTACTCCGCGTCGGCGGAAAGCGACCACGCGACCTACAGACTCGCTTACCCCCACGCCCATCCCAGCCCAATATCAACATTCCCCAAAGACAGTTCCACCCTCACCTTTCACCTTTGACCCGCAGGCCGCAGTAACTCCAAGAGCCGCCATTTAAGAGGCTACACCGTAGTAACCAGGCATGCCGTAACAGGAGGGGAGAGTCTCGCCCACACTATCCCAACATACATTCTCACCCGGATGACATTCCTGTACGCTTCACATTTCGAGCAGCCCGCCATAAGGCTTTAGCCTGTGTCGCGGACCGGGCGATTGTCATATTCGCTAGCTGCGGATGCGCAGCGGATGCCATATTGCGCCTGTGGCAAGATGTCAAGGGGACATCCTTCAGACGGACCGGACCTCACATCCGCACACAACAGAGGCACGAGGAGATGAGCTTGTCGTGATCAGAGGCATCGCCACCAAAGGGGTGCCGCAGATTGGTTCTGGCAGATGCACATTTTCCACCGGGGCCTCAAGCTGCGGACCCGCCAGCCCCAACCCAGCGGTAACGCGGGCCCCCTTGCTTCTCCTACCACGCCCCCCTTCTCCACTGCTCTCCTACTCCTGCTCCCTCACTTACCCGCCCTCGGCCACATGCTGCCTCCGCTCCATCTACTTCTCACTCGACCTCGCTTCCCGCCCTCCCCCCGCCCTCGCCGCACATACTACGGTTTAGCGACAAATAGGTGTGCCTCGGGTGGTCTCATGGAATTGTCGAGGCTTCCCTTAGCAGAAGGGGGGATGCCTCAACTCCGTGGTGGCGGTGATATGGATCTCATCTTTCTCATGGAGACATGGGAGCATCTTTGGCCACAAAGCTACACGATCTGCGGGTTACCAACATTTCTCGGTCTTCAATGCACATGCAGACGGAGGGTCATGGTGGGGTTGCTTGCTACTATCGGACAACCTTGGCACATTCGGTTACCCTCGTAGGACGCATTGCATACAACCGGTACTTGTGGGTTCGTGTGTATAATACCAGTGGCAACCCTCTTTTTCCGGCCGGCTGTTATTTCCCTCACGCAGAGAGCACCTTATATCGCAGCCACCCCGATGCGGATAGGATGGACCCTTATGTCGATCTATATGATGACATACAGCAGCACAAGCAGTTGGGTAGGGTCGTCCTTCTTGGGGATTTCAATGCACGGACAGGAGTAGAGCAGCCCATGAGACTTGACCTCCTCGCTGACGATGTCCTGCAGCTACGTCCCGCAGAAGCAACCTAGCCACGAGGATCCGATGACAGCCAGGTCACTCACTTTGGCAGACAGTTGCTCCTGCTATGTGGTATTTTTGACTTGATAATTTGCAATGGCCTATCCACATGGGCGCTTCACCATAAGTGCACATGCATGGGACAATCAGGGGAGGGTCTAGTGTGGTGGACTATGTGCTCAGTTGCGCTAAAGATATGCATCTCATCGGGCCGTTTTCGGGGTGGGCACCGAGTCGGGATGAGGAGGTCGACTCAGATCACCTCCCACTTTATTTGACATGGTTTGGCAAGCGGAACCCCCCACTATGCCAGCCCCCTCGCCATCCTCGATTCGCGACTAGATTATGAGCAGGCAGAGGACTTCTGCAAAGATGCTCATGGACGCCGCCGGCAATTACGGACCCCCACACTAGAGCAGCGTATTGGACCGGTTGACCCGGCTATTACGGGATCAGCGGCGGTGGGTGGTGCTTTGGCAGACCCCCCCCCCCCCGTCGCCGCTCCAGGGTGACAATATTTCCGCGAACCGATGGTTTGATGCGGGTGTAAAGATAGCGCCGGCGTCCGGCCACATACGGATCTAGGTACCCGCTTAAAGGCCACCATACTGATGCTGGCCCATCCGGAAGGGGAGACAAAGCGCTGCACCTTGCCCAGGCATTAGGGGGAGATGTTCGGCCTTTGGACACTCATCCTCGAACCTTTGGCAGAAAGTGCTTGAAGGCTAGCCCGACCCTACGGGGACATCACATCCGGCCTGCGAGGGACATGAGGAGGATGTTGCGGAGGGCCTGCAACGGTGGCTAATGGGAAGGCAGCTGACCTCGATGGTATGCCGAAGTTACTCAAATGGGCGAGGCGTACGCTGGTGCGATCCTCACTACCCTGTTTCCCGACAATGGACCACGCTGTGGTTGTCCCCATTCACAAGGCGGGGCGACCTACACTGTCCGCCAATTACCGAACCGATCATGGTGATTCAGTATTTACCAAACTGTTGGCTGGCATTCCCGGGAGCAGATTGACCCACCGGGCAGAGGCGTAAACAGATGTGCGAGCCCTCACACAAGCGGGCTTTAGACCCCCACACCAGCGATTGACCATATCTTTACCGCTGCGGGCGCGATTGAAGACAGTAGGAACCATCGGCGGGACTTGTATTGTTGCTTTGTGGACTTCGCCAAAGGCTTTTTGATGTGGTCCCGGGAAAAGCTATGGGCTAGGCTGGTCAATCGGGGGGGCGGCTGTCGCGTAATCCCATATACAAGCTGTATGAGAGTTGTTTTGGCAAGATCACCCAACGGGCCAAGCATTCACCAGTAGTATCCGGGGTCAGCAGGGCTGCCCCCTCTCACCAACACTTTTGGCCTCTACATTGATCGAGTTAGAACCTCGGCTTACCGAGCATGGGGAGATGGCATGCTTTTTGCACTGGGTCATCTGCCCGGCTCATCTATGTGGACGATGTTGACCTTCCTCGCCCACACCCCTTGCTATGCAGTCTCATCCGATGCCACAGGCACATTCTACGTCGCCAGCTCACGGACATGCGGCGTGAATCTGTCAAGACCGGGGTGGTTCTCATATCCCTCTTCACACCACCCCACGCCTCCCACGCACTCACATATCGGGGACAGCTCAGAGGTCACGCCCCACCTACAAGTACCTAGGTGGAGTTCCCTCCTCGCTTCTGTTAGGGCGCCCATCCGCTATGGTGACAGCCAGGCTGGAAAGCGCTTTATGCCGCTGGCGCAACAGCCACCGTGCGTAGCTTTATGATTGGGGCCATCAGTCACATCTTTTGGGCACCGGTCGTGCCCTGCTCTTCATGACGGGTTTAGGGTTTGGGGCCCGGCCGCTCTTTCGCGACATTCGAATGACTTTGGAGCAGGTGTAAGGCATTTTTTGGCACGGGCACAGGGTGAAACCTTCGCCCCCTATCCGGATTCTCGGGCTGAAATCTGGATTCTTCGCTTCAGCGGGCATCCCTTGATACACATATCGCCTATTTTCAGAAAGTGGTTAATATGGGTGATGCTCGCTCCCCGCACCTAGCTTACGCCAGTGGGCAATGGGGGCCCAAGCAGCGCTCGTGGCCTCGCTGGAGGGGTAAGAGAGATCGCTGGTTCGCCCGGATGGAGCGTCGCGGGGAGCGGGTGCGTGTAGATGAACCACAGAGGCCGTCGTGGCGGCTGGCGGGAAGTACGGGACGGCTTGCTTCCTTAGCGAAGCTTCGGGACCTGAACACTCTAGAGCAGGTCAAACGCCCATTACAAGGAGCACATCAACCGAGTGTTAACTTGGGGCCTGCAGCTCTACTGCGTTCCTCGGCCTGCCCCCGAAAAAGCAAGCACTCATTGCCTCCATTCGCCTGGTGCCCACCATCTTCGCATCGAGGCGGGCAGGTGGATTGAGGAGCCTCACCGAGGGACATGCTCTGTCAGTCTTGTCAAGCGGGTGCCATTGAGGATGAGTCTCACACTTTCCGAGTTGCCCGGCATTGTTCGGTCTGGGCGGATCACGCTCCTTTAGTGCGGCCGGACTTGCCTCTACATTTGCTGATGAACACACCCGTCGTGCTCGGCTCGTGGGTATATTCAGGGAGGTTACTAGATCTGCGAGCTCACCTTTTGCCCCCCTTGGCTTTGCCCACGATCGGGCACTACGGGTGCGGTGCATGAGTGTATATATTTGTGTGTTTTTGCATTTTGTATATTAGAACAGTTTGTCAGTAGGCTGATTGCTGCCACGATTTTTCCCTCGAAAACACTTTGGGGCGGGGGTTTTTTAATACGGGTAGTAATCCGCTTGCTGCGCTTTTATATTGGGTCCCATAGACCGATTGGTCTCCCTGGACGATAAAAATACCTTCCTTCCTTCCTTCCTTCCTTCCTTACATAATGTAAGTTTAGATATAGCCCAAACGTATTTAATCGTGACTTCAGATAGTATACTTCAAATATTGCCCAAATTCTAGTTTAAAATTGCATGTTCTACGCATGTAAAGACCCACGAAAGCAAAAATTTAAAGCTTCTGGTTCTGAATGTACCAAGAAAATACGATTCTGGAACAAGTGCATGGCATAATAGAAGATTATAGTAGAAGAAATTGCTTACTTCAAATGTTTTTTTTTTTTTTTTTTTGAAGGACTAAAGCCAAAAAAGTTTATTAATCGGAGAAAAAGTACAAAAATTTACATGTCTCATCTAACGTGTAAGCACAGGAGATGCCACAGAGCACGAGCCCGGAGCACAATGTACTTACCCAGAATAGGAGACTAATGATAAGAATCAATTCGAAGATCATCAATCCATATCGTTCCACCGCCCCGAGTCAAGGGAAGAACACTTTCGTAGGGTATCCAATATCTTTTCTCGGGCCATTGTAATAACACCTTGTGCGCATTTTAATAAATGCCCTGAAAGATGTAGGAAATCCGGCGACATTCCCATATCGACCATATAGGAGCCAACCGGAACCAAGATGAAATGCCCTTTGTTTAGTGGAGGCCACGCATTGGGATAGGACGCCAAAAGAATGCATCGGCAGGTCAATGTAACCGCTAAACAGACCTTGTAGCCAGGACCATCTTTGGTTGAACCTCAGGACAATCAAAGAGACAATGCTCAAGAGTCTCAACGTCCGGAGAGGCGAGCGGCATACCGCTGATATGCGAGGATCATAGCGATGCCGAAAGGCATTAACCCAGCACTGTGGATAACCCCGCCACCACAAGATAGAGACTTTAGGGTGGAGCAACCTATCCCAAAGCCATCGCCATGCGCGAACACAAAGTGGGTTTGTGGAACATGTAGGTGCCACCCATCCGGGTAACCGAGGGGTTGTGGTGCTAAAAGAAGGCGATATCTTGATCCTCGACAAATTGCTTGCCTTTGTGAATATTTTCATGACAGCCCCATGGCACCCCTTTCGCAGAAGACACCAACTTGCACTATGAGAGGCAAATTTTCGGGCGACCTTCTCCCATAGAGATACATCCCAACGAGAGCGTGAACTTTGCCTCGAAATTCGAGGCCAAGATAGTAGGCGACCCTCCTCATACCATGCCCGAATAGAGACAACACCGCAAAGAACCCATAAGCCTCTGGTAAGGGGATGAACCGAGGCTGCCAATGGAGGTGCCGAGGGGTCCGGAGGCGATGGTGCCCACCACCATGGAGTCTCCAACAGGGTGTGGATAGAGGGCAAGGCCGGAAAAGATGTCTGTTGCCTCCCATGCCGCCAACAAGCCACGCTAAACAGGAGAAGCTTGGGAAAGGCCGCAGAGTCTCAAAATAAAGCCCAAGGTAGGACTGGTTTGGTGACCTTCTTGCCTAGAGGGATACAAGGGACCAAGAGCTTGTCTAAGAAGGCGTGAACCGGGAGAGTCATCCTCACCATTCGTGAGTCTCCAAATGAACTTTGAAATAAGCACTTTGCTCTGCAAGAAGAAGTCCATCATACCCGGACCACACCGCCCATTTTGGAAGGATGCACGACCACCAAGCCACCTTAACCACACACCTTCCTCAAGCACACGCCCAAATAAAGTTCAACTATTGCAATGAGCTCAACGACTTTGATGCGTGGTGCTAGCAAAGAAGGATGCCATATAAACATGGGTACTACTAAGGACTTGACTTGGCCACCGTGAATGTCGACACGCAAGAGACAACTTAGCGGTGGACCACGAATAAGTGCTTCTCCAAACCCCTAATGATCTCCTCCCATGCAGCCCCCATAGTAACATGGATACCAACTGGAATCCCCAACAACTTGATGGCTTTGTCCATGCAAGTAATTTCCATGGATAATCGTGAACACATGCCGGAGCGGACTATCCAATGTCCAAAAAAGTACATACACTCGCCACCCCACAAGAACACAGGAAGCCCGAAAAAGTGTCTAAAAAGCATTTTGGAAGCAACAAGATTTTCATCATTAGCGACTAGGAAGAGGAACGTGTCGTCTGCATATTGATTGCAAACCTCTTGTGTGCCGTTCTCCATTGCAAGACCATGGAGAAGTCCCTCTGTCGTTGCAATGGTGAATAACTGTGACAAAGCCTCCGCAACAATTGTGAAAAGCAATGGTGCTAAAGGGCATCCCTGGCGAATACCACGACCAAGTGAAAAGGCATGTGACGGCTTGCTGCCACTCATGGCAGCATGGAAGAACCATTAGCATTTCCAAATACATGGTTCAATAAGCACATAAGGAGTATTTGAAGTTGCAACTTTGAAGATCTTTCAAAAAGCTACAAAAGACACAAGGACTTGAAGAACCAAAGAAGGACATTCACTTGAGAAAACATCAAAGGAGTATTTTGGCTAAATGGAAGGTCACAAGGCAAGTTACTAAATTTGAAGCCCTATTGAAGATTTGCAAGATCACAACTTGGTATGACATTTCTGATTTGAGCATTGAAGTTGATATTCTAAAGTTCTTAAAGAATTGCCTAGCCATTCTTTTTCATTCTATATCTTGAGTCGTTCTCTCCATTCCATGTCTAGCCTTCTTTTTTTCCACATTTCCATCTCCTCTCATTACATACTATGGTGTTGGTAACATTTTTTTCCCTAGTCAAATGAAACACACACTCCATGCTCCATCCACCCACTCACCAAAGTCAAGCATTAGGGAGCCTCATGAATTCATTTCAAAAGTACCTAGAGTTATACTTACTAGGTCTTACAAAAGAAGGACAAAAGCAAGACATGTCCAAGAAATGAGCTCCCTAGTAGCATTTCATGTCAAAAGAAATTGCAAAAGATACAAACATCCACTTCATCATTCATAATTCCACTTCACCATTCATATCACACGTGTCACCCATATCATCCATACTTCATGCCACTTCTTCCCATACAAAATGGAAATAGGGGATGCAGTTTTAAAAGAAGGAAATTGTTCTGCGAAGTTTGTGAAGTTTGCCAAGTTCTTCTGAAAAACCTGGTGAGCCACCCTTCTTCTCAACAAAAAGGATAGGAGCGCCAAAAGGCGAAACACTAGGTCGAATGAAGCCTAGGTTTAATAACTCCTGAAGTTGCTTCTTAAGCTCTGCCAATTCAGGAGGACTCATACGGTACATATGGGGCCTTACTGGTAGGCTTAGTACCTGGTTCCAAAGCTATCTCACATTCCACCCCTCTGAATGGAGGAAGTTTCTAGATCTCGTCTGGAAAGAGATCACTAAATTCCCTAAAAAGATCAGCAATGCCCTTTGGCAAGGCATCAACTACTTGTTTCTGCTTAGCAGCTGACTCAATGGAGGCAAGTCTGATGACGCAAAGTAGCTTATCCTTGCGTATAGCCTTATCTAACTGCCTGATGGACATAGACTGCATAATGGGGTTTAAGGGATGACCTTTAATAGTTACGCGGGCTCCATTAGCTGCGTTGAAGGTAACCTCCCGCTTTTCGCAGTCGATATTGGCTTTTGCAGATGCCAAGAATTCCATACCAACAATCCGGATCATATTTGCCAATGTCCATTAACTTCGCACCCAATGCAACAGGGTGCACCTGGCAAAATTGCATTTTAAGGTTAATGTGGCGGCCATGAGTATGTCTGATTTTTTTCACCGGCTAACGTGACAGGTTTCGGTCGGGACCTCAAAGTCTCAAGCTGTAATACCTGGGCCATTCTAGGAGAAGCAAAATTATGTGCACTTTCCGTGTCCATAAGAATTATGAAAGGCTTACTGTCTACTTGACCTATAGTGGAAATAAGGTGATCGACTTTCAGCATTGCCGGTTTCTATAGCTGCAAGGATATGAGACGACCGCGAATATAATTTCGGGGAGCCTCCTCCTCGACAGGTAGTGTAGACTCGAGATCGTCCCAATCGAGGTCGGCCATGGCCAGCTGGGCAGTCTGTGTGACATAAGGGCAATTCTGCATGAAGTGCCCGGGCCGCGATACACCCGTAACATGCCTTATCCTCGCGAAATGTTCTCGGCCTCTTTGGGAATAGGCGTAAGAGGTTCGAACTTCCTTACCGACATTATTCGGTTTGTCGGGCATGTTGAAGGCGACTTTCTTTTCCTGGCGGCCGTTAGAGTTCTGTTGAGAGGGCCCCGGACTCGGTGGACGGCCCTTATAAGGTGTGTACGGGCATGGCTGCGAGTAAGAGGCGGGGCGCTGGTACTGGTTTTGTGGTGCGTTCTCTTCAAGGCTCAATGCCTTAGCCTCAGCCTCAGCAACTGATTTCGGGTCTATGGCCTTAACCATTCGTTTAATTGATGGGGCCAACCCTTCAATATAGCCCTCAACGGCCCTCTTTTCATTCATTCACGGCACATACTGACCTCAAACGATGAATTCATCAGTGTAGGCCTGAATCGCATACCATACGCCCAACCTCAGAGAAAGTCTGTTGGCATTTGTGCGCACGGGGCACATAATGCGACTTAAAAGCTTTGGCAAACTTTCGGAATTTGCATCTGCTTCTATCCAGATGCTTGGCTCTGGCATAGCCCTTCCACCAAATACGAGCAGCTCCTGTAAGGTTTGTGGTGGCAACCTTTCCTATATCCTTTTCTGTCATGCCATAGGATTTTCCAAACTCCTTCATCTCGTCCAACCAGGACTCACGCATTCAGCCGTCTCTAGATTTCCCATCAACTGGGCCAATTTCCTATTTTTCCATATCGTTATGGTCAGATCAACCGTCTTACGGTACTCCTTGTCCCGGCGCTTTGGATGATCACCAGATGATACGGACGACTCAGAGGACTCAGAAGTGGCTGATTGTGAGGATGTGGCACTATCCCTTGAGGAACTTCGATGACGTTTGGAACGGTGCCTCCTTTGTGCAGGTACGGGGCCTGGTTCAGGTGCAGGGGGCTGCTGTGGTGGTGGACTTGGTGGTAACGGAGGTAACTCCGGCCCATCCTCCTGTGCATGCTGCGGTGGGTTGGCGTTCAACACACAAGCTTGCAGCTCCACTAACTGCCGCTTGATCAACAGGAGTTCCTGTTCAGGCGTTAATCTGCTAGCACCTGTAGCCTAGGTGGCATGTTTGAGCCACCTTGGCACGTTGGTCGAACCCACGTGGTATGGTTGAGCCACCTTGGCATGTTGGATTGAGCCTCCTTGGCATGTTGGGAGCCTAGGTGGCATGTTGGAAACCACGTGGCATGTTTGAGCCACCTTGGCACCTAGGTGGCATGTTTGAGCCACCTTGGCATGTTGGAGCCTAGGTGGCATGTTGGAGCCTAGGTGGCATGTTTGAGCCTAGATGTCATGTTTGAGCCACCTTGGCATGTTGGAGCCCATGTGGCATGTTGGAGTCCACGTGGCATGTTTGAGCCACCTTGGCATGTTGGAGTCCACGTGGCATGTTTGAGCCACCTTGGCATGTTGGAGCCTAGGTGGCATGTTGGAGACTAGGTGGCATGTTTGAGCCCACCTTGGCATGTTTGAGCCACGGCATGTTTTGAGCCACCTGGCATGTTTGAGCCTAGATGGCATGTTTGAGCCTAGGTGGCATGTTTGAGCCACCTTGGCATGTTGGAGCCCACATGGCATGTTGGAGCCTATGTGGCATGTTGGAGCCCGCATGGCATGTTTGAGCTATCTTGGCTTGTTTGCGCCACCTTGGCATGTTTGAGCCACCTTGGCATGTTTGAGCCACCTTGGCAAGTTGGAGCATAGATGGCATGTTGGAGCCCACGTGGCATGTTTGAGCACGTTGGAGCCTAGGTTGGAGCCATTTGTCATGTTGGAGCCTAGGTGGCATGTTGGAGCCACCTTGGCATGTTTGAGCCTAGGTGGCATGTTAGAGCCACCTTGGCATATTGGAGCCCACGTGGCATGTTGGAGAGCCTAGGTGGCATGTTTGAGCCACCTTGGCATGCGTTGGAGCCTAGATGGCATGTTGGAGCCTAGGTGGCATCTTGGAGCCCACATGTCATGTTTGAGCCACCTTGGCAAGTTGGAGCATAGGTGGCATGTTGGAGCCCGCATGGCATGTTTGAGCATGTTGGAGCCTAGGTGGCATGTTTGAGCCAATTTGTCATGTTGGAGCCTAGGTGGCATGTTGGAGCCACCTTGGCATGTTTGAGCCTAGGTGGCATGTTAGAGCCACCTTGGCATGTGGAGCCTCGCGTGGCATGTTTGAGACACCTTGGCATGTTGGAGCCTAGATGGCATGTTGGAGCCCATGTGGCATGTTTGAGTCACCTTGGCATGTTGGAGCCTAGGTGGCATGTTGAAGCCCATGTGGCATGTTTGAGCCACCTTGTCATGTTGGAGCCTAGGTGGCATGTTTGAGCCACGTTGGCATGTTTGAGTCTAGGTGGCATGTTGAGCCACGGTGGCATGTTGGAGCCTAGGTGGCATGTTTGAGCCAACTTGGCATATTTAAGCCTAGGTGGCATGTTGTGAGCCACCTTGGCATGTTGGAGCCTAGGTGGCATGTTGGAGCCAACTTGGCATGTTGGAGCTCACGCGGGCATGTTGGAGCCGGGGTGGCATGTTGGAGCCTAGATGGCAATGTTGGAGCCTATGTGGCATGCTAGGTGGCATGTTGGAGCCCACGTGGCATGTCGGAGCGTAGGTGGCATGTTGGAGCCTAGTTGGCATGTTGGAGCCTACATGGCATGTTGGAGCCTAGGTGGCATGTTTGAGCCACCTTGGCACGCGCTTGAGCCTAAGTGGCATGTTGGAGCCACCTTGGCATGTTGGAGCCTAGGTGACATATTGGAGCCTAGGTGGCAGGTTGGAGCCTAGGTGGCATGCTAGAGGCTCACGAGGCATGTTGGAGCCTGGGTGGCATGTTGGAGCCTACGTGGCATGTTGAAGCCTTGGTGGCATGTTGGAGCCTACATGGCATGCTAGGTGGCATGTTGGAGCCCGCGTGGCATGTTGGGGCGTGGGTGGCATGTTGGAGCCTAGGTGGCATCTTGGAGCTTCACGTGGCATGTTGGAGCCTAGGTGGCATATTTGAGCCACGCTTGGCACGCTTTGAGCCTAGGTGGCATGTTGGAGCCACCTTGGCATGTTGGAGCCCAGGTGGCATGTTGGAGCCTAGGTGGCACGTTGGAGCCTAGGTGGCATGCTAGAGCTCCGCGGGGCATGTTGGAGCCTATGTGGCATGTTGGAGCTCACGTGGCATGTTGGAGAGGCCGGGCCCGGGAGCCGGACATCACAAAGGTTCCGAGGCGGGGCTTTCCTACTAGTGCTCCTCTGGGAGGGCAAATGCCAATGCCTCCCTTCCCGGAGCCCGGTTTCCCATCCGACCGTTGAATCCACTCTTCAAGTAACCTGCTTCAAGCAGGTTCAAAAAAAATTCAAGATGTCGCGAGAACATATCAAACCGCAAAGTGTCCTGTGATTCGACCATGTAGAAAGCCACGTGCTTTGTCGTTTTAAGGCGATAAAGGCTCGGAGATTTGGCTTACGCCATGTCGTCCAAACAGCGAAATTACCCTAGGGAGCAAGTTACCACGGTCATTTTTGCAGCAAAGAAGCCACGAACCCTCTACATGGCGATACGCACCCTCCGCTAAGGCCAATTCACTACTGAGCGTGTTGGACGCAGCTACTTTGGCGCTTCGGGGAGGGGGTGGTCTTGCCCGCGAAACTTGGTCTTCAAAGGTAGTGTCGATGTTTCGAGTTCGATTTGGCAGTCGGATCACGCGTTAGGGTGGGAGAGTTGCGTCAGTGGCGAGGACCTTCGAGAGAGGACATTTTGGGTCGAGCCCTTACGGAAGGTTTTAGGGCTCGATCTTACTCGCATCAACGCCCTCCCACTACCTCATGACATTGTGCAAGATCCTGGTCCAATCTGGCTAGGGTATGGTCTCCAAAACGTAAACCCTGTGCCTTGCCACGTTATTGTAGGGTTTACGTTATGGAGGCTAAAACGTGGCCGATTGCACTTGGGACTGGTGTACCTTTTTCAAACATGCATGCGGAGCCATGGCGTGAAATACTTGAGTTTGGATCTATTGGCGATCCCGAATCATTCCAAAAAATTTGCTACTACAAAATGTGTTCTTGACTTCTAATTGCGACACTGGGAGGAGGGTAAATCCAAACCCCATTTCGTCAGTTTCTATTGCTTCTTGTTTTCAACTGCAGCTTCTCGACCATGTCTCAAGTGCAACTGAATAAAACTCGACCTCCATAATGTAAACCCTACAATAACCTAGCAACACACAGGATTTACGTTTTGGAGGCCAAAACGTGGTCGACTTCTTTGATAACTAGGTGGACCATTTCTAAACATGCATGGGGAGCCATGAGAACTGAAATAACAGAGTTTCGATCTATTCGCCAATCCGAGTGACCCCAAACAATTTTACTCTCGCATAAGGCGGCTCTACACTTTTAATCGTAAAACTAGGAGGAGAATAAATCCAAACCCCATTCTTGCAATTTCCTCGCCTTCGTGTTTTCAAACGCGGCCTGCTCGACCATGTCCCAAGTGCAACGGACCAAAGCCCGACCTCCATAATGTAAACCCTACAATAACCTGGCAAGGCACAGGGTTTACGTTTTGGAGCCCATACCCTAGCCAGATTGGACCAGGAGCTTGCATAATGTCATGAGGTAGTGGGAGGGCATTGACGCCTTGGAAAAGGCGGAGCCCTAAAACCTTCCGAAGCGATTCGACCCAAAAGGTCCTCTCCGGAAGGTCGCTTGGTCATCGAGGGCCGGGCAACTCTCCCACCTCTAAGGGCGTGATCGACTCGCCAACGGACTCGAAACATCGACATTACCTGGAGACCACGTTTCGTTGGCGAAGACCACCTCGCCTCGTGAATGGCAAAGTAGCTCATGCCCAACACGTTAAGAGTGAATTGGCCTTAGCGGAGGGTGCGTAATACCGCCATGTAGAGGGTTTGTGTTTCTTTTGCTGCAAAAATGACCGTAACTTGGTCCCTAGGGTAATTTCTCATTTGTTTTGGAATGACATGGTGAAGTCAATCCGCGATTCCCGAGCCTTTGTACTGCGAACGACAAAACACTGGGGTTTCTACACGGTCATTCTTTGGACACTTTGCTTGATTTTGATATGTTCTCCGGGGCCAGATCTTGAATTTTTGAACCTGCTCGAAGCAAGTTACTTGAATGGAGAATTCAGCGGCCGGATAGGCTTAGGGCTCCGGAAGGCATGCATTAGCATTTGCCCTCCGAGGAGCACCGTAGGAAAGCTGCCCTCGGTAAATCAAACCCCATTTCGCCGGTTTATTGCTTCTTGTTTTCAATCGCAGCTTCTCAACCATGTCTCAAGTGCAACTGAATAAAACTCGACCTCCATAACGTAAACCCTACAATAACCTAGCAACGCACAAGGTTTACGTTTTGGAGGCCATACCCTAGTCAGATTGGACCAAGATCTTGCACAATGTCATGAGGTAGTGGGAGGGCGTTGACGCCAGAAGGACAGAGCCCTAAAACCTTCCAGAAGCACACCCAAAAGGTCCTCTGGGAAGGTCCTTGGTGGTGGACGGGCAACTCTCCCCACCCGGGCGTGATCCGACTCACCTTAACCGGACTCGAAACATCGACATTACCCTGGAGACCAAGTTTCATGGGCAGAAGACCACCCCTGCTCCAGGAAGCGCCAAAGTAGCTCATGTCCAACACGTTCGTAGTGAATTGGCCTTAGCGGAGGGTGCAGAATACTGCCACGTAGAGGGTTCGTGCTTCTTTGCTGCAAAAAAATGACCAGTGTAACTTGGTCTCTAGGGTAATTTCGCTGTTTCGGACGACATGGCGAAGTCAAATCTCCATTCCGGAGCCTTTGTACTGCCCGAACGACAAAACACTTGGGTTTCTACACGGTCGACTACAGGACACTTTGCGGTTTGATATGTTCTCCCGGACAGATCTTGAATTTGTTTGAACCTGCTCGAAGCAAGTTACTTGAATGGAGAATTCAACGGTCGGATAGGGAAACCGGGCTCCGAGAAGGGAGGCATTGGCATTTGCCCTCCCGGAGGAGCACTGGTAGGAAAGCCTGCCTCGGTAAATCCAAACCCCATTTCGTCAGTTTCTATTGCTTCTTGTTTTCAACTGCAGCTTCTCGACCATGTCTCAAGTGCAACTGAATAAAACTCGACCTCCATAACGTAAACCCTACAATAACCTAGCAACGCTATAACCTAGCAACCCTATAATGAGAACTGAAATAACAGAGTTTCGATCTATTCGCCAATCCGAGTGACCCCAAACAATTTTGCTACTGCATAAGGCGCTCTACACTTTTAATCGTAAAACTAGGAGGAGAATAAATCCAAACCCCATTCTTGCAATTTCTCTTGCCTCGTGTTTTCAAACGTATTTTGCTTTCGACCATGTCCCAAGTGCAAGCGGACCAAAGCCCCGACCTCCATAATGTAAACCCTACAATAACACGGCAAGGCACAGGGGTTTACGTTTGGAGCCCATACCCCAGCCGATTGGACCAGGAGCTTGCATAATGTCATGAGGTAGTGGGGCGTTGGCCGTAAGAGGGAGCCCTAAAACCTTCAGTAGTTAGACCTAAAAGGTCCTCTGGAAGGTCCTTGGACGGGCAACTCTCCCACCTCGAACTGTGATCCGACTCGCTAAGCGGACTCGAACTAAACATCGACATTACTCGAGACCAAGTTTGGATTTGGAAGACCACCGCCTCCAGAAGCGGCAAAGTAGCTCATGCCCAACACGTTCAGTAGTGAATTGGCCTTAGCGGAGGGTGCGAATCAACGCCATGTAGAGGGTTTGTGTTTCTTTTCTGCAAAAAAATGACCGTGTAACTTGGTCCCTAGGGTAATTTCGTTGTTTCCGGACAACATGGCGAAGTCAAATCTCCATTCCGAGCCTTTGTCTTGCCCAGAACAACAAAACACTTGGTTTTCTACGGTCATTGCGCAGGACACTTTGCGGTTTGATATGTTCTTAGTGCAAATCGTCTAAGAGCAATAAGTTATCTTGTTTTTCAAAGAACCATTGCATTCTTAGAAAGAACCATTGGATAAGATAAATTAGATACAATTAAAACCATTGGATGACGTGGATAACTATTGGATTGTCTATAGCGAACCTTAGTACCAACTAGATGTAGGCATGGTTTAATGGTGTTCCACTAATGATATCCAAAATGGGGGGATAATGTTAGGATATTGCATAGTCTTGCCATTTTATAATGCTTGGGGATTTGTTGCAATGGTCCTATTCCCCATAAACAATTACATCTCAAATTCTTAATGGTCTAAATTATACCAATGTTAGGATATTGCATGGTCTTGCCATTTTAATGCTTGGGGATTTGTTGCAATGGTCCTATCTTCCATAAAAAATACATCTCACAATTCTTAATGGTTTGTTATGCAAAAATGTAGGCGTGGTTTAATGGTCTTTCTCTAACAATATCCAAAATGTTAGGATATTGTTAGGATTTTGCGTGGTCCTATGACATTAATGCTTAGGGATTTGTTGCAGCGGTCCTGCACTCCCTCAAGGAATACAAATCAAATTCTTGATGGTTTTGTTATGCAAAAATAGGTGTTAAGTAATTGAAGTAGTTGAAGTAACTTGTCTTACATGGAATACTAGTATAAGGACATGTGATCGTGCACGTGCAGCAAATCGTGCACATGTAGCAAATCAAGTACTCTGTCCTACCACTATAAAGACCCGTGATATGGAAGGATAGGACATGTAGAGAATCAAGTATTCTTTCCTACTTCTATAAAGACATGTGACAATAGAAGTATTACACATGTCGTAATTCATGTATTCTTTCCTACAATGCCTTAGCAAATAAACTGTGTCCTACTACTATAAAGACATGTGACATGGAAGCATACGACATGTAGAGAATCAAGTATTCTTTCCTACTTTTATAAAGACATGTGACAATAGAAGTATTACACATGTCGTAATTCATGTATTCTTTCCTACAATGCCTTAGCAAATAAAGTACTCTGTCCTACTACTATAAAGACATGTGAATGGAAGTATAGGACATGTAGAGAATCAAATATTCTTTCCTACATCTATAAAGACATGTGACAATAGAATTATTAGACATGTAGAAATTCAAGTATTCTTTCCTACAGTGGATTGTATTATAAAATGACATGTCACAATAGAAGAAACTACAAAAAACAACAAGTGGATGTTTTAGTCCCTTTGAAAAAAGAACACCATTATCGAACAAAACCATACCTCCACAAATCCACATGTAGGATTCTTTGAAAACAGGACATGTAGACCTACCAAAACTGATGTTTTCAACAGTGGACCAAAAACCGGGGTGAGTGTGATAGAAGTATTACACATGTCGTAATTCATGTATTCTTTCCTACAATGCCTTAGCAAATAAAGTACTCTGTCCTACTACTATAAAGACATGTGAATGGAAGTGACATGTGACAATAGAATTATTAGACATGTAGAAATTCAAGTATTCTTTCCTACAGTGGATTGTATTATAAAATGACATGTCACAATAGAAGAAACTACAAAACAACAGTGGATATTTTAGTCCACTGAAAAAAGAACACCATTATCGAACAAAACCATACCTCCACAAATCCACATGTAGGATTCTTTGAAAACAGGACATGTAGACCTACCAAAACTGATGTTTTCAACAGTGGACCAAAAACCGGGGTGAGTGTGGATTAAAAAGATCTCGTAGCGCAAAGAAAATCTGCCATAAGTGCTCATTAGCATCGGCATAAGCTTCATGTCTTGTCATCTCCCAATAATCCCAAGTTCGTCGAAGAGTTTGTTGCAAATGTTCGAAAGCACGTTCTCGGAGAATGTTGGCTATCTCTAATCCTTTAGCTGGATCATAGGGTTCTCCTTCCACAACGAGTTCCCTTTCTTCGGAGTCATCATCTCGATCCGGATACTCACCATATCGTTGGCCGTAGTCTTGGTCGGGAGGTCCTGGATCATCCCTTCGTATCTCATTGGTGATTCGTTCCTTGATCTCTGCGAGATCATAGTCTGCAAGACGACAGAAATGAATATACAATGTGGAACAATTTCCTATACTCTAAACTCTAAAAGATACAAGGAAGTATCATGGGAGAAAAAAACAATTTAATTGTATTCAACGATACAATAATCATAATTCATAAGAAAATGACACATATATTGTATGGTGGCCAAGAGAATGCCAGATCAAAATTACAACTATACGCAGTACAAGATGCGCAACTGCAATAAGAAAAATATCTAAGAACTAGGTTCCTCCTCTTCGTCCATGGGCTGAGGGGAGGTGGTGATGTAGCGATCAAAGTGGTCTTTGGGCCTAGCGAGGAGGGCGGCTCGAGCCGCGGCCTCTGGTGGCAAGCAAGTGGCCAAAGGTGCCGCCACTAGGAGACGATATTGGCACAACCCGCCCGCCCCCAATGCCACGATAGCCAAATCTCGTCGGACCAAGGTAATGGTGGTGGCGTGATAGTCAATCTTCTTATGGCCCGCCAAGGTGGATATCGCCTGAAGTGCCCACCAAGATGCTTCAGAAGAAGGCCCCAGGTTCTTGGAAAAGAATAGGACCTCACCTTGCCGGAAAGCTGAAAGGAAGAATCGGGTCACATGGTTGCCCATTGCCCTAATTTGGGGATCCCTGGAGGTCTCCGCTTCCTTTTCCAAGTTGACGGGGATCTTCTCCTGCTCTGCTTCTTCTTTATCATCCCTAAGACTTACCTTGGTGTCCCAAAGGTCTTCTTCCTCTTGATCCACCCCTTCCATGGTGATCTTTAATGGCTGATTTCGTATGAGGAGGCGATCTCGAAGCTGCAAAATGCTCCTCGGGAGGGGGGGATATCACCAATAAGAACCGCCGAAGTGACAAAAGGGCCTCAACAGGCTCTAACTCTTCTGGCCGGTATGCTAACAAGTCCTCAACTTGTGGCGGATGCACAACGGGCATTGTAAAGTCAAGGAAGTCATCCTGGCAATACTGGCAAGATCATAGAGGACCTCTATCTTTTAAGGCCCCAAGATCGGCCAATAACCAGGTAGGCCCACATAATGTCCTTCTAGAATCGTACTCTTGATTATTCAAGAGTACGGTAGGAAGGAGGTTGAGCCCCCTTCGAGTTTGAGGCGTATTTTTATCTCTTCCCCTAGCCTCGGTGGCTAACTCCTCCACCATGCAAAATCACGCTCGCCGACGACTTCGATCCGAAGTCCGGGGAGAGGTACAGCGTAGAGGAATGCTCAGCCAGCCTACCTCCTCGTCCTCAATATCTTGGTCCATAATGATGGCGGTGCAAATCGGCCTCAAAACAAGCTTCCCGATCTATTGTGACAATGAGGAGGTCAGTCCCTGCCTCCTTATGCCCTTAATGACATTAGGGCATGCTCATCATCCCCAACATCTGGAGCAGGGGTGTGGAAGTCGAGGTAGAGCCGCGAATCGTCCCCGGTGTAGACACATGCAGTACAATCTCTTTCGATAGAAGAACTGAAGGAAGGCGTAATCGGGATGCGCCTTGTTTGTCGGGTTCGAACTCCCGCAAGACAGCCCTCTGTGAGGACCCATGGATCTATCAGAGAACTGGGGACTATGTCACGCTGGATTTGCAAAGAAAACAAAGGAAAGGAAAAAGAAAATGCAGAACAATGAGACAACAATAATAAGCTTCCTTGATATCAATGATGATGATACATGAGCTCTCGCAACGGAGAGAAAACTGAAAATGAGACAAGACTCAAAACTCATCTAAAACTCATGTGCTAGCTCTACTCATATATATAGTACAATGGCCTTTGGCCCAATATAGACACTGACCGATTTGATTGCCAACTCCTAGAAGGAGGCCCGATTTGCAAGAATATCGGGCGGTGCCTCTTGAAGTGCCGGAATCACGATTTACCTTTGGCGGTGACGGCCGCCACTTGTCCGGCCAGCCAGCCTCTTGTTGACGGATGCGTGCTTTGATTGCGTGGTCGGGGCTTGGTCTTCTCATGGGCCTTTGACGATCGACCCGTGCTCACTTTGTGGATCCTTGGACTTGACCTGGTCCGTCAGATGCATGAATAGTCCCTGCACGGGAGGCCTGGGACTAACACTCCCCCACCAAACGACACACTCAGTCACCAAGAAAGGGAGGAAGTGCTCGAGGGCGGAAACCGTTAGATCAAAGTGATCCTCACGGAATGAGGACGGGCCATTATGGTAATGGGCAATGAGGTCCCGGGCGTGTTTGAAGCGCCAGAGTGTTGAGCCCAAGGGCGTGATCTCGTGATCAATGAGGAAGTGAGAGCGCACCATGTCTTCCAGGGAAGCATGGGCGTCTGAAGGAACAAACTGGCACTCCATGAGAAGGCAGGTCTGAAGACCGAAGGCACTGACGCTGGCATTCGGATTGCAGTAAAAGATTGGACGCTGCTGATTTAAAGAGCTGACCAGGATGCATTTGAGAGCAGCATAGAAACCAGCTTGACGGTGTACTGAAGGGTCTGGTGAGGTGGCAGCATTCTGTAAGAAGGCATCAAGGCCATGCAGAGCATCAGCAGGCCGTTGCCAACCACGCTCATTAGCAATATAGAGCCAATTCTCGGTAGTGTCCAAGGTGGCATTATCCTCCCAATCGGAGCGTCTGACAAATCGGGGATCCCACCGGAGATCCGTCGAGATCTGAGGCGAAGTCGACCCAGCGTGGCCATCCATGACCTTCGTCCAAAAGGGAAGACGCCAGTCAGAAGAGAGGAACTTTGGGCGTGGAGGGACTCCTAAGGAAGCATATGGAGAAGGAAGCATGCCCGTGTGCGTGGGTTGCAGAGCCATGTCCCGGAATGCTTGAACAAGATTCTGATCAAGAGCACGACACCAATGGTCCCACTCGGAAGTAGAGAGTAATTGATAGACAGGCGGATTTACCCAACCCGTGGGGATGGTCTTGCTTTCCAGAAGGCCACGCAGTAGCCTCCCAAATGCTGCATATAAATTTGGGCGAACTCAAGATCGTCAGGATGCGCCAAATTTTTGTTTACCTGTTCCAAGGTTTCAGCCTGCCACAGAGGTAAGTGCTGAGCAAGTTCAGGCATGTACTCCTGTTCAAAGGTCTGAGACTGAGCAGGATCCTTGAAATATGGGTTGGTTGGTGATAACAAACAAGCAGCATTGGAGTTGCCTCGAAAAACACAATGGGCCTCATCCCTGAATTTATCATGGAGATCCGCCAGGTAGAAGTTATGAAAAACATAAGCCATTGGCTGAACCACGCGGAAGATAACTAATTCTGGATCTTCAGAAGTAAGCTGATCAAAGACTAAGAGCGCACAAAACAAACCCTTGTCTTCTACAGAAAGATCCGGCCAGATCCGAAGGAAATCTGCACTTTTGAGTGGCTGTTGATGAACATTGCCATTAGCCGCATACCACTTCAAAAGGAAAAGGTGCCGTTGGTTACCAGTGACGTTCCAAAGATAATATCGCCCTAATATGTATATTATCTTGCCAAGTTCCTGCGTATACGTCACAAGTGACATGTACTTGAGAGTAGGACAACGTTGCACCTAGGAGCTAAAGGTTGCACCTAGGGGGCAACCTTGGATGTTGGGTATGTAATTAAACATACACAACAAAAGGTTCCTTGTTCATCCATTTCCAAATGGCTTAAAGCCATTTGCCCATGTGGATGCCCTAACCTAGATAGGGTCTATATAAGGGCTAAAACCCTAGACCCTAGCTCTCCTTTCACTTTGCCAATTAGGGTTTTCTAGAGCTTCCTTTCCTCTTTCGCATTTTAGGGCTTTCACGGGCCAATTCGCCAAGGTAAGGCTCGAAATCGCATTGCCGTGTTCAAAAGTCGGATTTGCACAACAGTTCTTGAGTATGTTGTCTCTCGCAAGATCGGGAGCATGGGCCTTCCAAGGGATGGGGAGCGAGCCAAGGCAGGTATCTAGTTGTTCTGTTGTGCAAAACCGTCTTTAGGCATGGCAATATGCCGGGTTAGTATGTTAGACCATCTCTGGAAGCCTTGTAGATCCCTAGATCTGAGACCCTAACGAATGAACCTAACATTGGATGCTAAGTAGGTAGATTGATATGATTCTCTATCTACGTTACGTGATATTGTATGTATTCTACTCTGTGATCTCCTTGTTGTGGGAAGGGGGTAGAGACCTAAAGGTGTGTAGAAGATGCTCCTAGCATAGCACCTTAGTTCCCACATATATGCCCGGGTGGTGCGAGGGAGCCCACCGGGCCGTGGGTGAAGGGCAAGGCCGGTTGATAAGGAGGAACTTGTCCCATCGCGGACTGACCCCTCTGGTAGTAAAGCCTATCGGGGTCTTTTGGCTGGCTAGGTTTAATGGCTTGCCACCGCGTGTGGGCAAGGCATGAGCTCGACACTGTGGGGTGGTGGATATGACCTTCCGGTGAGTTCAAGTCGGAATAAGGGGGGGCCCTCTAGCCGCCCTGCTTGATGAGCATGGATACCTCGAGGAGAGAGGCAGCTCTCTTCCTGCCTCATCGGGGTTGGGGAGATGCAACCAGCCATAGTAGCCCCTCCGTTACTCACCCGGCAAAGCACGGCCAAGTCCCAACACTTTTCACCCTATTCTCGCAAAGTGTGCACGGGGAGGGGCGGATGGAGTGGACTACCCGGGCCATGTTCTATGCCGCCCAAATCCATTGCCATGAATTACATGCGCAATGAACTCTCGAGGCCTAGCCGTCGATCATCCCCTTGAGTCCGAACCCCGGTAGGATCCCTCCGTTGTATTATTGTTATGAAGGTATTGCCGACTCGTGATGTTGCTATTGTTATAGTGATTGTGTTGTATATTATTAGTTGTGCTCATTATGTTTGTTACGCCCGCCAGATAGGTCGATCCGATGGAAGGCGGATGAATGACACATCCACTCTTCCTTTGTCTGGGCTCGGGCCCCATGGGAGACGGAGTCGGTGGATGGCCCCCCGCCGCAACCGCCGGGGAATGCTCCTCCGAATGCGATCACGGGCATCGTGATAAGGAGTAGGGGGACGCCCGCAGTGGTATCGAGCATGATCTTGGCATCCAAGATCGAAAGACCGCCATTTTTCCCTTTAGGACTAACAGTAGATTCGAGTCTTGGGGTATAGCCACCCAAGCAAGAGCTTCGAACAATTGGAAAATTTCCAATTTTTGGATAGATTTTAGCTCCATGATAGATTGCTAGTGAAGTGTGGCATCTTTCCCAACCTAAATTGCCAAAAAATAGGCCACCCCTCACAGAGTGCGCCCAAAGACCACCATTAGGTTGCCGAACCCGATTCCGCCATTCAGCGCCTTTGTGTGAGTGGTTGACCTCCGTTGACCTAGTTAGGTGTCCCAATTAATTAAGATATTGGTGTAGTTTGGCTTATTCCCTTAGTTCTAGATAGGTTTGTATGTTATAACACTAAGAACCTCCCTGTAAATTGTAAAATAGCCAGGAATAAGCCGACCCCTCAGAGTCGCCAAAGACCATTCGGTTGGTAATCCAATCGCCCAAAGACCGTGTGAGTGGTGGGTGTTTTGGAGTATGGTGAACCTAGGTGAATGCCTCGTACCTTCGCTAATGCCCTAGTTTGTTTTTTTTTTTTTTTCCCCATATGAATTGCAGGTCCCAACCCTAAATCCCACCTCCTATAAATAGAAAATTAGGGTTTCCATTTTACCCCACCTTTCCCGAGAACAGCCGCCCAAGAAGACGCATCTTCAGCGCCAAAGCTCGAACCCGGCAAACAAAAAGCATGGTACGGGGACGAAACAGACCGCCTTGAAGGTTATGCCACCTGGTTATGTGAGCGCCCAGGAGCGAGCCGTCCGACAGAAGGCCAGACGGAGGCAGGTGCACATCGGGGAAGAGGAGGCACCGGTTGAACCTAACCCTAACCCTGAAGAGCAGGAACAGGTATCGGAGCACCTCGACTGGGAGGACGGACGGGCGGCGAGCCGCGAGGGAGCTGCTGAATGAGATCTTCGGGATGATGAAGAACCGAGCAGGAACGAAGAAGAAGAAGAGGAAAGAGAAGAAGGCGAATCAAGAAATCTAAGGCGGAGCAAGCGGAAGGAAAAGGAAGAGCTGTAAAGAGGAGGGAGGAGAAGAAACAGAAGAGGGAAGAAAGGAGGAAGCGCAAAGAGGAGCGGGAGAGGGTGAGAGCAGAGAAGGGTAAGGACCCGGAAGTGCCGGCGGAGAAGCCGAAGAAGAAGAAGACACCGCCGCGGCAGTAACTATACAGGAGCCGGATCCCGAGAAGCCCCCATCTTCGTCCGACTAACCTGGAGGAGGAGCGGAGGACACGAGCCGGAGACTTCGGCCCTTCGGATCCACACCGGAGGATGAAGACCCTTCGGCTAATGCAATCGCCTTCTATCCTAAATGGCCGCCGGCACCTAAAATGTAATGTTAATTAAGAAACCAAAGCCGCAGAGGGAGTCCTATAAGCGCTGAAGAGGGACTGTAGCAAGCATCGGAGTTAAAGGAGTATACTCTGCATACGAAAATGCAACTAAGAATTCCAAATATTAATAAGAACACAGAGTGAAGACCATTGAGGAGGTCGGGCCGACTAAGAAGAACACGCTGAAGCTGCCACCGAACTGCAAACCCTCCAAGCCTGATGAAAGACCCGCCGGACTCAAAATTCGCAAAGGCGCCCCAAGAAATTAAACACTTCCCAAAGAGCTATGGCTTCCTCATTCGAGCCCCTTTTGCACGCGTTAACGAGGGAGATTTTGCGAGAGTTTGACCCATCCAAAGCGGGTCACGGGACGACATGTTGCTTTCGACGCCCTACGCGGGAGGCGTCCGGAGCAGCACATTGTACACTACGCCGAAGACTTCATTGCGTGTGCTCAACACGCTAAGAGAGTGACTTGCATGCCCAAGGATATTAGACTAGCTCGGTTTATTAAGAAGGAGGGCCCACGAACTATTGTAAATGACCTTTTCTTTGGTATAAGTCAAAAATTTTGATAAATAAATAAGTCGAATCGAGTTTAAATAGGGTGTATTACGAATTCTACATTTAGAAATAGCAAAATTCGAGAACAAACCGGGCATTTTGATTCCACCCCTCCACGAGTGCGCTTGACCCATTCGGTTTGCAAAACCGATCCCACCTGGCGCCTTGTGTGTGAGTGGTTGAGCATGGTTTGGTGCCAAATCTTGCCTAAATGCGAGAAAATAGGTATATTATTCGACCTAACTCATCCCGTTAGTAGGAATTGACCCCTAATCTGTCCAAATTGGCCAACGCCGAAGTCAAATGGAGCTCCACCCCTCCCGAGTGCGCTTGAGACCCATTCGGTTTGGAATGGATTCGCCCAGCGCCTTGTGGGAGTGGTCGAACCCCAAACTCCACCACAACTTGCCCAAATAAAGGCGGTAAAGGCTCAATCCTATCTATCTCGATGAGATATCCGGGATTATGTCTTTAGTTCTCTAGTTTAGCATCATTAGTGACCTAAACAGCAGCCCACCCCTCGCAGGCGCCCCAACCAGTTCGGTTTGCAAGCCCGATCCCACCTGGCGCCTGTGTGGTGGTCTCGTCCGAATTGATCCAAGTTGTCCTTAGACGAGCCAAAATCATTGCTTAGGGACCCTTAGGAGCATTTCCAAGCTCGGTTAGCCTATAAATCATACCTCTAGACCTCGAGAAAGTGAGGAGAATTGTAAACCTAAAATTTTCCCAAAATTAGGGTTTTGCCTATAAAGGGAACCCAAGTGTCATTTGAGCCTTCCAACCTCGCTCTCGCTCCAAGCCGATTTCCACGATCCTTAGGGCTTACGCATCCGTCTGTCATCCCCGGCTCCTCGGTGCTCATGGCCACTTCTTCATTCAAGCGATGGCGGCGCCCACGGCTCATGTGGTGAAGGTTGACATCGAATCTGTCTTCGATTGTCTTCGAAGGGAACTTCGACATTGAGGCCACCATCAACGCCACTCCCTTCTACCGAACATCATGTATGCGAGTTCCATGCCAAGATAGGACCCTTTTCGGTAGAACTCCCACCTTGTGTAGGGTATTTTGCACCTAACACGCCCTCAAGTCACCACGCAAGATATCCCAAATGTAGATAAGTACTTAGAGAATAAAGCAGTCCGCCTTCCCAACTATATGTCCATCTCTGTCAATAGGAGGAGGTACTTCTCCTATCAAAGCAGTTTTGTAGCCATCTTTCTATCTCTTCGGGTCAAACCGGATAGGGGAACCCTCGGTCAGCCTTTAGAAGTTGAACCCATAGCCATGGCCTTGTGAGAGGAGGAGCGGATCGACTTCGATGCGAGCAAGAAGAAGAGGAGGAGGATGAATCTGAATCAGGACCCGAAGACTTGGATCTAGAGCAGGGAGGCGGCAAAGCGAGAGCAATGAGATCAAAGCGAAGAGGGCTACTTGAGCAACAAGAAGAGCCCCACCACTTTCGAGGGAGGGCATTACAAGCTTGACGGTGTTCATAGCGGTGAGGCATACCTAACCCTTCGACATCAAGAATCTTCCACCGGTGTCGCTGACGAGGCCTTAGGGTGGATGAGATTTTACACCTTCTGACGGCGGCGGTGATCTCGGCGACTTCATCGTCCCGAAGCCCGGGACTTCCCTGCTCGGCATAAGAGAAGCCAAGACCTTCACCGTGAGACATCATGGATATAGAGGCTTACGCGGGCATTAGGCGGATGATGGCCCGGCGGAATTGCCCTCGGAGGAGGAGTTCATGGCAATTAGGGGAACAAATGGGCATTAAAGGCAAGTCCACATCCCCAATTATATCACCGAGCTCGCCAACACCCATCTGGGCGGCATGGAGGCGATTATCAACCTAAGGAGGCTGGTGCACCAAGACTTGAGAGAGCTAGAGGAGATACCGGTGGATGACTTGGCGGGGAAGGCAGGGGCAACTTCCTCGTCTGCCAAGAAACGAGGGGCATGATAAAATTTCGGATACTACGCCGTTGCTCTGGGACGGAAGAATAGCGGTTATTCACCGCCAATTTAGCCCAAGGGGTGAAGAAGGGGTCTTTATGCTTATCGCCCTCTCAGGGTTTGGACACCATGCACGATTACCTCCAAATATCGACCATGTTGTCCCGATCAAGAAGCGATTGCATTGACCATCTTCGACTTCGCCATCCCTTATATAAGGGCAGATTACAAAGCGTACATTTGCGTATACATCGGATAGGAGAATTAGGGGACATGGAGGCAGTACTCAAGGAGGAACGTCAACAAATATCCTCGGGGAACTTAGCAGGATCATTGGGTGCGCCCAAGTGAAGAAATTTTTGGAGGACCACCACGACTACCTCAAGAAGTTTGAAGAGTAAAAGTTTATAAATTTGCATGTAAAAGCTTATTATATATGAATATAATATATATCTCTTTTTTGTATATAATTGCTCCCTCAAATTGTATAAACAAGTAAAACAATGTAACACACAAAACAAGAACTATGTCGAGAATGTACTCTAATGTGCATGCGGCTAGAGTACCTAGAAACCTTGATGAACACAAAGGTGGCGAGAACAAGGGCGTACCCCACCAAAGGCTTCGGAGGAATTTCGCCAATTCGGCGCGGTAACAGGAGGAGGAGCTATCCCAAATCGGTCCGACATCCACGACATAAGGGCATTGCTAGCGAGGGGCGGCAGATGGGAGGGCGGGGACGAATGTCCCCTTGCGGAAACGCCAAACTGGCGAGCGGTCAAAGGTAAACGGAAGAGAAGCGAAGGAGAAGATCCTCCTAGCTCGGGATCCTCAAGCTCCGGCTCGGATCTGATTTCGGCATCGGAAGAGCTGGAAGAAGAGGCCACGAGGTCCCCGGGTAGATCCAAACCGTGTCGAGGGGGATGATCACGGGCGGACTACGAGAAGAAAGTCGACTCCGCCCTTAGTAGCGTGTGTGGAAAGCCGAAAAGTTAGAAGCGGTTTTCGGGGGAAAACAGATCCGGAATGGAAGCAGCGAGGCATGGCTGGATGAGATGAGTGAGTATGGCAGCGCCTATGGCATGAAAGATAAAGACAAAGGCGGGTAGCAACAAAGCCAAACCTCAAGGGTGCAGCCAGAATTTGGTGGAAGGGTATGCCAAAGCACATGGACGAAAGCAGGACGGTTGCAAGTTGAGAAAGTTTGCCAAGGCATTCAAACATCATTATGTACCCGCGAGAGAACATAAGTGCAACATGATGCGGCCAGTTCTCTATAGGGCTGCAACAAGGCAACAAATCAGTCGTAAATAATACGGAGGAATTCATGAGACTAAGGCTTTATGTGCCAAAGTTGAGTGAAAAGCATGCGGTGGAAGGCTATATTGAAGCTTGAGCGATGAGATCCCAAGCTTGTAAGGGCAATAAACCCAAGTACGTTTCGGAGTGAGAAGCAAAAGGCCATAAGTTTGCAAGGAACGGAGTCCACAAGAGCGGGCTTCAAGGCGGCGGTATTTCGGGATAAGGGGAAGAGCCTGAGGGGCTATAGCCCAAAGGCGGCAAGCCCAATGTAGCTAGCAAAGGCAGACAATTCAAATTATGGGAAGCAAGGCAACACAAGTAGTGGCAAAGCGGAAAAGAAGCGGGTAAGCTTCAAGGAGCAAGGAGCCAAGTCTAACTACTCCCAAGCGGTGAGGCAATTTCGCGATCCATTCCCAAGGAAAAGAAGCGGGAATGTATAGAGAAGCGGTGTGTTTGGATGCTTCCAGGCGAGCATAGGACCAACAAGCGCCCCGATTATGAATGCGGCATTGGGCTGGGATGGGAGACACCATCGGACCCTTGAGCGGCAATGCACGGCGGGACTACATCCATGGTGAGTGTCACATCTTTTGCGACTATTGTCTGAGAATCAGAAAAGTCGATAATATAAAGTGATCTCAACTACCGGAAAAGCCCAAGAGAAATCCTTTATAGTATTGATAGACTCGAGGCGGTCATAATTTTGCATCCCCTAGGATGGTAAGCATGTTGAAGCTAAAGCCGTTAAAGTCAAGCCCAGGCCGGTGGTGTTAGCCAATGGAGCAATTAGGCATCTGGCCCGGGGAAGAGAATAAACTTCAACGTAGACTTGCAGTGTTAATGTTGCGTTGGGAGCGGAAGTCATGAATATAGGCAAGTATGATCTCATTATTGGAATGGAATATCTTGGACCAGCGGGAGCAATCATCGATTGTGGGAAGCGTAAGGTGACCTTAACAACGAGAGGGCAAAGTCATCGAAATCCACAGGGTAAAGAAGTAACCCCAATCATGCAATGCATGAGTAGCGAAAAATTGCTTAAGTGCATAAGAAAGCAGCCCGGTGGCCTATCTCCTTAAGCAGGCTCCAAGATCGGGAGGCCAGGAGAGAAATAAAGAGATCAAAGAATCTAGCAAGCTTCCGAGGCCAATAGCAAAGTTGATCGAGGAATTTCACGACTTGTTCCACTCGATGAGATTAAGCGACTTCAGCCCTATAGAGGAGTCGAGGTGTGAAATAGCACTTGAACTGGGGCCGAAGCCTACAAGCAAGGCACCTTATAGGATGTCAACCCAGGAGAGTTGTGAGTTAAAAAGCGATTGCAAGAATTGCTAGACCTAGGGTTCATAAGACCTAGTGTCTCCCCGTTCGAGCCCCTATTCTCTTTGTGAAGAAGAAGGATGGTAGCCTTAGGATGTGCATTGATTCATGAGGTTAAATAAGCACACCATCAAAAATAAGTATGCCTTGCCTAGGTCGGATGACTTAATGGATCGATTCTTGAGGAGCAAAAGATCTTCTCTCAAAATAGATCTCGGTCGAGGATATCACCGATTAGGATCAAGGAGGAAGACATTCATAAGGCGGCGTTCAAGACAAGATATGGGCACTATGAGTTCCGCAGTTATGCCCTTTGGATTGTCTAATACACCGGCAACATTCATGAGATTAATGAACGGCGTCTTTCGCGAATTTACGGATTCCTTCATCATAGTCTTCGACGACGATATCTTGGTCTCTGACAAGTCTATGGAGGGTTAACGCCCAACACTTGAGGAAGGTGCTTGAAAAGTTAAGAAGGCATCAACTCTTTGGCGAAGTTATCGGGCGCCAGTGCCGCCCATGCGGAAGAGTGGAGTACTTGGGGCACGTGATCCGCGGAGAGAAGGCATTTCCACAGACCCCGAAGATAGAAGTGTGGATCTGGCGGCGGCACCAAAGAATACGCATGAAGTCGAGAAGCTTCCTAGGGCTAGCAGGCTATTATAGAAGATTTGTCAAGAATTTTGCCAAGGTAGGCGCCATTAACGGATCTCACAAAAGGTGGGAAGATAAAAGATTGGGCAGCCCATTGGCAAAACAAGGCCCAGAAAGCATTTGAGACGCTTAAAGGAAGCTTTGGCGTGGCCCGATATTGGTCTTGCGGATCCGACCAAAGATAAGCTTGTAGCAACAGATGCTAGAGGATAGCGGCAGCGCCGATCCTCATGCGGGGAAGAAAGAGTAGTAGCCTATGATTCAAGAAGTTGAGCGGCCGAAGCCGGCTATCCAACGCATGATCAGGAGCTCCCGGCTATAGTAAGGGCTTTAAGAATTTGGAGGCATTATTTATTGGGAAGAAAATTCGGTTAGACCTGAGATCATCAAAGCCTCCAATATATATTTCTGTAGCCGCTCCTTAATTTGAGGCAAAGGAGATGGATGGAATTCTTGGGAAGAATATGACTTTGAGATAAGTTATAAGCCGGGGAAGCTCAATGTGGTTTGCGGGGGCCCTTTCCGGGAAGCCCTTGGCAACCAGATTCATTGTAGCGCCATATCAACACTTGTAAGTGACTTTGGCAAGAAGATTGAGAAAGTATTGCCGACCGGACCCGACTTCAAAGGAAGTTTGGGCGAGCCTTTCCAAAGAGGCCAGGACCGACAAGGAAAGGGAGATGTTCGGGCAATATAAGAAGGAAGGGAACTTGCTATATTATAAAACAAATTGTGTGTACCAAAATCTTCGCCAAGTTAGAAAGCTTATTTTGAATGATACACAATAGTCCCATAGAGGGCATCACGGGGTTCATGAAGACATATTTCAAGATTAGAAGCAGTTATTATTGGTCCGGCATGAAGAAGGAAATAGCAAGATATATTAGGGAGTGCGGATATGCCAAGCCAGACAAAGGCGTAACAGCTCTGGATTCAGTGCCTTGGAACCATTGCCCGTGCAAATGCTAAGTGGGAGGTGATAAGTATGGATTTTATTACGGGACTCCCAAGAACAGCAAGGGGCAAGGATGCCTTGATGGTGGTAGTAGATAAGTTGTCAAAAATGGCACACTTTGTGCCGTGCGGGACAACAGATCTGACATTAGACCTGACCAACCTATTTGTTAAGGAGATTTTTAGGCTCCATGGCATGCCAAAGGGAGATAATCTCGGATAGAGACTCCAAGTTTATGAGTGCCTTTTGGCAGGACCTATTCACCACCATCATCCGAAGCTTTTGATGAGCACGCGGCATATCATCCCCAAAGCGGATGGTGGGGCCAGGAGAGGACCAACAGGATCATCGAACATGTTAAGAAGCTATGTATGGAACAAGCAATCCAAGTGGGATGATTTCATCTACCTAGTAGAGTTTGCCTACAACAGCACCAAAGCAGGAGTCATCGCAGATGAGTCCTTTTATGATTAATTACGGTATCGATTGTCTTACCCCGAGATACTTGGCACAACCTCAGGTCCAAGGTGGAAGTCTCCCAGCCAGATGCTTTTGAAATGCAAGACTTGGTGGAGGAAGTGAGAGGATATCTCCAAAAGCAAGAAGCGTGCGAAAAGCATCATAGACAAGCATAGGGACGGTAAGAGAATTTGAAGTGGGAGACAAAGTGTGGTTGAAGATCAAAGTCAAGCAGGCCAAGCTCCGCGATCGGCAATTGCAAGAAGCTTGCTCCAAGATGGTTTGGACCCTTGAGGAAGAGAGAGAGTAGGTAACCAATCCTACAAGTTGGACTTGCCGGACACATCTCAAGATACATAAGGTTTTCCACGTAAGTTTGCTAAAGAGGCACACCCCAAACCCCGAGGAAATATTGGAGACAAATGAGTTTTTAGAAATGGCCAGAATTTGACACATTGAAATCGTTAGAAAAGTCCTTCTTAATAGATCTTATAAGAAGACAAGAAGGTCAAAATTCCTCCAATACCTTGTGAAGTGGAAGCACTTACCAGTGGAAGACGCTACGTGGGTACTTGAGTCAGATCTTAAGAAACAGTACCCCGACTTTATGGAGCAAAGCAAGGGTCAGCTCGTCACCGGCGAAGTCGACATCAGCAACCAAGAAATGCATTTCGGGCATGTCGATTTGGGTTTGCATTTAAGCATGTGTAGCTAAAGGCTAATCACGCGATGCGGCCTATGCTAGGCATGGGTTGCATGCGTTGTTACCGATGATGAGACCACCACGGTGCTCTCTAGGGCGTGGTGTAATGTCAATGTAGGCATGACAGCGTTCCGCTTGTTGAGTGGAAGGTAGATTAGAAGTCTACTGCCTCATCCCGGAAGTAGGCGACCTCGAGAAAGGAGGTCATTGAGAGATGCATGGATAGGAAAAGCACCTTTAGCCCCATATATGCTTTGATAGGAGGAATCTATCCTTCCGCCCCATAAGCGGGAAGGATATCCTCCGGCCCGGGCAACTAGAGGTGTAGGCATGAGCGGCATATAGGCATATAGAGCTACCTTTTCGCGGTGAGGATGGGAGAAACATAATCTTCCTATGCCGAAAGAGATATGCCTTGCATCCATATAATTGTATTTAATGGGTGGTTCCCTTACAACCAACCCTTATAATAATAATTAAATATATACTAACGTAGCGTGGCATCCCGCAGGCAACTAGAAGGACCGAGGCCCGCGGGAGGGTAGCGCTGAAGAACTCACAACCATAATTTTGCCATAATGTGTTGTGAGGAGGCTTAACGAGGTTTTTTTTTTTTTAGTTAAAACCTTAAAGCTATAATTGACGTTAATATTGTAATAGTCGATAATGAAGTAGAGGACGGAAGAGCCTCTCACCATAGTACAATTACAGAAACTATAAATATTACTTGAGGTGATTAATATAATATGGATATGTAAGTGTCTTTATTGCGGGATATGCAGTACCCAAGGTGGGGGAGGCAGCGTGATGCTTTGAGGACACGCATCAAGTCAAGGTGGGGAGAATGTGACGTTCCCAGCATAATATAAGCCCTAATCATTATATTATAATTGCCGTCTGCATTACATGTCACAAGTGACATGTACTTGAGAGTAGGACAACGTTGCACCTAGGAGCCAAAAGGTTGCACCTAGGGGGCAACCTTGGATGTTGGGTATGTAATTAAACATACACAAAAAGGTTCCCTTGTTCATCCATTTCCAAATGGCTTAAAGCCATTTGCCCATGTGGATGCCCCTAACCTAGATAGGGTCTATATAAGGGCTAAAACCCTAGACCCTAGCTCTCCTTTCACTTTGCCAATTAGGGTTTTCTAGAGCTTCCTTTCCTCTTTCAAAGATTTAGGGCTTTCCGGGCCAATTCGCCAAGGTAAAGGCTCGAAAACGCATTGCCGGGCTCGAAAAGTGGATTTGCACAACAAGTTGCCGAGTACTAGTACCGCCTTCAGCAAGATCAGGAGCATGGACGCCTTCCAAGGATCGAGCGAGCCAAGGAGCAGTGTATCTAGTTGTTCTTGTTGTGCAAAACCGTCTTTAGGCATGGCAATATGCGGGTTAGTATGTTAGACCATCTCCGGAAGCCTTGTAGATCCCTAGATCCGGAGACCCTAACGAATGAACCTAACATTGGATGCTAAGTAGGTAGATTGATATGATTCTCTATCTACGCTACGTGATATTGTATGTATTCTACTCGCGGATCTCCTTGTTGTGGGAAGGGGGTAGAGACCTAAAGGCCGTGTAGAAGATGCTCCTAGCATAGCACCTTAGTTCCCACATATATGCCCGCGGTGCGGGGAGCCCACCGCCGTGGGTGAAGGGGCAAGGCGGGTTGATAAGGAGGAACTTGTCCCATCGGGATGACCCCTCCGGTAGTAAAGCCTATCGGGGTCTTTCCGGGCTAGGCTTAATGGCTTGCCCAGCGTGTGGGCAAGGCATGAGCTCACACTCGTGGGGTGGTGGATATGACCTTCCGGTGAGTTCAAGTCGAATAAGGGCGGTGGCCCTCTAGCGCACTGCGATGAGCATGGATACCTGCGGAGGAGAGGCAGCTCTCTTCGCGCCTCATCGGGTTGGGGAGATGCAACCCGCAGTAGTAGCCCCTCTCGTTACTCACCCTGGGCGGGGCTACGGCCAAGTCCCAACACTTTTCAGACCTATTACGCAAAGTGTGCACGGAGGGGCGGATGGAGTGGACTACGAAGCCATGTTCTATGCCAGCCAAATCCATTGCCATGAATTACATGCGCAATGAACTCGGAGGCCAGCCGTCGATCATCCCCCTTGAGTCCGAACCACCGGTAGGATCCTCCGTTGTATTATTGTTATGAAGGTATTGCTGACTCTGTGATGTTGCTATTGTTATGGTGATTGTGTTGTATATTATAGTTGTGCTCACGTATGTTTGTTACGCTTCCGCAGATAGGTCGATCCGATGGAAGACGGATGAATGACACATCCACTCTTCCCTTGCTGGCTCTGCCCCATGGGAGGCAGTCGGGTGGATGGCCTCCCCGGCGGTACCGGGGGAATGCTCCTTCCGAGCACGATCACGGGCATCGTATAAGGAGTAGGGGACGTCACACCACCACATAGTCAAGATAGCTGGAAGGAGTAGAGAAGTCCACAGGGATGTTGGTAGCAATGTCAATATAGCTCTCCTGTTTGTTTTGGGCTTCATCAGCAGACTGAACTGCTTGCTGGAGCTGATGTTCCAGGTCACGGATCCGGTTCTCCTTTTCTAACAGAAGACGGGACTGATCACGGACCCGTTTAATAGGAAGCGTGGCATGTGAAGAGGATTGCCCTGGAGTTTGGAGTCGAAGCGTGGCAATCTCAGCGTCATCTATGACCTTTTATTTCTGAGCCTCCGAAAGCTGATCCTGGATGGACGTTAGCTGATTTGTCAGCGTGGAAAAATTTGAGAGCCGAGGGAGGTGAGTCTAGCATCACGCTCGGTAAGGTCATGAACTTGAGTGCGGTAATTGTCACAAAGCTCTGAGTACAAGGTGTCTAGCTTAGCAATGTCTTTCTCCTTGTCACCCAGGAGGGTATCTTTCTGTTCCAACAAGTCCTGAATTGTGGTTTGGAGCTGAGCCTGCTGATCTTCAAGTAGGCTGGTCTGATCCTGAGCACTTTTGAGATCTACACGGGCCTGTAATAGAGCCGCGTGCGTTTCTTGAAGTTGGGCCTCCAAAGTTTGAACTTGTGCAGTTGCAGCTTGGAGGTCTCTTTGAACTGCATCGGAAGCCTCCAGGGACGCCTGAACACCATTCATGAGAGCCTCCTGTGATGCTTGTAACTGCATGGCAGCAGCTTGAACATCCTGCTGGAATTTGTACAGGAGCTGTCGAGGATATGGAGGTGCAGGGCCCTGTTGCTGCCTTGTCTGAGATTGTTGAGAAGCATGACGGGAATTGGAAGGCGTGGCTTCAGTGGAGGAAGAGGATACAATGACGTGCGTGGTCTGGTGTTGAACATGACGAGGGGAAGTCTGGCGTGAAGGTACAGCCTGTTGGGTTTGACGCTGGGAATGCAAAGACCGCTGAGTGGAGGTATGAGAAGTGGAAGTGGTCTCAGGAACAGGAAGATAATGACGGATAAGGGCCTGAAGATGGCCACCCACTGAAACTTCAGAAACAGAGGAGGGGGTAGCCCGAATGCGGTCTACTTCTTGAAGAAGGCGGTAGAACAACAGCTGTGGCCAATCAACATGGAGATTGGAGCGGATGGCAGTGATGACCATATTATAGAATGACTTATTGATATGGGTGTTCTTGATGGAATACCCAAGCAATTTGCGCCACAGAAACTTCACAAAAGTGTCATGTGACTTGGCAATATTGGTGAGGCGATGCTGGTTGGCTTGATAAGCAGGAGCGCCGAACTGAGTGACGTCCATGTCCTGTAAAGCAGCCCAAGAGACAGAAGGTTTTTGCAAAGGAATACGGAATACCTCAGAAATCAAAGGCTGAGTGAGTAAAATGGTGGTGCCAGTGTAGCAAAGCCTTCCGGGCTGTTGACGAGGTGAGCAATAGACTGCTTCAATTGCTCCGGATTTGGGGCTGGGAGCTCCATGTGCAAGAATTCGTAAAGCTTATGGCGTTCCGCTACTTCCCGACTCGGACCAAGAAGAGCCTCGCGAAAGGTGGGCGTCGAGAAAGACACAGACTCAAAAAGAGTCGCATCCCTTGGAGCAGAAGCTTGAAGGGTAGGAAATTTAAGCGCAAAACATGGCGAAGAGCCGCCGGAACGTAAGGAACTATCCGGAGGAGGCTGAGAGCGAGAACGACGGCGCAGATAGACTAAAAAGGTTTTAGGGCCGCAAGTGTAGGCTAAGGGCATGATGAGGGGCGAACCGTCAACCGTTGATGATGCGGTGTGACGGATGCGGCAGGCGATTGAGAGGCAAAATTTTGGCTAAGTCCCCAAACGGTAAAGGAGAAGCAAAGTGAATCGGTGGTGATGAGGCGTAAGAGAATGATCGGATGTGAGCGGTGGCAAAGGGGACGCACATTAATGTTCGACGGGCGTGAAAAGAAGGAATAGCATTTAATGCCTGGCAACTCGGCGAGATATCATTAAAACGAAGGTGTCGAAGGTACCATGGCTAGATATGCGGCGGGAGAAAAGATTCCCCATTTAGAAACAACCTTGCATTGCAACCACGTTGGCGAATTTTCTCGATTGGTCCACGTCGACTGGAAGGCCTCGGGTGGCTATATAAGGCTAACGAGGGCCGAAGCGGATACATCCGATGGCGCCAAGATGTTCGCCGAATTTGCCACGACAAGTGCACTATGCCTTCCAACCGCCTGGAGTGGATTACTATTTGTAAAATGGATCACTGGACCTCTTGGCGGTGCTACAACCGTGGCATTGCCATGGGCGGGTGGTGTGCCAGGATGGTTGAGCATCCCGATCCCCACCCACCGGATGGAGGTGATTCCGCACTGCGTGGGGACCCGAGCGTAATTACTACCACATCTCAGATCACCTCTGCTCCGAACCAGGAGTAGAGGGTTTTCTTCTTAGGACTTAGTAGATAGGGCTCGAGCCCGTTTTTGTAAATAGGGCTCTCCCCCATATAGGAAATAGATGGGCTCTGCCCACATTTTGTAAAAAATTCCACCTATATAATATAAATATGCCTTGAGTTAGTCACTATCATTTGTGTCTTTGTCTTGAACAAAGAAATTTGTGGTATGATTGTCACTTTTACATTTGTATATGAAATGGTTTGAGGCTAAAGCCATTAACTAGTGTAGGTAATGGAGTTCCATCTAATTCAGCCAGTTTGAAAACTGGGTTGTACCACTTGAACAATTTGATAAGGGCCAAGCCCGGTGAAACTTTAACTTGCCATAAAATTTTTGTAACGAGAATCATAAAGAAGAACCAAATCGCCTTCTTTGAATGTTTTTTTGTCTTAAGTCTTTTGTCATGCAATGATTTCTCAGAATCAGTTGTCCATGAAGAACACGAATATAAGCATCACGCCGAAGTTCATCCAACTGTTCCAATTGATAAACCCTTTCTTTGAGTGCTGTGAAGCGGATTATGGTCAGTAGCTAGTTGAAAACGGAGAGTTGGAAGAATGTATTCAAAAGGGCATTCGAGCTTCTTGACCATAAACCAATTTGAAAGGAGTGTGACCAAGTAGCTATTTTGAAACAAGTATTGTAAGCCCAAAGAACAGTAGGAAGCTTGGTTTGCGGTCGGCCGAGAAAGCGCCACAAATTTTCTTGAGAATTGTGACCCAGAGTTTTGTTGGTGCTTTCAGCCAAACCGTTCCCTTGAGGATAGTAAGGTGTGCTTTTGTGATGATGGATCGATAGATAATCCGTTAGCTCCTTTATGGTATGATTGATAAAATGGACACCTCGATCAGCGACCCAACTCCGCGGGGCAGCCAAAACGCGATGATTTGCTGATAGATGACCTTGGCGGTGCTTGCCGCAGTTGTTGTGCGGAAGTCGCATAAAGCTTCCGCCCATTTGGTAGCGTAGTCAGTGAGAACCAGAATGTAGCGGGCATGGGTGTGCCGCGCAGGCGGATCAATGGGTCCCACAAAATCCATCCCCCATTTGCTGAAAGGAAGTGGCGTGGCGACCGGCGTCAATGGAAGAGCGTCACGGGCCGTGGGCCTTCCCACACCGACAAGCATCACACGCTTGGCGTGGGGCGTGAGCGTCTTTGAAGAGCGTGGGCAAAAATAACTTTGCAAGAAGGATTTTGCGTGCGCGGGTGTCACCATGAAAATGACCACCACAAGCCCTTCATGGGCTTCTCGGACAATATCGGGGACCTCATGAGGGAGAACACACTGGGCCGAAGGGACGGTATTCTTGCCCTTTTGTAAAGATGGCCTGCAACCATGGTGTAGTCACGGACCTCGCGGAGAAATTGGTGTCGACGGGATTGACGCTTGGCTGGAGAGAGCGTGACGCCCCTCCGGTGGAAGAGCGCTGTGAGGAGATATTGCTGAAAGTTGTGGAACCAATGTGGCGCTGCCGTGACCCCAAAGAGTTGCGCCGGGAAAGGCGCCCGAGACTCCCGTGGAGGGATCATCCGTGTGGATGCGTGAAAGATAATCCGGGACAACATGAGATTTGCCTGCCTTGTGAACAATTTCAAAGGTGCAAATTCTTGCGGTAAGGAGAACCCAACGAGCAATACGGGCGTGGGCATTGGATTTGTTGATCAAATAAAGGAGTGCTTGGTGGTCAACAAAGAATTTGATCCGACTGCCTAAAAAGAGAGTGACGGAAGCGTTGGACACGTAAAATTAAACCCAAGGCTTCACGCCTGCGGGCAGAAGTAGTTGGGCGTTCAGCGAGGATTGAGTTTTCTGGCGGGCATATCGGTTTGGTTTGTCGATTAACAGCGATCATATTCTTGAGAAAGAACAGCTCCAATAGCTTAACGCCGACATCTACATGAACGCGGAAAGGGCTTGTCCCATTGAGGAGGAACAAGACGGGGCCCGAGTAAGTAAAATCTTCAACTGTTGGAAAACAAAGATCCTACCGGGAATTCCAAGCCCGGGTGGATTCATCACCCGTGAGTTTATGAATGGGATCGCAATGGCCGCAAGTCCAGAATGAAGGTGGAGTAATAATTTACCTTACCCGGGAAAGAGCGTGTCTCCTTGATATTGGCTGGTGCTTGAGCCTTGAGCACCACAGTTGATTTTGGCGGGATCCAGGGTGATACCGATTTGTCGACAACGTGTCCTAACAACACCGGAAGTGGCGAAAAGGTGCATTTCACCGGGATTGAGACTAATGCGGGACTCATCACATTTCTGAAAGACGAAGTTCCAATTTATCCAAATGGTCAGCCATGGAACCGTAGAGGCGAGAGAAGTCATCTTGAAAAATTTGCAAGAAGGGGATTTTCCTTCATAAAATCATGAAAACTGAGAGCATGATCGTTGAAACGTTGATGGAGAGTTTGATAATCCAAAAGGAACCACCTTGTAGGCAAAAGTTCACCTGGGTGGTGAAAGTTGTCTTGAGTTGATCAGATTCTTTGATTGAGATCCGATTGTAGCGGAAAAAAACCATCCATGAAGGAGTACATCTCATGTCAATGACCTCTTCCAGAACTTGGTGCGTGAAGGAAGTGGAAAATGATCACGCTCCGTGGCCCGATTTAGTTTCCAGGTAGTCCACGCAAACACGGATCTTTCCATTGTGTTTGAGTGCAATGACAATGGGGCTCACCCATTCGTAATGTTTGACCTCATAGATCAAACCCGCAAAGAAGGAGTTTGTCAATTTACGCCTTGACACGATCCACGGTGAATTGGGGTTGAGCCGCATCGCCGTTGCTATCACGGGGGCGTGCATCGGATTTGGTAGGAATGGTGAGTTCTCCCAAAGTTTTGTTGATCCCCGGAAAGGTCTCTGTAGCTCCGTTAAAATGTGTTTGAACTTTTGAAGAGCGTGACGGCTCTGTTATACGATAGGGTGTCGGAAGATTGGCAGCAATGCGACGGCTGATTGTTGCCCACATCCACAATCTCGACGCCATGAGTCTGAATATGTGGGATAACAGGTGTCTTTGACAATATGAGCAGGAGGTTGAAGCATGACAGATGAATGGCCTGCGGTGGTGAAAAAGAGAGGTGATCGGATTTTCATCAAGCAAAGGTTGCTTCATGACAGCGTACATCAACAGCTCGGGGGAGGAAGTTCGCATCCGAAAAGTGATCAACACGTTGGATGCGATTACAAGGAGCTAGGTAGGGGTCAAGCAAGGCAGCCCGTACCGGTCCTCGAAAGCAAGAGTCATTTCTCCCCAAGGATCAAAGATATTTGGGTAGGATGACGAGGCAGACTCATTTGTTGGAGCCCGAACTTGATAGATATTCGGGCGCCCTCGACCGGTGTCGGAGAGAGAGGTTCAGCATTGTCGACGAAAAATGATCTTACTGGTTTCCAAGTCCATAGTGGCATTGAGGTGACCATATCCATGGCCCAATAATGGATACTCTTGGCCTGGCGGAGAAAAGGTCTGCCGACCAACATTTCATAATCACCTAGATCTTCTCCAGCCTTCCAAACACCAAATTCTAAGGGGAATCTGAGATCACCAATGTTGATGTGAAGAAGAGGTGTGACGCCTTGAGGTCTGGTGATATGGCCATTAGCCAATTTGATGTCATATGGGGCACGATAGAGTTGTTTGATGCCCATTTGTTTGCGGAGTTTATCCGTGATGAGATTGACAGCGCTACCTCTGTCAATTTGAACATGATTGACATGTTGATTGCCCACCGTGGCATGTACCGTGGGTGTAGAGGTAGCAACAGCCCCAACCAAAACGGTCGGGAGTGGTAACTGGTCCTTGAGAGCAGGACATAGTTTCAAAATGGTTGCCAGACTTAAGGGAATTTTGATTTTTGCCAGCTCCTCTTGGAGTTCCAGACGGGTGCTGGAGTGCGTAGTAATGAAGCAGCAACTTCTTTTAGTAGGTCGACCTCTGCAGCAATATTCGGATATGTCTGAGAGCGTGGAGGTTGAGATGTGGAAGGTGCATCTTGTCTTTGCTTAGCTCTGGTGGTGGCATGAACATTGGCCAGCGTGCGGCCTTCAGCAGCTTGCATGAGGTTCAGAATGCTTTGGCGTACTTTAGGCATGACACGAGGCATGAGTTTTTCCAAGTCAGATGCAAAGTGAACCTTTTTTTCCTCTTCATGAGGGATTGTGTCAACCGCAGCGCAGGTTGCGTGCCATGAGGAATAATGGTTAAGGGGCGGACGCCCGGTGCGGGCGCGGAAACCAAACCAACCCAATTTGACGGCTGGACTGGAGGATTAAGAGCCTGAAAAATTTCTTCCTGTGCTTGTTGATCCATCTGAGGTTGATTGGCAGGAGCTGGTTGATAGCGTGATTGCTGAGGCGCGCGAGGTGGCTTCCGAAGAACGGGACGCGGGCCTTGTTTGCCATTGGCAATCCAAAGTTGGTAAGCCGTGAGGCGGACCGAGGTGGTCTGATTGGTGCCAGGAAGTTGCACCTGAACTTGTGGAAGTTGAGGACATGCCGTGGTGGTATGACCCCATTCGTGACAGTGATAACACTGAGCTTTAGAAGGATCAAAAGGGGGGCGTGTGTTGGGTCCCCGTTGTTGCTCCTGTTGCTGATAGAGTTGAGTGGGTTGAGCCCGGTGGTTGGCGGCTGATATTGCATTGTTCTTTGAGGTGTTGTTTGCACTTGATAAAACCGTTTTGTTTGCGAATGGTGTAGGATGAGTGCGAAAGTGCACTCTTCCGCGGCATGATTGCACATGTTGCATCTTTACAAAGAGGCGGGCCATTGGTGGAGTTGCACTCATTTGCCAAGTGGCCTTGATGTTTACGATATGGCACCAGATCCGATTTGGCTGGCTGATTGGTGTGTTGAGGTTGACAAATAGCCTATGGAACCATGACCGGTGGAATGAAAAGGGAGCTCTGAAGAGCCACGCTACGGAGGAAACATTGACCGAAAGTGATTGACAAGGTCGATAGCCCGCTCCAAAGTCTTCGCGCGCGTGTATTGATCATGAGTCGGGATTTGGAGGAAGTCCTTGGAGAAACCGGACCAAGATCCGGCTCTGCGTCCCGGGTACTCCTTGAGTTTCTTGAGCGGGGATGTGAAGTCGATCCGCAAAATCCCCTCGCGGACTCGTGGGCTCTGTTGAAGGTCATTGAGTTGCTTGAGATGAAGTTGATCATCATCCGGTGGTTCCATAGTGAGAAAGAAAAGCAGTTTTCATTTCGGACCAATCTTGTTTCCAGTGGCTTTTGTTGGACATAAGCCATTGATGAGGAGAGCCACGCAGGGTGGTGGAAAAGATATGGAATTTCAGTTGAGGTTGTGCATGACCATTTAGGGACAGCCGAGCCTCAAATTCTTCCATGTGGGCCCCGAGCACTTTGGTCTAATGGTTTGCCTTTCGTGTTGCCAAAGGTTGGATAAGTCAACTTAAGGGTCTGAAAGGTAGAGGTGAAAGTGCTGGGCTGGACAGGAATTGGATATGGATTATATTGAGGTGGAGTTGGAGGTGGCATGGTGCCTGAAAGACCCTGATGAAGGGGTTGCTGAGGTGGAGGTACTGGAGGTGCCTGATCATTGGTTTTGAGGTCTGTAAGATTGTAAAACAGTGAAGAGCGGTGGGAAATGTAGGGAAGGGGAAAGTCCCGGGAGGAGCAAAAGAGACATTTGGATATCCTTGTCCTCCCGGAGGAGATGATGGTTGTGAAGGCAGAGGCGTATGGCCAGAGGAATGATGGATGTAGGCATGTTCGGGGGTATGAAAGTAAGGTTGAGAAGGTTGAGCCCGAGCAGGGCTCCTGATAGTGATGAGGGGACCGAGGCCGGAGCAATGTTTGCACGCTTTGAGGCGGGGAACTGACGGACGACAGACACGAGGGTGGGTGGCGCCGACCGAGCCCGGTGACCTAATATGGCCTCCCTCAATGTCATAAGCGCATCCATACATGTCGCCAACAGCTTCCTTCGATGATGGCGCCTCAAAGGTGACGCCGCCCGGGGAAAGGAGTTCTTCCGGGCGTGAAGTTTCGCGCACATGGCTACGTAAGAAAGGAAAATCGATCAGACCCTCAGCAGTAGGAAATGGCGTTGTCGAACTCCTCAAGCAAAGACACCCTCTGTGGAGGACCCGTGGATCTAACAGAGAATCCGGGGACTATGTCACGCGGGATTTGCAAGAAAACAAAGGAAAGGAAAAGAAAAACAACAGAACAATGAGACAACAATGATAAGCTTCCTTGATATCAATGATCATGATACATGAGCTCTCGCAACGGAGAGAAAACTGAAAATGAGACAAGACTCAAAACTCATCTAAAACTCATGTGCTAGCTCTACTCATATATATAGTACAATGGCCTTTGGCCCAATATAGACACTGACCGATTTTGGTTGCCGACTCTCGAAGGAGGCCTCGATTTGCAGGAATACTAGCGGTGCCTCTTGAAGTGCCGGAATCACGCCGACGCCGACGCGGGCGGACGGGCCACTTGTCTGGCGCCCGCCTCTTGTTGTTGACGGGGATTGTGAGGCTTTGGCTGCGGGTCCGCCTTTGCTTGGTCTTCTCGGGCCTTTGACGACCGCGGTGCGCCTTTGTGGATCCTTGGACTTGACCTGGTCCGTCGTATGCATGAATAGTCATGTACCAGGAGGCACAGGACTAACACGCCTACATGTTAGAGATGAGGTCTACTTGCTGGAGGAGATAAGGGTGAAGAAGATCAAAGGGGACCGCAGGGTCCCAGTGTTCTCCATCCAAATACCATTGCTGAAGGGTTGGGTGAGCCATGAGGATGAAGGCGCAAGGAAGGAGGAGACAAACGCTAAAGATAAGAGCGAAAATGAAACCCTAATGGCCAAAAAGGGCCTTTATACTTTTCGGCACGTTTCCCGTAATTATTATTAAAAACTATTATTTAATTAATACTTTATTTTTAAATACACACCAAGTGGCAGAAAAAGACGTTTGTATATTTACAACTTCAAAATGAGAATATTTTACATAGATAAGTTCACAATAATTTTACAACAGAAGAAAGAAAGTCGCCTCGGATCCTTCGTGCTAGCTGGAGGTCCTTGGGCATTATGGTAAACCTCTTTGCATGTATGGCGCAGAGGTTGGCGTCGCTCAAAATCTCTATGAGGTAAGCCTCGACAGCCTCCTAGAGTGCGAGGATTGCAAAGGCTTGGAACCTCAGGTCGATTTTAAATTCCTGGGCAATTTCCCAAACAAGCCGCTAAAAAGGGAGCCGACGAATCAATGGCTCAGTAGTCTTCTGATACTTGCGTATCTCTCGAAGAGCTACTATGCCCGGTCGAAATCTATGGGGCTTCCGCGGCTTGACGGTTTTGTTTTCAATAATGGGATGGATTTCCACGCCCGGTTGTCGGATGCTTTGCCCTGAACGATTTGCTCCGAATCTCTCGAGCGATGTCTTTCTTGGCAATGGTGGCGTTCTTTCGCAAAGCGGGTCTTGTAATCTACACCCCCTTTACGGGTTTTGAATTCTTCCTCTTCCTGTTACCCCACTCCCTATTCTTCCTATTCCGGCCTCCGCCCTGATCTATATGTTGATTTGATCAGCATTTTGATCAACCTGCTGGTCAATATTCTGATCCCCCTGTTGATCAACCTGCTGGTCAATATTATGATCCCCCTGTTGATCAACCTGCTGGTCAACTTGCTGGTCACCCTGCTGATCCACCTGCTGGTCCCTGCCCTGCTGGTTTTGGGCATCTTCCTCTTCCTTACGGAGCCTCTCCCTCTCAGCATTCCGGGCTTCCTTGTCCAAGCACGCTTGTACCCGCCGGGCAATCTCCGTGTGGTACCGGGCCGGGCGAGCTCGCATGTCTGCTTGCACAAGGTCCATGCGATCTTGGTTGAAACTAGGTGGGACATTTTCAAAAACGAAGCTATAAAGTTCTTCGTTCCAAAAGAAAGTAGGAAGGGTGTAATGGTCTCTGTACATAAGCACATGGCCCTTACCCAGGTAATAGAAACGGGTAGCCCGCTCTTCTGGTAGGCCACTAGCTATTTGCTGAAGGTCTTCTAACCTAGCAAGGAGCTGGATCCGTTGGGCCTCCGTCCGGATAAGTTCCGCGGGATCCTCCTCGGGCCCGGCTTGTGGATAGAACTTAACAAGGGCCCAGGCTTGGTCAGGCTGCTCCACCAGGGTGTAAGGTTGGTCTGCAGCATTGAGCTTCATGAGGAAGCGGTCGTTGGAATGAAATATGGGGTAAGGGATTCTACGGCCCTCAGTGAAATGTTTCACTAATATGTTTAGAACAATGTCGATCATAGGGTCATCATCCGAAAGATAGTCTAATAGGACGCTAAGCAGCTGGAAGACCGTCGCCTTGTTTAGATCCACGGTGAGCTTGAAGCGCGGCATCATAGCACTGGACGGATAGCAAAAGAGAAGAAGTAGGGCGCTCAAGCTTGAATAGGTGGCGCTAGCGGGTAGGCGAAGGCGCTAAGGGTTTAGGGTGGTTGCGAGGTACCCGTGAAGGTCGGCTATGGCGGAAAAGGAGCTCAGGTCCGGCGGCTATGGCGGTAGGAAGTCGTGCAAGGAAACACACTTTTAAAAAAAAGTACACAAAATTTGAATTTAACTTTTAACTTTTAATAAAAATTTTCAAAAAAAAAAAAAAAAAAAAAAAAACTTTTAAATCTGTTATCCAGACTTTTTACCTCTTTAGACCTTTTCAAGGAACTAATTTGGTACAATATGCAGCCCTAAAAAAAGTCAGGTGTCCAATTTTTAGGCCAAGACTATGTCCCCATTATGATACTACTTTATTCATATTTTCGATACCTATCCTTATTAATCTCATATACACAATAATAATAAGATCAACCACAAGGCTGTCTTATGGTAAAGCAAATGCAGGCCAGCAGTAATCAGAAACCAATCTATCGTTAAATAATCATTACGTGCTACTGCAATTAACACAATGCATTTGCCAAATCAGTATAATTTATTCATGAAGTGTCATTACATGCTCTATGTTCTAAACCTTTGTCATTAAGCAGCAAACATAAAATAATAGAAGTGAGCCATATCAAGGCTACGTGTCTTGTTGCTTTCTTCATCAGTAAATCATTATCATTCCATGTTCAAGATCGAGCTTCCAAATCTAAACGAGAACATAGCAGGGAGTAAAAGATCCTGTTACCTGCACCACGTGAACAAAAACAAGCATTAGTTGGTTGCCTTGTATCGGGTAGCAGGTGTCATAAGATCTTTTAAGCTTATCACCCCTCACCCAAACTAACAAACAAGATTCAGGTAAATTTCTAACTCAAACTAATTTTCTTGAGACTTATGGCAAGTGGAAGCAATAATGCCATATATAGTCAGAAAACAGAAAATCAGAATGAATTTACACTTGCATTTGCAGCCATGTACAATCCATGGTCAGTATTAGATCCCAATGACTGCAAAAAAAGCCTTAATCTACATCCCTATGTTAATTATTGGTTGCCACAAACTGAATATCAGAATATACAATTAGAATTGGATCTATTGCATAGCAAACATGAACTAACCCAATGTTAAAGCCCTTATTCTATCCATGCGTAAGGCCTAGTAATATTATGCACACAGCACTGCTGGCCACAGATCCATACTCTCCACCTTAAGCATCATAATAATACTAATGTCTTGTTCTTTTTATGCCAATCAAACTCATAATAATACTCCATTATGATCCTCTTTTCTCTAATCCATTATGGTCCAGTATAGCAGATAACATTAGTAAGCATAATGTACCATGAAGAAATCAGATCTACTCCCATCATTATGATTTTAAACTGTTTTTTCTTTTGGATCAGCCCTACTTCCTTAATTTACATAAAAATAAGCCAATGCTAAGTAAAATTCAGTCTCCTAATTATAAGAACCTGGATATTTCGCTTGTTATCCACACTATTGTTGCCAAGTTGTAGATCTGGTGCAGTATGCTGTTGCAGTGATTCTTCTCTGCTAGGTATTTCCATAGATCCCACCATTTTGCCAGGATCCTCTTGTCCTCCAGTAATCTGTTCATCAGCCATGTTACAATTTCTGCTATAATCAGGGTCTTTTGCATTGCCTTCCCCCTTGTGATCACCTTCATCTACCCCTTTCTTCTTGCTACTCTCAGTACAAATCTTCAGTGCATCCTTCACAGATGTCTTGTGAAACTGAAAGAGTTTTTTGCAGCTAGTAGCCTGGCTTTTTTTCCTCTGCAATCCTCTTCCTAGTAGCTAAATTCAAGTCTCCTTTCTTCCTCGTCATGTGATCTTGAAGATCACAGACAAACCGGGCAGGAGCAATGCAAGTATGCGCAGGGTAATCCTAAAATAGCCCATCTACTTATATTCATGCCATCAGTTCTTGCTACCGACAGTCCTAGCTAGCAACATTTAGGTCAATACCTTTGCTTCACGCTGCTTCCAGTAATCCATGTGTATGTTTAGCTGTCAATCCGATGTCAGTTGTAACCGTAATCCATCCAGCACAGCAATTCATCCGGATCCGGCAACCCTAATCCGTTACTGTTCATCTCGACCATTGCTTGACGTTTTAGGGTCAATATAATTTCCAAAGGTTAAATATCCATATTTTTTTGTTTACTAGTAACATATCCGTCCCAACTATTAAGCACATTTATTGGGGGGACTGCTCCAAATGTTCCATATTCACTACTAGGTAGCTGGGAAACACATGCTAAATATGTTTCTACCATGTTCATCTCACACAATGTTTGATTTCTATACCATATATTACCTAATTATTATTATTATTATTATATAATGTCTGATGCTCACTTGGGCCTCAGGATGTCTCAATGCATCTTCTGTCTGAGAGTTCCACTTACATATTTATCATGACCTTTCCATTTTTGTTCCCAATCCATAAGCACCAATATTTCCTTTATTCATATATTGGTAAATGCCCACAACTGCACTGCACTGCATATAAGGTATGTAGAGTGGTGCAACCAAATTCTAAGTTCAACATGCTACATTGAATTAATATTATGTCTTTATTCATTACATATAAATAAAAAGTTTCAATCCCTGCCATATGTACCAAACTTTTCAATGTTCTGACCATGTCCTTAATGTTATATAGTAACCCAGGAAAATTCTCATTTTGTAGTACATTAAGCACGTTCCATACAATATCTCTTTTCCTGAACCCATTCAAACAAAAGGCTTCTATGAGCTCAGCCATATCTTCAGCAGCATTATTGCTTTCTGTATGAGCATAAACATAAGGCATAACCTGTGAAATAACAACCTTAGATGCTTGCTTATACGGTCTACAACTATCTGCTCGAATGAATCGGTTAACTTTGAATGGTAATTTTTTCCTTTTGTCAAATCTAGTCATTTTGAATAACCCTCTGTCCTGGTCAGTTACTTCAATGGATATGTTCAGGAAGTCACATTTGACCCCCTTCTTCTTGCTCGGTTCATCTTGAGTAGTAATGTATGATGTCTCATCTTTAATCCCTAGGTAGTCCAAATTGTAGATACAAATCTCGGCCTGAGGAGATAGAAATTCAAGTACATTTCCCCCATTGATGATATTCAGGTCATCAATGTATCGCGCAGCATGCTGAAACCTATAAATGTCATTGTATCTTCCTTTTGATGCAAGGTTTAGAATAAACTTTAGTTCATACCAGCTTAGATACAGGTTGCACCATGCTGGGCTACAAGCAAATCCCATGGGGATTCCTTTTTGTTGTATCCATATTTCATTTCCCATTTGTACATAATAGAATGACAGTAACCATTGATTCATGTGTTTAAATTCAGCTCTTGTAACATGTGTCCAACTAACCCATTCTTTGTCTTTATGGTTCCTCGTCCATTTCACAATAATCTTACTGTGTTTTTCTTTAATGACCATATCCAATAGGTGCTCCTCATCCATCATAAATTCCCAAATCAGGTCAGTAATCTCGTCCATGATTTCAATAATTCCTTCTGATCCAAAGATCGGAATATTCTCATAACATTTCATAATATCTACTGCAAATACGTTATGTATTTTGTATGGGAGATTTATTACTACATCATACATAGAGTTAATCATCCAACTGGCATTTATGGGTTTTTTTGCCCAGAGTCTAAATCTGGCTGTATGTCGATGACACATGAGAGGCCATTTTTCCATAAAGTTGTTGAGAATACCTGTGATGATTTTGGCAGTGCCCGAATAGATTGTGTCAAAAGCATTGGTCAACCACCTATATTCTCCTTTGTGGGCCTTAAACGTGGCCATTAGGTAAGGGAGTTTTTGCTTACAGGTTATCCCCAGATTAGGAAATTGTGCCATATCTCCACAACATTTCTCAATGCATTTTTCAGGTGGGATGTCACATTTTCTGAAGTCATTACTATTCAGCCTATTTCTGGCCATCTGTGAAATATGTTTTTGGCAAATGAACACCACATTATTGGCTGCCTTATCTAGTCCTGCCACATACAGATTATTATTGAGCCACTCAATATTTCTTTTTACCTCTTTATCGTTCCAAAGATATCTCTTGCTCGGTATATCCTTTTTGAATTCAACAATCTCCATATGAGCATACCGAATTAGTAAGTCCGAGATATTCTGTACATCACTTTCTGTCAGGTCTAGCAGCTCATACTTATGAGCTGTAAAGAATTGTTGGCATACTTTATTGAAATCTTCCATGAACTCTTGTACATTAAAGCTGCTGTCAGGAATATGGTTCAATCCATAAGAAAAAGCTTTCCTGAGTTTTCCAGAATTTATGATATTCAAATCAATGGTTCTAACATGCCCTATGGCCGGATCAATAAATTTGGCCAAACTGCAAGGACAGCCATTCTTGGTTCCATCAGCAAATACCTTAAACGGTTTATATACTTTGTCCTTGATCTGCTCAATATATCTCCATGAGAATGTTGTTTTTTCAATAAGTTCTAGTCCCCTTTCATGTAGTATCTCACTGAGAACAACTTCAAAAATCCTCTTAATATTGAATTTTTCTAATGCTTTGGAAAAGAATGTTGCATGGATAATTTTTGTATCCTCTTTTTCTTCTGTACAGATCAGATGTCTCCTTAGGTTTTTGTCTTTGATAATTTCTCTTGATTTGATCTTGTGTACCTACAGTATTTACTAAATCAGTACTTCAGTAAATTCAACATAACTTTAAAGATAAAGGAAGCAAGATCTTTATTCATATCGATATGTAGGCCAAATGGCAATGGGAAAAAATCTCTTTTATATTTTCAAGAGATATAATGGAAAATTCTCTTGTATATCAAAAAAGGAACAACTCTGATATGAGTGAGTTTATTCCTGTGATTCTTCCACAATGTTTATCTCAGCATGGTAATCATCAGCCAGTGATGTAACATCTTCTTTCTTCTTTTCAGCCGTGGCATTATCTGTTTTCCTGGGATCTTTAGTGATCCTTGGTGCTAGTACAGGGGTTAGCATCTTTTCATTTTTGGTTGTCTTGTTGGCATTATATCTTCTGTCCACAAAGACTGGCTTTTTGGCAGATCCCTGAAACTTGAGGAATGAAACCGGTTTGATCATCTTCTCCACAATATCAGCCATTTTATTGTCCCCATATTGCTGTTTGAGACTTTTCTCAGGGGTGTTTGCAAAGCTCAAAGTCTTTCTTACCTCTAAGTAAGAAATATAAGCAATAACGGCTGGTTTTAGCATGTTACTGAGCAATTTGGTCAAAGTAACCATTCTCATCATAGGTGAAGCCTGTGGTAAAACAACTTCCATTTGGTTTAATATAAACCACACTCCTTGGTCAAACCAAATGACTCCACACTTGCAATCGTCATTTTTGTTACCTTTGTTTTTGAGACTCTTGTTCTTTTCACAAGTGCAAGTGAAATATGGACAGTGTGACCTCCAAATTCGCTTGAGGTAATAATCATTGCGCTCAATATTAGGGAAGGCCATGTGGCCTTTTTGGCATACTTGTATCTTTCCACTTCTGATGCATGTCTGATAAAAAAAGTCCATTTTGAAGTCCAAGTCCACATACAAAATGTTAAACATTCTGTCAAGTTTAGTAGCAGCCAGTTTGGCATTACTGACTTCCTCTTTGGAGATACCAGCCAAGGCTATCCATGTTTCAGTGTCGATTGGAGCCAAAGCCCCAAAGTTACCACTCTTCCAAATGGCATGTTCATACATAGCAGCATACCCTTCTACAGCCTGCTCTGTGATTAATGGGAAGCAAGCAGAATTAGCCAAAGTAAGATTGGGGACATCATCTTCTGCTTCAGTGCTATTATCCCCTTGCATATTCGAACCATCCTTTTGTTGCACTTCATCTTCAAACAAATCCAATTCAGAAAATAAGCAATCCTGTGCATCTTGCTTATCACAGTAAATGGCTTGGTCATTATTATCAAAAGTAAGAGGTTTTATACCATTTGCTTTTTCCAATGCTGTAAGGCCTAACATAAATTTTTTAGCTTGAATATCTTCAAGGCATGTTCTGTCATATAGAACAGTGCTGAAATTCTAATATAAACTGGCCAGAAGGTCTCTACATTTAGTGTATTCAAAGTTTACCTTTTTCATAGCTTGGTACATCTTGAACCATCCGTCAAAACCCAGCCAGGCAACAGGTGACATCTTCTTATCGCTTGTATTTATCTCCATGAAAGTAATATATGAATGGATCTCCTTATTCTTCACGCATCCCAGAATGGTCTGAACTGCAAAGTTTGGGCAAACAATGCCACACTTATCATAGTTCAATGCAATAAGTTCTTTAATCCACTGCATGTTGCTGTCTTCTACACCTTCTTCTTCTTTTGTAATTTCTTATAATAATTTCAGTAAACCATTAGTTCATTCATCACCTGGAATTATAGTAAACATAGTCAAGGCAGTTGGTAAAACCAACTAACTGGGTAAGAATACAAAAAAACCTTTTAAATCTGTTATCCAGACTTTTTACCTCTTTAGACCTTTTCAAGGAACTAATTTGGTACAATATGCAGCCCTAAAAAAAGTCAGGTGTCCAATTTTTAGGCCAAGACTATGTCCCCATTATGATACTACTTTATTCTTATTTTTGATACCTATCCTTATTAATCTCATATACACAATAAGATCAACCCCAAGGCTATCTTATGGTCAAGCAAATGCAGGCCAGCAGTAATCAGAAACCAATCTATCTTTACATAATCATTACATGCTACTGCAATTAACACAATGCATTTGCCAAATCAGTATAATTTATTAATGAAGTGTCATTACATGCTCTACATTCTAAACCTTTGTCATTAAGCAGCAAACATAAAACAATAGAAGTGAGCCATATCAAGGCTACGTGTCTTGTTGCTTTCTTCATCAGTAAATCATTATCATTCCATGTTCAAGATCGAGCTTCCAAATCCAAACGAGAACATAGCAGGGAGTAAAAGATCCTGTTACCTGCACCACATGAACAAAAACAAGCATTAGTTGGTTGCCTTGTACCGGGTAGCAGGTGTCATAAGATCTTTTAAGCTTATCACCCCTCACCCTGCTTGCAAACTAACAAACAAGATTCAGGTAAATTTCTAACTCAAACTAATTTTCTTGAGACTTATGGCAAGTGGAAGCAATAATGCCATATATAGTCAGAAAACAGAAAATCAGAATGAATTTACACTTGCATTTGCAGACATGTACAATCCATGGCAGTATTAGATCCCAATGATTGCAAAAAAAGCCTTAATCTACATCCCTATGTTAATTATTGGTTGCCACAAACTGAATATCAGAATATACAATTAGAATTGGATCTAGTGCATAGCAAACATGAACCAGCCCACTGTTAAAACCATGCACACAGCACTGCTGGCCACATATCCATACTCTACACCTTAGGCCTCATAATAATACTTATGTCTTGTTCTTTTTATGCCAATCAAACTAATAATTATACTCCATTATGGTCCAATATAGCAGATAACATTAGTAAGCATAATGTACCATGAAGAAATCAGATCTACTCCCTCATTATGATTTTGAACTGTTTTTTTCTTTTGGATCAGCCTTACTTCCTTAATTTACATAAAATAAGCCAATGCTAAGTAAAATTCAGTCTCCTAATTATAAGAACCTGGATATTTCGCTTGTTAACCACACTATTGTTGCCAAGTTGTAGATCTGGTGCAGTATGCTGATGCAGTAATTCTTCTCTGCTAAGTGTTTCCATAGATCCCACCATTTTGCCAGGATCCTCTTGTCCTCCAGTAATCTGCTCATCAGCCCTGTTACAATTTCTGCTATAATCAGGGTCATTTGCATTGCCTTCCCCCTTGTGCTCACCTTCATCTACCCCTTTCTTCTTGCTACTCTCAGTACAAATCTTCAGTGCATCCTTCACAGATGTCTTGTGAAACTGAAAGAGTTTTTTGCAGCTAGTGGCCTGGCTTTTTTCCTCTGCAATCCTCTTCCTAGTAGCTAAATTCAAGTCTCCTTTCTTCCTCGTCATGTGCTCTTGAAGATCCACGGACAAAGCCGAGGCGAGGCAATGCAAGTATGAGGGGTAATCCTAAAATAGCCCATCTACTTATATTCATGCCATCGGTTCTTGCTCTGAAGACGGTCCTAGCTAGCAACATTTAGGTCCATACCTTTGCTTCACTTATTTGCGTCCGGTAATCCATGTGTATGTTTAAAATTTGTCAATCCGATGTCAGTTGTAACCGTAATCCATCCAGCACAACAATTCATCCGGATCCGACAACCCTAATCCGTTACTGTTCATCTCGACCATTGCTTGACGTTTTAGAGTCAATATAATTTCCAAAGGTCAAATATCCATATTTTTTTGTTTACTAGTAACATATCCGTCCCAACTATTAAGCACATTTATTGGGGGGACTGCTCCAAATGTTCCATATTCACTACTAGGTAGCTGGGAAACACATGCTAAATATGTTTCTACCATGTTCATCTCACACAATGTTTGATTTCTATACCATATATTACCTAATGCAGACGACAACAGCAACAAGGGCATGAATAAGCTTGCTGCCCCTATTTGTCTCAATGCATCTTCTGTCTGAGAGTTCCACTTACATATTTATCATGACCTTTCCATTTTTGTTCCCAATCCATAAGCACCAATATTTCCTTTATTCATATATTGGTAAATGCCCACAACTGCACTGCACTGCATATAAGGTATGTAGAGTGGTGCAACCAAATTCTAAGTTCAACATGCTACATTGAATTAATATTATGTCTTTATTCATTACATATAAAAAAAAAAACGGTAGTGTATAAAAAATACGGCGGGACCAGTTGATGGCTAGCTTGGCGTTTCTGGTCATAACCCATGAGAAAGCGCCTCGGACGACAAAGCGCCCTTTTGACTTTTTATTGCATTTTGTTGATGTCCCGCCCTCGGGAAACGCGCCCCCTAGGGTATTTGAGAGGTGCCCGATCCATTGGAACCATTTTCGCCCCCATCCGAGCTACCTACAGAAAGTTATGGCCCTTCCAAACTTGGGTCCTCCAGTCGCCCTAAACTTCTTTAAACTTACAATCTATTACATTAACCTAGCACAAAACCAAACATCAAAGGGCTAAACAATCCTACTAGCTTAGTCTCCCATCTAACTACCGAACTAACGAGTTAGGGTTTGGTCAGTGCTATGATTTCGAGCAGCCGAAATCACGGCTCTGATATCACTATGACGCTCCCTGAACATATACGACACTCGGACGTATACATACGGGGACTTTCCCCTCCCATGGCAACCAACTCGCCACGAGCAGGGCCCTCCGTCTAACTCGGGCCATCTATAGGAAGAGGCTCGAATGAAGGACCTGAGGAGGGGTCATTCGACCCCCATGCTTCAATGGGGCTCTATATGTGAGCGTGAATACAAGGTTAGCACACAACATAATCATATCATAAAATACCACCCGCGAAGGTGGTACGTCGAATCAATGACCACAACAAAGAAGATGCATTTAATACTAGGAAAAACACCCAAACCCATGGTTCTACCCGGCTCGGACTCGGTGAGGATCGACTAACAGCTAGGTCTCAAGAGATCGTGGGGCCCGAATCTTGACATGGCGTTGGGCGGCATAGAACATCGGCTAGGGTTGTCCACTCCATCCGCCCCTCTGTGCACACTTTGCGGATGAGTCCAATCATGCTATGGCATCACTATAGCCTTCCGAAGAAGCAGACTCAAGGTATCACCCTTCGAGCCTACTCGAGGGTTCATGAAGCCCCGGTCCGATGAGGCGGTCGGGGAAGTGTCCCCTTCCGGGATCACAGTGGTTCCATGGGTGAGCTAGAAATCGTGCCGCATCAGCTGACCCCCCATCCGTGCAGGCTTACTCACCCTAAATCTACTCAAAGCACAGGGTGCCCCATATGGGTCACACCTCTGCACCCAGGGAGTGTCAGACCCATACCCGGCCCTCTACGTGACCGGCTATCAGGCCTAGCCCACTGTAGGAGTTTCAGGAGCCTTTTATGTTCGTGCAAGACCCCACCCCCACTTCACCACTGTCCCTTCTCTGGTGCTAAGCAATTCCATGGCATCCACGACTCGATGGTCTCTTGTACACAGGCCGCATCAATTTGGGAATTAAAGGAGCTACTAGGAGCATACTAAAGCATATGGCACAGAGGTCTCTACCCCTCTCTAATCCCGGCTTTATGGAAGTTTAACAGAGCTACTTTCACATACACATCCATCCATCCATCATAAAATAATCTATAATTGAAATGTAATCTTAGATACCAAAGAAGGGTTAATCCTAAGTAAAACAACCAGAGAAGACTCAAAGGACTTAACTGAAGCGCTATCCTTAAAGATATCAACTAGATTATCTACTAACCCGAGTTCCAGCTTGATCCATTGTCATGAGGCGCCTCCATCTCTCGAAATCCGAGTGTTCAAGAACCTTTGGGGTGTTCAAAGAACAGTTCCAGTACTTGGGCTTTTCGGTCAGCTCTCTCTTTGGGTCGATTTGGGATCAAGTGGGATAGTGATCCACCTTGATGGCCCAAATTAGCATTCCCCATGCTGGCCAATCGAGTTTAGCCAGGTGGCGCCTTCCCAAATCATTAATTAACTCAATTAACCCACTTTAGATATTAATTCCTTAATTATAGGTTATTATCCTTAATAATTAAATTAGCATAGCTAATTTAATCCCTTTTAGATCAACCCCCTAGGTTACAATACCCCATGGTGGCGTACCTTTACTGGGTGACGTGTCCGTATATTTATACGTATACCGTATAAATACTTGGAACATCACAAGGTACAAGTTTTTCAATGAGCCGAGTTTAGCAGAATACTGGAAACAACAAAGTGGTGCATTCTCCCTTGCTGCAGAACGTTCTCTTCTAAGAAGTGCTAATGTTGATTCTCGATTTGCGTCCTGCATTAAACAAAGTAGCCTACAGATCAGATGAATATAAAAAACAATCATGTCGCCTACAATTGCTCCTTGCTATGCTGAAAATAATACACGTGTACACTATATAAGCGACCGTGGCTCCAGTCTCATGCTCACACTTCCTTGCATATCCTCCCTTTACTCCATCAATAGTACTGATTTCCTATGTATTTTTCTTATGTCCTTGAAATCTAACCAGATTTATTGAGCCCTTACTTAAAAAGTCTTACATTTAATAATACTGCCCCATCCCAATTCTGTAAGTGCTTTGGGCTCATGGCAAGAGCTTGCCAAGGCCAAGACCAATTGCCATGCATCAGGTTTTATTGAAAACAATAGCTGCCCTTTATAGCATATGCCAATATAAATTGGAGCATTTTCTCGCCAGGTGATTTAAAACAGATATTGTTCGGGTATGCACAAGTAGCTTGAGGCAAAATATGAGCCCATTAAAGACACAAACGTGCAAGGCCTGCATGGTTTACCAGTTCAAGCAAAAACTTTATAAGCCACAAGCTCCATTACGACAAGATAATTTCGTTTACCTGAAGACGAGGAAAATACTCAAAAAGCCAGGTCGCAAATCCTTTGTTCTATCTATACGATACTAAGGATGATTGTGCAACTTTACTATTTTTTTTGAAGCGGAAAGAGTAGAAATTATTTTGGGATCCACCCACAACCATGAAGGAACGAGACATCGAAAGGCCAGAATGTCGCACCAATTCGATTTGTGTTCTCTAGAGATCAACTTGATTACAAATTTTGCCAGGAGCGGTCATAACTTCCCAAGGCAGCATATGAACACTCTGGAATTTCCTGAATTTTTTTAACCGTAGATGAAATCCAACGATTCTAAGGCTCTCCACGTGCACAAAAATTCTAGCTGGTTATTAGTTCAAGCAAAAACTTTACAAGCCGAGGAAAATACTCAAAAAGCCAGGTCGCAAATCCTTTGTTCTATCTATACGATACTAAGGATGATTGTGCAACTTTAGCATTTTTTTTTTAAGCGAAAAAAGTAGAAATTGTTCTGGAATCCACCGCACAGCCATAAAAGAACGAGACATCGAAAGGCCAGAATGCCGCACCAATTCGATATGTGTTCTTTAGAGATCAACACGATTACGAATTTTATCAGGGGCGGTCATAACTTCCCAAGGCGGCATATGAACACTCTAGAATTTCCTGAATTTTATAACAGCAGATGAAATCCAACGATTCTAAGGCTCTCCACGTGCACAAAAATCCTAGCTGGCTGCAACGTGGACAACCTCAAATTGCTTCAAAGTCTCAACTCGTGTTTGTGCAAACGTGCTAAAAAAAAAGAAAAGTTATTATTCCGTGAACTTTTCCATCTCCGTGCCAATGTTTGGCAGATTTTCTAATTTTTCTGGCCTTAGATTTGCAATAACCGAGATCTAATGGTGCAAAATAAGACACATTAGATTTTAATGACATGGAAATTACATGTGGATAGCCTAGAATTTGAGAAAAGGCCGTGGGCCCGATAGGGCTGGTGTGAAAAAAAATAAAAAAAAATAAATTAAGAAACAACTATCGTTACCAGAACAAATTAAACAACAAAATAATTCCTACCATTGGCACTCCCTAACATGCCATGAAGTTTTTGCAAAAGCAGAGATGGGAGCTCCGGAGGCGCTTAAATCAGAGGTAGCAAAGAGACTGAAGAAGGCATGTGCACTACCTGGTATGAGCTATGGATTCTACGAGGATGATGAGACGGAGGGACGGTGGCGACCTCCAACACTTGCGGATCTGTTGGCAAGCCGGGCACAGGGCCTGCATAAATGTACTAACTGTGGTGCCCAGTTGCTGCGCGGTGCAGAATCGCGCTTTTGTGTGGCGTGTGCCATGCCCTCTTCCTTTTGGCCGGCTAAAAGACCAGGCCGTCGTCATGAACGCGAATCTGGACCTGGATCTGATTTTGACAACTCCATTGCTCTGAAGCGTTTCTTGGAATCGTATAATTTGGTAAGTCATTCCTCCTTTTAAGATTGATATTGTTTGTTTGCCTGGTTGTGCACAGGAATAATGCCCTTAAGATCAATGCCTTTTAGCAAATAGGTCCGTATAACACCCAACATGATAGATGCATTTGTTTGAACCATCACAGACTGATGAATCTTTTTTGAGGTGTACCTATGTTATCTTCTCGCCAGGATTAGCCATAGAATAGCCAAGTTTATTCTCGCGCACATCATCAAATAATTTGGTACACTCAAGTGATTGCATTAGAGTTTATAGATTTGTTTCATTACTCAGGGACATTTTCATTACCTTTTTATTGCCTTTTCAGAGTATCTTTTTCAGTTCAAGGGCCTTGTAACTAAAGAAGGAAACTTTAACATGTTCAGGGATAGCAGATGAATATGATGCTGCTAATCCATAGCATTGGATGATGTAAGTTGTTGCCATTTCTATTGTGGAATGGGCACGAGTTGCAAAAATAACACATGACTTGCAGTGCTGTCCATGCTAGATTCTCAGTACCGGAGCATAAAATTTAAGATAAGGTTAAGAATTTGTATGTGGGAAAGTACTCGCCAATAGTATGATGATCAAATAGGAGTGGGAATTTAAGCAGCAACTTGCTGCTATATTGAGATCTCGTTTCTTTCATTGGCATTCGCCAAACCTGGGACCAGGATCTAGACACCCGAACTTGCCATCCTGTTATGTCTTTTGGGTAATAACAATATTATTACCCAAGTCATTTGGGTAATAACAATATTATTCACCTTCTGTTAGTTGTTATAAGAGGACATGGATGGCCTTATTGTCATAGCTTCTCTGTAATGTCAAAATTTATTTCACACTGGATATTGTGGAAGTCATTAGTTCTGATGTGTTTCAACTGTTTGTTTTTGAGTTTGTTATAGTTCAAACGGTGAAATTTGGTGAAAGTTGGCAGGGGGTTGATGTTTCAAATGCAGCTTCTGTTGCCGCATCATCAAATACATTAGGGATGGCAAACTCTTTGCAGTCAGCTGAGTGGAAAGAGCGTGCAGATAAACCTGCAGCACATCAGGCATCTCTTAATGTGGACAAGGAAACATATGAGTTATCGACAAGCTGCGAACCTACAGAAACTATTAATTCTGGCAAACTTAGTGATCCTTTCTTTGATCACGATGACGATATATGGGTAGCTGCTTCACCAAAGAGGAGTCATGATGTTTCTACGAATGATGAAGCATTTAGCTTGGATGTGTCGTTATGGTCAGGAATCAAGTCGAACCCGGGAGAATGTATAGAGAAGCTTTCCCAAGACAATAATGCCTCATTTATTCAAGGCATAATGCTGCAAAGTAATGCAGCTTCAAGTTCCCAAGGTCTTGAAACAACGAAGCTTAAACAAAACGTAAGGACAAAAGAATCAAAGGACATATTTGATGCAGGATTACAGATGCCGTTTTCAAGTCAAGATAATGATGGAATAGCGGGAGAAACAGACTGGGATGATTTCTATTCTTCAGAACCCAGCTGGCAAGCTGCAACATCCCAAAATCCAGGCATGTCACAGTCAAATTTGATGGAGACAGAGAACAGCAATACTTCCTTAGGCTTGTTAGAAGGGAACTGCAACAGAGTTGTAAATGATCCCTTCCTTCCAATGTCAGATACATTAGATTTGCTAAGCAGTAGCCAGAACCAGACCATTGACAAATTACATGAGGTGGCAACTAGGTGTGTTAAACTTTTCGACAATAAACCAGCTTTCAAAATTTATATGTTGCATGTGAGCTTCACTGTTAACATGACTGTTTTTCCTTTCAGTGGTCAAACTTCAGCCGATGACAACAAGGAACATATGGTTAATTCGCTTCTTGAACAAATGCACGATCTTTCCTTTATGCTTGCGGATCATCTTGTGATACCGCCGAACATGGCTGGAGACAATGGATCGCCAGACTAGTTTCCAAGAAATTGATCAATTGTTGGAAGATATTATGTACACATTCTTCCATAAACTTCTTGGCTTCTTGCAAGTCGTCAGAGGGGTGCATGAAATAAATGCAGTCATGTTTGGAAGAGGGGTATCTCATAAAAGAAATTATCTTCACAAGAAATTTATCGCGACCGCTAAGGCTGTCGCAAACATTTCTTTGGTTCCAAACTTGCTTAATAATAGATTTGTATAAGTTTAGAATGATGTGGAAGGTATTCTTGATGTTCTTGTGCCCGTAGGATATAGGGCTTCATGCTTGTTGGGGCAAATAGATACATTAGCATTTATGCTAATGCTTTGATAGGGATAGATGCTGGGGTCACAAGTAGATGTTGCCTAAGCTCTGTTTATTAATTTCACACGCAACACTAGTGTTTGGGCTTTTTAGGCTTTTAGCATCTTGACATTTGCTAATAAATTTTCTTATGTATAGAGTACCATTGTATCTTATCTCATTCGTCTAATAAGGGGTCGTAAAAAAATTGTTGCTAACAATCACTACCATTTCAAGCCCTTAACTCAAAAGCAAATATTAATTGCTGCAAAGCACTACAACTATTTTAAAACTAAAGAAAGAAGCAACTGCATTGTTATGGCAAAGCAGGCCAACTCAAAACACTCCGAGGATCTTGATCAATTTCTCAAGCAAGTAGAATATTCAACAAATACACGGTATTTGATTTTTTGATAGATCAGTCTGATACTTAGGTCTCCTGGATCGCCACCCCAAGACATTCTGGAGAAGGGTCTTGAGCAAGCCTGCACAGCCCACAGGGAACATCACCTCGGAGCAATGGGTACAAGATTTGCAGCGGCCTTTTACGACCGGCGGGGGCGGACACCAGTCCCTCCACAGATAGACATGGCTCTGGTCATCACAGAGGGGGATGACATCATGGGCCTACAACGTCTAGCTAATGGTTTAGATGGCATGCAGGCGGAACTTCTGAAATGGGTTGGGCCTCCACCGGTGCTTTGTCCTCACAAAGATTGTTCAATAAAGCATTGCGAAGGCTTCCCTGGGCAGTGGACCACTAGTAGAGTTGTGCCCATATACAAAGCGGGGTGGGACCCTCAATGCCCCCAACTACCGTACTATTATGGTCGCTCTCTCTTTGCAAAACCGTTGGATGGCATCCTTGAGCAAATGCACGACAATATGGGCAGAGGAATGAGATGCGCGAAGCTCTTACACGTGGGTTTAGGCCTCAGGCACTCCACCATTGATCATATCTTCACTCTGCGCACAATGGCGTGAATGGAAACAAAACCCTGCATCACCGTTGTTTTCGTGGATTTTGCAAAAGCTTTTGACGCGCTTGCATGACGACGGGCTATGGGATATGATCTGCGGCGGTACCGGGGACCCCTTGACTTGCGTAATGCATTATATATAGCCGGGTGACGAGGCATGCTCAGTCAGTATCACATCGCCGAGACGGCCGATGTCCCAATGAAGTATTGAGTCGTCGGGGGTTGCCCCCTCTCTCCCACACTTATTGACCAGGTGGAAGATTGGCTCTCGAGCATGGAGGTGCGGGCGCCCATCTCATGCATCACACAATCGGCAACTCATATATCCGACGATGTCAACCTCACGGCCTATACTCGGAGGACATTACAGCGTCACCGGATGCTCTTGACACTTTTGCCGATTCATCGGCATGCGAGTTAACGGGCAAAACTAGATGTCGCCTAGTTGCATCATCCGGTCGCCAAGGCTTCCCTCATTCACTTACAGGGGACAAAGAGGTAGAGGTGGCTCAGCCTACAAGTACTTGGGGATCGAGTTCTCAACTACCACCCATTGGGATGTTGCCATCGGGTTGCGGGGTCACGCCCGAAGTTGGAAAGCACTATATGCCATGGAACAACAGCCACCAGGCGAGTTATGCTGGGCCTGATCCTGCCTTATTCGGGCCTTGGTCGAGCCGGTTAACTTTTGTATGGGGCAAGTGTGGGGTCAGGTGATATCCCTCGACACACAGAATGACCTCGGCGAGTCACGAAGACCTTCTTATACGGGCCCCGGTGAAGTCCGCAGTTATACCAATACTCCGGAGGCGGGCTTTCTACCCCTTCAGGGGGCGCGCATTGGGGCAGCCATATCGTTTACTTTAGGAAGGTGGTCGCTATGGGTGATACCGCTTGCCCAGCCTTGGCCCGTGGCGATGGGTCCCAACTGCAGAAATCCTGCTGGAAAGACAAGCAAGCTCGATGGTTCTCATATTTGGGGTGTATGAAGCAAGCAGATGCGTCCGGTGGGACAAGAAAAGTCGCAAGGCATGGGCCTAGATGCTACTTTCCTTCGCAAGCTGCAGGATGCGGTCCTCACATGCGTTAAGCTGTCACACTATTAGCGGGGAAGTCAATCCTAGGCTCACGAGGCCCACACCGATGCCCCATACACCCGGCTGCCCATGAAAGCCTTGGACTTATAGCTTCCATTCGCCTGAGTGCACACCTCGCCTCCGTATTGAAAGCAGGGGCGGTGGGCTCGAAACCGCGAACAAAGGCTTTGCGATGTTGCCACCGGGGTGCCATTGAGGGATGATATTGCCTCGAGATCGCCCGGCATTGCTCATATGCTCAAAGAAGCGATATGTTCGATTACTAGTGCTGGCCAGTTGCATCGATTATTGACTACGGCGTCGATGGGTTTGTTGGGGTCATACCTCCGAGGTTGCTGGATGCACGGACTCGATTGTGTCCTACGGGATGGCGGGTAAAGGCATCTATACAATTGTCGTCTTGAAGCATACTTAACGCTAAGGTTTTTCCCTCGAAAACCCTTCGAGCGAGGGTTTTAATCTTTGTCGATGGCAAACTGTTTACTCTTTTCGGGTTTAAGGTCCCATGGAAGGCCAGGTGGTCTCGATGGGCGCTAAAACCTATTCTTATTCTTATTCTTTTGCCTGCTTTGCGCGGAAGGACCAGATAAGAGGCCAGTAAAACTAATGTGGAATAAACCCCATGGAAGGAGGCGTTGGCAATAAAATTACGGTATTACTCTAGAAGTGTAGAGCCTCTCATTTCAAGCACATATTCAATGATGCAAATGCCTAGTTGCATATTTTCTATCCCCATAACCATCCACCTTCCTTATAAGCATCGGGTCAGATAGTTTGTTTAGTTGTATCTGAAATTTCCTGCTGCAATTTTTAAGAGATTTCCCAAAACCCTAGTTCGATGAATCATCTAACAAGGAAGGTTGCAACAATATCCATTATGCCTTCTGAGAAAATCAATGAAGAATCGACAGATTCATTGAGTGTCACATGAAGTTTTGATCTTGTAAACATCGATTACTTAAAGCACAGAAGATGTTTCTCAAACCCTAAACCTTTGATTCTCGCCTCAGTTCTCAAAATAGAGCAAAAATTTGGCAGCTTTTTGGATGCAAGAGATAAATTGTTCTTCATAGGATGGTATTATGTGTTCCAAACTGGGTCCCTTGTTCTTTGATCCGCCAATCAAATTATTTGAGAAGGAGTTGCCTTCTCGCCTTCAATTAGTCTGAATTAGCTAATTTAGTGAAGAGAAAAAAATTTGCAGCTCTCCCCTTCTGAATAGAGGCATCCAAATTGCCCCAAATTTTGAACGATTGAACATCACGACGGGAGCGCCCGCCAAATAGAAAGTGAGTGATCATTTTCTTGAACCAGTGCAAATAGACATCGCCTGGGAACAGATATCACAAATAGGAGAAAGTCGCCATCGCCTGGAAAAGCCTAAAAACGACACTCCACATTTCAGCATTAGAGGCCATTTTTTTGTATCCTTGTCGCGGTAATGGAACAAAGTGATGCCGAAGATTAGTTGGCAGACCACATAACAACCTTACCAGATGTGCGGCCATTGAAAATTTTATGGAGTTTGGGTTGCTTTGAAGGCAAACCTTTGTTAGTGTGGAGTTTTCGGCTGCCTAAGCATATCTTTGGAATATGCCTAGGAATATCTTGTGCTTGCTCCCAAGCTAGTTGTTGCACCATGTGGCGGTAGCCTATGTTGAGTAGTCGGCCTAATGCTTTGTGTTCAAAGCGGCAAGCGGCATCCGGTCTATAGGAGATCGATAGTTCACGATGGCGCCAATACATACGGACATGTAGAAACTATGCGGGTTGTTAATTATTTCCATCTTTGCGTGCGAAACTATCTTGCTTCATTGTCGAGGAAGTTTTTTCTTACATGGGACCATGATGACTTGAAAGCTCAAAGGGCTAGGGTAAAGATCGTTTCTTCTTTTCTCAAAGAAATCCAAAGATAAAATGCTACAAATTTTGTTATTGTGTGTATTCATGTTTATAAAAAACTTGGAATGGTCTTTGGTTGTTCTCTCTTGCAGAAAATTGGGACATACAAGAGTGCATGCGGAGTTACCTCAAAGAGATCATAAGGGAATGCATAAAAAGTACAAAAGATAGTTTTAGCGAAGGCTCACCATTTGTTAGTGCGTGAGAAAAGAACTTAACTTAGTCTTTATTTGCTTTGTCTAAAATCTTTTGGACTCTTTATGCGGTATAGAACAATAGGATTATTTATTATTTGTAGGCAGCTCATTATATTTGTGATACGCGTGCAAGCATAAGTTTGATATAAGTTACCAAAGATTGAGAGACAAACTTTACATTTCTGGCTATATTTCCAACTTATTGGTTTGGTGTGTTTACTTGCCATCAAAGAATTTTTCAATCTTCACGAGTCTCCACATGCTTTTTGAATGAATAACAATATAAATTATGGACTTGCACGGTCTCATATTGAATGCATGTATAAGGGCTTTGTGTATACCCATTGTACTTCATCATGTGTATACAGCATTATCTGTGGCGTTCGGCCGCAATATCGATCCAAATACATATATTATCACGCCCGTCCACGCGTCATCATGACAAATTGCCGAAGGCCCGTAAAAGAGGTTGCACCTAGGGGGCAACCTGGGATGTTAATGCATGTTTAATAAACATATACAACTAAAACCCGCCATGTGGCAATAACCCATTGGACCCTTGCTAACCTAACCTAGAGTCTCCATATAAAGGGCTTTCCCTTAAACCCTAAACCTTTCTTCTTCGCATTTAGAGTTTCCTTGAGCCATTAGGCCAAGCGGACCCTAGTTAAGCATTGCGGGCATCGAAAGCGCGTTGCACAACACTTCGAGGAGCAGCCGCCTTGACTGAGCGAAGCCATGGACACATTCGAAATTTGGAGGCGAGTTAGGGATCGAGTAAATGGTCATTCTATTGTGCAAAGCGGAGCTTGTAGTGCGGCAATGAGCTGGTTTAGCATGTTGGATTCAGCCTTAGGAGCCTTATAGATCCAGAGATCTGACTCTAACAAAGGAACCTAACTCGGATGTTTTAGGTAGATAGATTAAGTGTTATTCTAGATTTAGGTTCTTTGATGATGATGGGTGATTCCGCGTGTTCTCCCTATGTATTGGGAAGGGGTGAGAGACCACACAAAGCCTGCATGAGATGATCCTAAGATAACCTCCGCTAATTCCCGAAATTAATCGCGGCCCGATTACCACGGGGAGGCAGCACGAAGTTTAGTGAGTGAAGCGGGGGCTAGACCGGTTGACAAGGAGGACTTGTCCATCACGAGATTGATCCCTCACGAGTGTGTAAGCTAGGGGATCTTGAGTGGAGCTAGGCTTAATGGTTTGCCACTATGTGTGGGCAAAGGCATGAGCTTCGACACCTCTTTAGTGTCGTCACCTTCAATGGGGTTCAAGTTGGTCACGAGGTGATGGCCTATCCGCACATCATGGGCATACGAGGCCCTCACGGAGAGGTGATACTCCTCCTACCTCATCGGGGCTGAGGGACATGCAACCCGGCCGGTAGCCATCTTAGCTATGCACCCGAGGCCGAGCCCTACGGTCGGTCCCAATCTTTCAGCCTACTGCGCAAGAAGTGTGTGGCGTCCCCTGCTTCTTATACGATGCATCGTATTCAAAAGATGGAGCATTCCCTGACGATAGCTGGCGGGGGCCATCCTGACTCCTCCCGGTGGAATATGAGCGGCAAAGGGAAGAGTGGATGTGTCATTCCGCGATCTCCCATCCGGGTCAGAGCCCTAGGCGTAGGCCTTGAATAAACGCAGGCACAACACAATATAACAATACAATCACCTCCCGAAGGGGTGAAACATCATATCCTCATCAATATAACAACATCCAACATGAACAACCTTGATGGGGAAATCCTACCCGGGGCTCACCTCAAGGGCTATGGTGGCTTGGGCCTCGAGTCATTGCGAGGCGGAAATTCATGGCACATAGTTTAATTTGTATAGAACATGGCTAAGGGTAGTCCACTCATGTAGCCCCTCATTTTTACTTTGCCGATTGGGTTGAAAAGTGTTGGGACGGACAGGCTAGCCTGTTAGGTGCATAGCCAAAGGGCTACCTCTTTGGGTTTGCATCTCCCCGGCCCTGATGAGGCGGGAAGAGTAGCCTCTCCTCCCGGGGACTTCCATGCCCAACCGGTGACTAGAGACCCTTGCCCGCCGACTTGAACCCAATGGAGGTGGCGCATCACTCCGCCCAGGTGTCGACTCATGCCTTGCCCTGCAGGTGTAAGCCGATAAGCCTAGTCTGAGGGGATCCCCGTTAGGCTTTACACGAGGAATGGATTACGTGTTGGGACAAGTATCCCATTGTTACTTGGGGTCTAGCCCCTCAGCCCTGTGATGGGCTCCACAGTACCCACCGAGGCACTTAAGTAGTGGGAACTAGTAGGTTGCCTAGAATCATGTCACATATATAGGCTTTAGGCCTCTACCCCCTTCTGATACATGGAGGTCCTGAGTGAAATACCAACATCATCTGGTAGAATGAAAGAACATCATCTAATCTATCTACCTAACATCGAGTTAGGTTCCAGCAGATTAGGGCTTATGATCTTGGGATCTACAAGGCCTTTATGGCTGAATAGATATCTTCTTCTTCTTGCCTAGCCCAAAGGCTGACTTTGCACTGTGAATGGTGATTACGGTCACTGACACGCTCTAGATCACCGGAATGCATCCATGTCCACGATCTTCTTCGAAGATGCATTTTGCTTCTCAACGATGTTGTGCAAAGCGGCTTTCTGAGCTACAATGCGAATTTGAAAGTTTCAGCTTGAATGGCTCAAAGAACCCTAATCACGAAAAGGGAGCTCTATGAAAACCCACAAAATGCAAGAAGAAAGGTTTGGGGTTTAAGGGGAAGCCCTTATATAGAAACTCTTAGGGTTAGGTTAAACATTGGCAAATGGGGTTTAGCCATTTGAGTGGGGTCCATGGGGTTTATAATTATTATGTTTATTTTAACATGCACAATATTGAGATACCCCCTAGGTGCAACTCTCTTGCCCCTAGGTGTGCAACCTTTCTTCACGACCACCAAGTACGTAATCATCAAGTGACATGTACGGGTGATCAGCAGTATAATATCGTATTCCGGGGCATATATTATCTTTGGAGCGTCCACATTCTCAGCACCTTGACTTGATGATGTCTCGGCATCTTGGCGTCTCTGTAGAGCACGCATATCCACGCACTCAATATATATACAATTTTATAATGCAATTGCTTCAAGGTAATATTTTAATTAATCATAAAATATCATGTATAATGTCGTACTATGGTGAGGAGGCTCTTTTCATCCTCTACTTCATCATCTGTATTCCACAAAATTTTGTAAACTTATCATAATTATAAACATGGTTCAGAATTTCCTACTTAAGGCTCATATAGGTGTCACTCAGCACATTGTAATAAAGGTATGTGTTCTAGCGGCGAGTCTTCATTAGTCGCGATCTCTTTGCCGCTCAACTCCTCTATTGGCTGCGGGTCAACCTTCACGTCGATACATTAATTAATAAGGGTTGTTGTTGAGACCACCCGTAAATACAATTACATGGATGCAAGGCATATCTCCGACGTGGGAAGATTATGTTTTCTTCCATCATTGGCCCAATGGAAACGGCCTATCATGCCTAGGATGCCAACTCATGCCTACACCTTTAGTTGCCTTTGGCGTGGAGGATAGTGTCCTTCCGTATTTAGGCGTGAAGGATGGGTCCTCCCATGATAGGCATTATTGGCCAAAGGTGCTTTCCTATCAATGCATACTAAATGACCTCCTTTCTCTCAGTGCGTGTACTTAGTGGGACGAGTAGACTTTTAATCTACCTTCCGCTCCCACCCTCGAATTAGATGTGGAGGCTAGCAGGTGATGAGCCGACCCTTGCATTGCCAAATGAATTCGAGTCTTGCTTCTCCAAAATGCGGTTAGCCAATTGCCGCGTGGCGATCTTCCATTTCACAAGGTATTGGAGAATTTGGGATCTTCTTGTCTTCTTATAAATACATCCAAGAAGAACCTCGGGGAGGGCGATTTCAAGGTGATCGTCGAGTCATTCCCGATAACTCGTTTGTCTCAATGCTTCCTCACGGATTAGGAGTGTACCTCTTTAGGAGACTTACATGGAAGACCATGGATTTTGAGATGTGGTGGCGAGTTCAACTTGTAGGATTAGACACCTACTCTTTTAATTATCACGAAAAGTCCAGCCCATCTTGGAGCAAGCTTCTTGCAATTCTTAGATCACGGGCTTGGCTGCTTCACCTTGATCTTCAATCATGCATTGTCCTCCCCACCTCAAATTCCTTGCGTCCTATGTTTGTGGCATTCTTTTCTGCTGCTTCTTAACATTAGGGGTATCCTCTTACCTCCTCTACCAACTCTGCATCTCAGAAGCATCTGCTGGGGGCTTCCACACCTGAACCGGATTGTGCCAAGTATCGAAGTGAACCTTACTAGTACCCATAATTGATCATAAAGGGACAAGCTGCGATGACTCTGCCCGTCTTGTGTAGGCAAGCTCTGCTAAGTGGATGAAATCATCCACTTAGATTGCTTGTTCAAACATAGCTTCTTAACATGTCTTGATGATCCTGTTGAGGACGGCTCGTCGACCATCGTTTTGCGGATGATATCTTTGTGTGCTCATGGAAAGCTTACCGTGCGGATGGTGGTAAATAAGAATCTGCCAAAAGGCACTTATAAACTTAGAGTCCCTATAAAGATTATCTCCGCTGACATCATAGTGGAGGTCTAAAATCTCTTGACAAATGAGACGTGGAGTGCAATCTTGTATCGGTTGTCTACCACGGCACAAAATGTGCCATCTTTGACATAACTTGTCAACCACCCGTCGGGCATCCTTGCCTCTTCACTAATCTTGAGAGACCTGTAATGAAGTCCATGCTAATAACCTCCCACTTAGCGTTTGGCAGCAGCAGCGGCTCAGAGCACACACAGGTCAGACTGTTCCACCTTTGTTTTAGCTGGCATATCGGCACTCCGCGAATATATCTTGCTATGCAGCTTCTTCATGTGGGCGAGGAAGTAGGCTGCTTCTTCTTGGTACGAAGTAAATTAACATAAACCACTGCATGCCACAACTATGGAACTATTGTGTGTATCGTGGAGGATTAGCTTCCTTACTCCGAGATTGGGTACACACAATTTGTTTTATGAATAGCTAGTTATTCTCCTTCTTATAATGCGAAACATTTCCCTTTCCTTATGGAGTCGGCTTCCTTACGGAGCTTACCCAAACTTTCTTGAAATTGACGTAAAATGCAATTTGGCAAGCTTTCGCCGATCTTCTTGCCATACTCACTTGTGGCGTTGATATGGCATTACAATCGTCCTCGTCTTCAGCGACTTTCTAAGCCGCGTCTGCGACCATTGAGCTTCCACGACTTGTAAATTATCTACGAGTCATATTCTTCAAGAATTCCATCACCTCCTTTGCCTCAAATTGAGGAGTGGTTGTGTGAATATATTGGAGACTTTGATGATGGAGTGTCAATTGAACTTTCTTCCCAAGAGATAGTGTCTCAAATTCTTAATGCTCTTCTGATGGCGAAGCTCTGATCATGCGTTAAGGTAGTATTTGCTCTGCCTCATTCATCTTCTTGAGTCATAGAGCCACTACCCTTTCCTCCTGCATGAAATTTTGCACTGTTGCTATCACCTTTAGCATCTGTCGCCACAAGCTTACTTGTCTTTAATTTTGGATGCGTAACACTAAATTTGGCTGTTGTCAGGAAACTTCTTTCAAAGATCTCCCGAGCTTATTTGCATGGGCCTTCTTTTGCCAATGACCTGCCCAATCCTTTATCAACTCTGCTGCTTTGGTGGTCGTCAATGGATGCGCTACCTTGGCAAAGTTCAAACCAGAACCTTCTATAATCCTGCAAGTAGAGAGGAAGCTACTCACTTCATGTGGGTTCTTGGTGCCGGCCAATCGATGGCTGCTTAGATGCCGGCGAGTCGTGGAGATGCCTTACCAACGTGATCACATGCCTAGGTACTCCACCCGCTGCATTTCGCAGTGGCACTTGGATAGCTTGCAAAGAGTTGATGCCTTCTTAGCTTTCCGGCGCTGTGGTATAACGCACGTATCCTCTGGGGACTTCTTGTAAACTAGGATATCATCAAAACTATGATGGAAAGTCTAGGAATTCACGAAGACATGCGTTCATGAGTCTCTTGAATGTCATTTGAACGTGTAGACGAAATCCAAAGCGGCATCATAGTGAATTCGTAGTGACCATATCTTGTCACGAATCTTTGTCTTGTGGACAGGATTGCTAAAGGTAAATTTGTCTAAGCATAATTTAGAAGGTCGGTGAATAATGGGGTTACAAGATTAGTTATCTTTGGTGAATGTTTTTCTAGACATGAATTTTTTTATAGAAATCTAGGCGAATCATGGCCAATATTATTTTGCCAGAATTTATGTGTTTTATTTTCAAGTGCAATTTTTGTGGTGAAATTTTTTTTCCGCAGGCATCCCTCATTAATCAAGGACACAAACATATTATAACTATAGTTCGTGATGCAATACCACAACTTAACCTTTGTAAATGAGGAGCCATGGCTTATCCTTGTAGATAAAACAAATCTGGTAAAAGTGCAAAAATGCTCTCGATTAAATCGCCAGAAGTATTTGAAACACAATAGCTACTCTTAAAATTATCATATGTGCACGGATGGATATGGAGAATAAATTGAGTAATGAAGAAGCCTAGAATATTAGGCGATTCCTTAAAGAAATATTCGAGGAAGGATGGTGAGGATAGTGAATTCATAGTTATGGCCTTAGTGGATGTGGCCGAGATTTTCAAGTGGGTGAGATTTGTTTGTAGAAAAATTAGAGCTAATTTTATTTTTCATCTATGGCGGACCCTACTAAACCATGGCGTCCAAAATTTCGATGCCGCCAAAAAAATAGCCTTTTTGGCGAACTTTGGGTATAAGGGCCACCACCTTGTGGATGTCCTCTTCCTTGATCACGATCTGGGTGATAACACGATCTCAAGTCCTATCTTGGAAAGATTTTACGCTCCACATAGGCTTCAGTCCATGAGATCATCGATCTAGGCAAAGGCATACTTGTTCTTAATGGTGTGCTTATTTAATTGTGATAGTCCAGTGCATCTTAGGCTTCCATCCTTCTTCTTCACAAAGAGGATAGAGGCGCTCCCAAAGGAGACACTAGCTCTATAGACCCTAGATTACAGCAATTCTTACTTGATTGCTTCTTCAATTTCAACAACTCGCCGGTCCACACGATGCATGAGATTGCCTTGCTTGTTGGCTTAGTCACTGGCTCTGCAAGTGCTGTTCACTCGACTCCTCTATAGAGATTGGAGTTGCTTAATCTCATCGAGGGAAACAGAGTCATGAATTCCTTCACCAACTTTCTTTATGGGCTTGAGGCTTGCTTTCGATGTCTTGGCCTCTTTCTCTTCTTACATTTGTTGGTCATTGACCTCAAGTTTAGGAGATAGGCCACTTGCTCTTAGGTATGCATTTGTGTAACTTCTCACTAGACGTACATTGCATGATTGGGGTGAAACTTCTTTACACCGCTATCTCAATGACCTTGCCTTAAAGGCGTTGTTAGGTCACTTTAAGCTACAATCAATGGCGGCTCTGGCGTGAGTCCAAGATATTCCATACCTATTATCAAATCATATTTAGATGTTTCGCCCTTGGCTCCCCAATGCCTACATTGATTTCACGGCAGAGTCGTTGAAGTTGATCCTCTTTCTGGCGTGTGTGAGCCTCCTTGACCAAGACAAGCGGCACAAGTAGACTTCAAGGGCTTCAGCTTCAACATCATGCCATCCTTGGCGTATGAAAGTTATGGGTGCTCCTGTCTATCAAGACTATGAAAGATTTTAGCGGGCTTTCCCGTTGTCGAGATGACTTGATCGGCTTCCAGTTCTCGGTGTCAATGGCGGCAAAATATGGCGCACTTTCACCACGGATATAGTCGGTGCGTCCTCGTCGACCCTCGTGGGTGTCTCCCATCCCATCTCAGCTAGTTAGCGTTCATCATCAGGGGCGGTTGGTTTGTCCTAATACTTACGGTTGGAAACACCACAAAGCCGCAATTTGCTTTTTTATGCCCTCACCTTCTTCTCTCTTTGGGAATGGATTGCAAAAAGCTGTCTCCTTTGCCTTGGAGTAGTTGGACTCCCTTCTTGCTCTTTGAAGGTCACCTGTTTACCTATCACCTTGCGAGTTTGCATTATACTGCTTCCCATAATTAAGCGTTGTATTGAGGCACACAAACTGCGGGACTTCATACATCATGGACTATAGCCTCTGTGCCCCTTTCCTTGTCATGGTAATATCTGCTGCCTTGGTGTGCATTCCTTGAGGGCAGATCCCTTACCCATTGCTTTGGATTAAACCGACCGCAGATCCCTGAGGTTGATTATCTCTTACTGGCTTTGGATCTCTTCATTCAACCCTTCTATGTAATCCTCCCATAGTGCCTTTCCGCTCCAATGCGGCACATAGAGCCTTAGTCTCATGAATTCTTTCGTGTACTTGGCGATTTGTTGCCTGCTGCGCAATCGGTAAAGCTGGCGCATCATGTGACACTTATGTTCCCTTGGCACATAGTGGCAGCGAATGCCTGTAAACTTCTTGAACACCTGTATCCACTGCTTTCGATCCATGTGCTTTAGCGTAGCCCTTCCACAAATCTAAGCACTCCCCTTGGGTTGGTTGTAGCCTACTCTACGCCTTTAATCCTTGTCCTTCATGCCATAAGCATTACCACTTCTCTCATTTCATCAAGCCATACCTTCCATTAGGATCAGGTATCTCTTGAAAGCTGCTCCGGCTTTCTTGCTTTCCTGGAGCATTACTAAGCGTGAGTCGACCTTCTTACATTGTCAGTTATGCCTGCCCTATCACGCGGTTTGGGTCCTCCATTGGTCCTGTCTCTCCTCCTCCCTCTCTTAGTTCGAGCCGAATAGGGCTGAAGTGGGAAGAACTGAAACTAGGGATCTTCTTCTCGGCTTCTACCTTACGTTGCTTGTTGGCGGATGGTGTTTACGATAATGGCACGTTGATCCACCTTCCTGTTGCTCCTGCAGTACCCTTATCATGAATGTCGGATCCTAATGCAGGATAAGCTCTTCTGGTATTCATCAAACCCTTGGTGTAGGTTTCTTGGTGAAGCAGCCTTGGTGAGTCACGCTCTTGAATAAAATAAATGTCCTTGTTGTTCAACATTTCTAGGTACTCTATTTGCATACACATTAGATTATACTCTGATGATTGGTTCATTGTTTTGTCATTGCATTGGTTTGTTTGATGATATAATTGTGGGGACAAAATATATCAAAGAGAACATAATTGAGATTATCATTTACATTCATGAATATAATAATACTTATACATTCAAAGAGGAGTTAGTCGTAGAAATTGAAAATGGTACTGAATTCTATTCTTGAAATTTCTTCAAATAATTAGAGTTGTCCGCCAGGGGCTGCCGAAGCTTAGAACATCTTGGGTGTTAAACCCTAGGTTCAGGGATATTTATTGTAGTGCCTTCTTGAAGTCACGGTCACCAAGTCTTCAATCCTCCTTTGCGATGTATGAGCTGATCCAGCTGTAATCATACTGCGAATCTATAGGAATTGCGAAGTCAAAGATGCTCAATGCTGTGTTCTCTTGGCCGAGATGACATGAGTAGATGTTTGAGGCCATAGGAGCATGACTTGAATCTGAGAGAGCAATGAGCATGAAGACTCCTTCTTCACCGTGGATTGGCGGTGTATAGCGGTATCCTTCCATCTGAGGCAAAGGGAGGTAGAACCTATGGGCTTTGTCATACCACAACCCTCAGCACGATGTGAAGGCTGCTCGTGTCTTCGGTACTCATCCGCCCGGTACTTCCACCATCTCGCTGATGCGGTACATGGAATGTGTCGGGTTGATGCTTCTTCGACTAATGCTGGTCGCGATGCCGATGTGCTAGGTAGAAGTCGGGGCGTTGATTTTCCCTTGATTCCCATCTCATCGTATGTAGAACTCCTCTTCGATGGCAACTCATCTGTCGGCCCGATCTGCGGTGTGAAGCTTCAATATGCAATAGATGTGCGGCGATATGTTACGCTATCTTTGATGGAAAGTCATGAGTTTCTCTGTCGATGAAGTCGTCGAGATCCGGGGTCTTACCGTAGGAATCACGAGAAGTTCGTCTACCACAGCCTGTCGGCACTTTCGGGGAGGTTCTTATATCATGGAGGCTTAAATTATGCCTCTCCTTGTATAATCGAGGTCAAGCTTGTAATTCCTTGCCCAAGTGGTAGGGCTATTCTTGTGACTCTGAGGCCCACTTCTTGAGCTTTTGGATACTGGCGCTCACGCTTCTTGCCTTTCTTGTCTTGGAATTAGATGTCCTCTGTGTGATCAGCGTCCTTCCTCTTCTTCTTCCCTCACGCTCACCGTATGCAAAGCATGCTCTTCTTCTGCTGGCGCCATGGCCATTGGCTCCATGTCTAAGGGTTGCATAGATGGTTCTCCTATACGAGTTTGGGCTCGAAGAGATAGGAGAAATATCTGGTTGCATTGTAAGAAAAGTATCTCCTCTATTAAGGATATGGACATGTAATTGAGTGGCGACTAGCCTTGTTTTCTAGGTACTTATCTATGTTGGGTATGTCTTGATTGCTATCTTGAGGCCATGCTTGATGCAAAATATCCTATGCAAGGTGGGAGCTCTACTAGAGGAAGGGATCCTATCTTGGCGTGGAACTTTCAGGGCTTATAATGTCTTGGTAGAAAGGTGGCATTGATGGTGGCCTCCACATCAAGCTCTATACGGAGAAGCAATGAAGGCAGATTGATGTCGGCCTCGGCCACCTGGTGTGGCTGTTGTACCTGCATAAGCCTAAATCTGAGTGGTTGCCATGGTCTATGAGCAGCTGGGATATCAAGCAGGATGGGAAAGTGCCTTGGGGCTGGGAAAATCGGCTTGGAGTGAGGGAGCAAAGGTGTAGGGTGCAAATGGGGTTGTGGATCTGCTAAGGCAAAACCCTAATTTTGCGGAGATTTTAGGGTTTGGGTTAATCATGCATAAGGGTGCATCTAAGGGTCCTATTGCAACAAATTCCATCTAATTTGCGGTGAAAGTTAGGTAAGTTAGGACAATTAAGATGTGACCACTCACCACGGTCGCATAAGGTACTTTTGAGCATGGGCAAAAGTGGTGCGAGAGCACTCGTGAGAAGTGGGGCCATGTTTGGGTCAAGATGATGCCAGCCATGCAAACTAAGGATAGAATCTTGCATATCTCATGAGATAGGGTGGAATTAATGTCCTTACTTGCTTCACATTTTAGACGAGTTTGGCCTGAATCGATTACCGACCACTCCTGCAGTCTTGTGAGGGAGCACTTTTGAGCACAGTCAAAGTAAGTGCGGGTGCACTATGTCAAAGGGGGAGTGTGAAGGCTTCATTTTAGGTTTGAGTTGGCCAATTTCTGCAATCTAAAAGGTCAAAATCCTACTAAACAAAGTGAAATTTTGAGTCGAGATAGATTGTGTCCTTACTTTCTGCATTTGGACAAGTTTTGGCATATATAGATCGTGCTCGACCACTCACACAATCTTGTGAGGAGCACTTTTTGAGCACAGTCCAAAGTGATGCGGGCGCCTGTGAGGTGGGGCCAAAAGCTCTTGATTTTGATCCAAATTTGTTAGTTTCAAATCACGAGAACTTAGTAATACACCCCACCCTAAACATGTTTTAACACGATAATTCAACAAATTATAAATTTGTATTTACAAAATTGATTTACAACACGGACTTAATCATACTCCTTCTTTATATATTTAGCTAGCTTCATGTCCTTGAGCCGCATGTCACCTTTGGCATGGATTACTGCCTTCAGAGTCTTCAAAATGTTGTGCCCTACGTGCTCGGTTCACTCTGGGCGCTAGTAGCATGTCATCGTGACCCTCTTTGTATTTAATGAATTCTTGTAATATTTTAGAGTGAGTCTCGCGAAAGGGCTCTTAATTGTCAAAGTCCTTAGCTCCTCACGATGTTTGATCGAGCAGCCACGGAAAAGCGTGAGTCAACCTTTCTTCTAATCGGTTTCATCGGAGGTCTTTGGTCTCACGGGGAGGCGGCTTGATGTGTTCTTCTTTGTTGTAGCCACTCACTCCAGTAGGTGACCTTGTGCTCCTCGTAATACTTACAGATCTGCTTTCGTACATTTTTAGATATCTTGGGTGTACTCCTTGACCTTCTTCACGTACTCAAGATCCTGCTTGAGTACATATGACTTCTCCCTAGGCCTCGACTAGCATTTGTCATTGCTTTCAGATTAGCGGTGAAGGCCACCTAGGTCTGGGGGTGCGCACGCTACTGCTCCTCTTGCATTTTTGGCTGCCGCATTCGAGGGTCAGGCCCTCTCTCTGGTCGCGGGAACTCCTATCTCATCGATTCGATTGTCGGATGAGGTGAGAACTGTCGGGCCCGTGCTCACGAATATGGCGACTCCTTTGGCGGAAGTCGTCTTAAGCTTCCTCTTAGAGTGTCTTTTCGGCGTGTAGGGGCTTTCCATATGCCTTTCTTCTTCGTAGCTCTTCGCCCATTTCTCCTCTCCTCCTTTTTCTTTTTTAGTGGCTCCTCCTTCTCAGCCCGGTAGCTCTCCTTGCTCTTCTTTACTTCCGGCCTTCCTCTCGTGCTCACTTTCTTTTCTTCTCCTTTTGTCCGACTGTGAGCTCCCTCTCGAGCTCCCTCCTCAACTCCTTTGCGGCTTCTTCATGCGCGAATTTCCTCTGCTCCCTCTTCAAGGTCACGGGGGCTCTCACTCCTCTGGTGCTCTTGGGCCTCCTCCCTCCCGGCTCACGAAGTCTCACGTTAGCCTATTCCTCTGTTCCCTTTGGCTGCATCCCACAGGCACGGCCAGACCTCTGTGCCGGCTCTTGGGCTCACATGATAGAGGCACTACAATCCGGGCTGTTTGTTTGATGCGGGCCATGTTTTGGTTTGAAACAATCAAGCTCACGGTGCCTAAAATGCGTTTCGAGGGCAGTATTTCTTTGGGAATGTGAGAACAAATAGGGAACCCTAATTTTCTATTTATAGGTAGGGTTAATTTAGGGTTTGGACACGCAATTCCATAGGCCAATCTAGAGAAATTATTAGTGTAGATATGAAGTACATTAGGTTTTATTTGTAAAAGCATCCACCAGCTCTACCGGTCTGGCGAGGGCTTGATCCACGAGAGCCGCTGTGAGAATTGAGTGCAGATTAGCATTTCGTGAGGAGTCACCTCTTTTTTGGGTCTAATTTTCAATTTACAAAAGTTTTTAGTGTTTTAAGATGCAAAACTAGTTAGAATCTAGAAGTAATAAAATTTGAATTACTGTTAGATTAGCTAAATTATGCATCTAACTAAGTCAACATGGAATCCACCACTCACACGGTCACGCGAGAGCAATTCGAGCATGGTCAAAATTAGTGCAGAGCACTACGTGAGGGTCACCTCTTTGGGTCAATTTAGCTTGGGTTTGCTAAAACTTATTACTAACTTAGCATTAACTCTTTACTACACTAGAAATTGGAAAAAAAAAATCCTTCCAATTTTAGAGGTTCTGGCAGGTGGCTATTTCCCAAGACTTGAAGTCTGGTAGTCCTATAGGAAAAATGGTCGATTCTTTCGTCTTGGTCTGCAAGATCATGCTCGATACCAACATGGCGTCCTACTTTTTCTCGATGCACATACCATTATTCAAAACGGAGCATTCCCGCAACGACCAAGCTGGCGAGGCCATCCTGACTCCACTCCTAGTGGAATGAGCCCGACAAAGGGAAGAGTGGATGTGTCATTCCACTGCGTCGAGATGCGACCTATCTACTTGAGCGTGAATAAACATGAGCACATAACACAATATAACAATACAATCACCTCGAAGTGTGAAACATCATATCCTCATCAATGTAACAATATCAGCATGAACAACAACGTGAGAAAATCCTGCAGTCAAACTCAAAGGGTATGGCCCGGCTGGCTTGGGCCTCGAGGAAGTCATTCTTGAGGGCAGAGAATTCATGGCACATATGGATTTGTTTGGCATAAGTATGTTGGTAGTCCCTCCATCCAGACCCTCTGTGCACACTTTGCGGTGGGTTGAAAAGTGGTAGGGCAGGACCGTGCTGCAGGTGCAGCCAAAGAAGGAGCCTCTGGGCTGCATCTCCCCAGCTGATGGCCGGGAAGAGTGGCGCTTTTCCTCCGGGGACTTCCATGCCCAACCACGAGGTGACTAGAGAGAGACGCGCCCTTATTAGGCTTGGGCAATGGAAATTGGCGCATCACTCCACACGGTGTCGAGCTCATACCTTGCCCACCGTGGTAGCAAGCCATTAAGCCTAGTCCACGAGGTCCGGTGGAAACTTTACACAGAGGATCGTTACGTGTTGGGACAAGTATCCCATTGATGCAAATTACAGCCCCTCAGCCCACAGCAGGTGGAATCACGTAGCATGAAGTAATTGAGACTAGTAGATTGCTAAGAGATCATGCGCTGTATAGGCTTTGTTTTCACCTAGATGCAACCTATTACGACATGCGGGTGGCGTGGCGATGTAATATCGTATTAGGGGCATATGGCTGTGTTTGGAGCGTCCACGTAACGCGGAGGCGGATGGAGTGGACTGCCATGACCATGTTCTTATACCCGGTAATCCAGTGCCATGAATTTGGTGCATTGACTTCTGAAGACCCGAGCCGTCCCGATTGATCCCCATGATGCGGAACACTTATTATTTATGTTGAGTGTTGTTACACATGATATGTTATGATGTATTCACCCTTGAATTTGACTGATGTATTGATCTCCGTGTCATGTTTGTTAAAGCCGCTTCCGGCTTCCGATGGAAGCGCCCGAGAAACTTTGAACAAAATGACCCATCCACTCTTCCCTTCGCACGGCCCCGATTCTTAAGGATTGGCATCGGTGGATGATCCACGGTTGTTATAGAATGACTAGCGCCGGATCGCGATGGGAGCATCGTGAAAGGGGCGATCGATAATCGGCTATAACAGCGGATAGATCGAAGAATACTTGACTCCGTCCTGTTAGGACTAACAATGAACTCGATCTTGGAATAGCCACCATAATTTCGAAAAAGATGAAAAATTTCAATCTATAGAAGCTGACAGAAAATGCTAAGTAGTTGAATATGTAAGAGCCTGAAAAGTATGAAAGCCAAAAGGTGTGACCTCGGTGTGCCAGCGTAATCAAAAATTTTGGAAGTGCCGGCATAGCGTGTTGTGTGGCGTCCCTACCGTTATCGATTGCTCTCCGCAGGTACACCAGCTGAGTTCTTCCCCGCACCCGACTCCGTCGCGTCACGAGGGCCCTCCACATATCCAGCGCGTGAGTCGATTGGGAAGAGTGAAGGGTCGCATTCTGTCCCTGGGACCTACCTGGCCCTATGGGCGTAAACGCCCATGTCGATTATGGCACAGTCCTCCACCCACGCGGAGGGTGGCATATCAACATCTGCATGGAAGCGGTGAATTAGGCGCATCACATGGGGGAATCCTGCCCAAGGCTCCCGGACTCAAGGGGTGGTGGCTTGGAGTCTCGAGGATATTGCAGGTAATTTGCTTGGTTTTGCGGCATAAGAGCTATGGCATAGGGTTGTCCTCATCAGCCCCTCACATTGCACTTTGCAGTGAAATTTGAAAAAGTGTTGGGACACAGCCGGATGCATAATGAAGGGGCTATTCTGAGCCTCATCCTCCCAGTTCGATGGGGCGGGTAGGGATCACTCCTCCGAGAGATCTACATCTTTGACTCAAGGTGACTAGAGGGCCCTTGCAGTGATATTTGAACCCAACTGGAAAGTGTACACCACTTCACGGTGTCAGTCCATGCCTTACCGCTTTCGGTGGTAAGCCGTGGAGCCTAGTCTGGCGGTCACGGTAGGCTTTACACACCAGGGGGGATGGATTCGGGAGAATGAGAACATGAGGAGCCTCCTTCTTAGCGGTCTGGCCCTTCACCCCTGGCAGGGTGTGGCTCTTGTACCGCAGGCCGAGATCACGGTGTGCTAGAGGCCCTCTAGAGCATCGGCTACAAGCTTTAGGGCCTCTACCCCCTTCCCAATCTGAGGAGTTCGCGAGAAATACATCATCCAAATGCATCCGCGGAAGAACTAAAGAATTAAGATCTAATCCTTAGAGTTAGGTTCTTTGGGTTGAGTAATCAGATCTCTCTGATCCTAGATAGGCTGTGGTGAACAATCTAATAATTCTAAACCCGATTCTATGACTAGAAGGCGGTTTGGCTATTAAATTGACCAAATACCCTGATCCTTAGTGGCTCCTCACGACTGAGTTCAGCCATCCTGGCGGTGGCGGGTCGAGAGGCGATGAATTAGCGATTAAGCTTAGGCGTCACGGGAGGCGGTTTTGGCTCTGGGGGCAGCCAAAGGCGAGCTCTAAAAACCCTAGGACGAAAAACTAGCAGCTAGGGTTTCCCTACCTAAATAGACATGGGGTTTAGGCTAGGGTTTTCAATTACCCATTTTTGGCATGTGGGATAATTGGAAAGGCCCCACTTGCCCTTAATGGCCAGGTGGCAAAATATGCCCACATGGAAAGGGTATGCCTCATTAATGTGCATGTGCATTAATATATGAACACTCTAACCAAGTTGCCCTAGGACTACTTACTGGCCTATCGCGTTAGCGATGCGGCGTCGATTAGGAATTAAGGCGTGTCTGGCGATGACCCGAGGCGTCACGATTATGCGATCACGGGGCCGAAATCTTGTCTTTGGAGCGTCACATTCTCCCACCTTGATGATCTTTGTCGCGGCATCGTGGGTCTCCCCACCTTGGGATCTTCCCTGGCTTGCAGCACATGATCAGCATTGATGCCTACAATATAATGTTGCCATTTATCAAGTTACCCTAAGGTAATTATTTTACGAACATTATTCGTCATTTATGCTATGGAGGCCACTTGTATCGCCCCATAACACCATTATCAGTTGTTGCTATATAGGATTGAACCAGAACAACATTTCATATCTATAATTATTGTCAGAGTACTCATGCAGCCTGTTCAACAAAACTTGTGTTGCAAGTCTTGATAGCTCGACCTCCTTGCCCTCGGGGCTCTCGGCTGCTTGGTCGACCTTTCACGTTAGTACCGTTTTAATTGTTTAATAAATTTTGGTTATATGGAGGTGACCACCCCACCTATCTACATGAATGCATGGCTAATCTCCGTGAGAGGATGAATCTTCCATAATGGTAGGTGGAGGCGGCATATATATATGCGCTCATGCCTACACCTACAGTTGCCAGCGTGGAGGATATCCTTCGGCGTGAAGTCTGAAGGATGGATTCCTCCTATCAAAGCATATATGGGGCTAAAGGTGCTTTCCCTATCGAAATGCATTCCTTAATGACCTCCTTTCTCTCGAATTCGTCTGCTTAGATGAGACGGAAGTAGACTTTCTAATCTACCTTCCACTGCTTTAAGCGGCGGTCATGCCTACATTGACGCTATACTGCGCCCTAGAGATCACCGTGAGTGGTCTCATCGCCATTAACTCTTGTCGCGACCCATACCAAGCATAGGTTTATGCGTAGATTAATATCTATACAGAATTAACCTACACAAATGTCGGCATGCGGGCCCGATTTCTTGGAATGACCTTCGTCCCATTGCTCCATAAGCATGGGTACTGCTTTACTAAATCCTTCTTAAGTACCCGCGTCGCGTCTTCAGCGGCAGAGTGTTTCCACTTGACCAGAGTATTGGAGAATTCCGACCTCTTGTCTTCTTGAAAGCTTTATCAAGAATCATTTAGGAACTGTTCCAGGTGCTCCTCGATCATTTCCAGCAAAGCGTTGGAGTGTCCAAAGACCGTGCGGATTTGGAGTATGCTTCTTAGCAAACTCACGTGGAAGACCTTATGAATCTTTAGGTGTCGCGGCAATTCCAACTTGTAGGATTGATTACCTACTCTCTTGATTATTGAAGGGTCCAGCCCACCTTGGAGCAAGCTTCTTGCAATTTGCCAATCCACGAGCTTGCTGCTTCACCTTTATCTTGAGCCATACATCATCTCCAACTTTAGACTCTACGGTATGCGATGCTTGTCGGCGATGCTCTTCGGCGACTTCGCTAGCGCTTCTTGAATAACCTCGAACTTCTTCCGCAGTGGCGCATATGGTAACATCTGCTGAAACTACTGCGCTTTTGACGGGGTTGTGCCAAATTAATGCGGAGTTAAACCTTGATAGCCATAATTGATCATAAATGGCGACATTTGGGACGATTCTGCTTGAATTGCTGTGTAATACAAACTCCACCAAGTGAATAGAATTCTTCCCACATACTTTGCTTATTCGGACATAGTTTAGTAGCATGTCTTACAAGATCTGTTGAGTGCGCTCCGTCGGCCTCAGATGCGAAGGATGATACGGGCGTGCTCATGGATAGCAGTGCGAATGCGTCGCAAAGAGGAAGGTCTTGCCAAAGGCACTCATGAACAGGATCCTGTCGGGAGATAATCTCCTTGGCATGCCATGAGCACGAAGATCTCTTTGGTGAAGAGCTGCTATATCCATAAAATTTGTATCTGTGAGTCACCGCAAGTGGCACAAAATGTGCCATCTTCGACAACGTAGACCCACTTACCATCAAGGCATCCCTTGCCTCTCATTTGTTCTTGAGATCTGTGATGAAATCATCTTGATTACCTCCCTTAAGCGTTTGGCACAGCCCTGAGTGGCTCATCCCTGGAATCGAAGCTGCTCCGTATTGATGGCATAGTGACATTCCTTGATGTAGCGAGCTATTTGCTTCTTCATTCACGGCCAATAATGGGCTGGCTGCGCTTTTTGAAATATGTTTTCATGAATCATGGCCGGCTATTGGGTTTGTTGTCGCCGTGTCATGGAGGGATCGGCTTCCTTACACCTGATGATTCGAGATGCAGCACAACTTGTTCTTATGTTCTCTTATGAGTTGCCTTCCCTTCTTATAATGCTTGAAGGCCTCCCGTCTTCTCTGTTCTAGCCTCCTTAGAGAGGCTTGCCCATACTACTGAAATCCACATCGTTGGCAGGACTCTTCAATCTTCTTACACAGAAATTATTTGGAGGCGTCGAAATTACATTGCAATGCACTCTAGTTGTCGGGGGATGCCTTGAAAGCGCTCTGCTACCACATTGAGCTTCTGGCTTGTAAGACTATATCAAAGTCATATTCTTGAGAACTCCATCCATCTCAGATTTTCAGTTAAGGTGTGGTTCGCGTGGGAGCTATATTGGAGACTCACGATGAGTGGGTATCAAGTGGAACTTCCTTCCCAGAGATAGTGCCTCCATATTCTTAATGCTGACAACCCGTAAGCAATTCGATGCGTCGTTAATTGCGTAGCGATCTCGGCGTCGTTCATCTTTTACGGAATCATGCGGCTACCACCGCTCTTCTTGCATAAACCTTTGCACTGTGGCTATCTTACTGCGCGTCATTTGCTACAAGCTTATCTTTCTCGGTCGGCAAGGTCAGGCGGGGGCTGTCGTGGGAGCTTCTTTCAACGAATTCAAACCCCTTTTGGGCTTTCTTGTGCCAATGCTCTGCCCAATCTTTCACCTTCTGCGCGCAAATTGAAGTGCGTTAGCGGGGCTGCTATCTTAGCAAGGATTCTTCCACGAACTTCTGTAGTACCTGCTAGGTAGAAGAGCTTACGACCCTCGTGCACGATTAACCCGGCGTAGGCCTTTGAATCTTTGCTTCAATCTTGGCGGGGTCGTCGGGATACTACTTGCCGAGATCCGCATGACCAAGGTATTCACAGCCTGCGTTCGGTAGCGCCCGACAACGGTACCAATACGGTGCCTCTTCAACTTCTCTAGCACCTTTCTCCAAATTGATGTTGCCGCGTGCTCTTCAGGGATGCGCTATACACCAAAATGTCATCAAAGAAAGCGATCACAAAGGTGTCAGGGAACTCCACACGAAGATATGCGTTCATGAGCCTCATGAGCGTTGAGAACATTTGATGGCCGAAGGCATCCTTTGTGAATTCATAATGCCCATGCGTCACGAAGGCGGTCTTGTGGATATCCTCCTCCTTTATCGTTATCGGTGTGCGACCTTAAATTAGATTTTGGAGAAAGATCTTTGCTCCTTGAAGCTGATCCATCCCGAATCGTGTTCGATCTTGGAGGCGCTGTACTTGTTCTTAATGGTGTGCTTATTCAAGCTGTCTATAGTCTATGCATCCTCAAGGATCCATCCTTCTTCTTGACAAAAGAATGAAGTAGCTCAAACGGCTGAGACACTAGGTCCTAATGAAACCTAAAATTCCCGGCGGCTCACTAGCCTTCTTGACTCTCGAGCAACTCTGGTTGTCATTATGGAGCCAGCATGAGCTTTGTTCTGGTAGAGTGCTATCTAAGCACTTTCGACTCCTATAAGGAGGGCAGCGGTCATCACGGAAGAGATGGTGGAGTTTCCGTGATCAACCAGCTATTTTAGCCCGGCAACAGGCGAGCATCTTGTCTTCTTTGCTTCCTTCCCAATTAGGCTCACTAATCTCAAGCTTGAAGATGTATGCTTACTTGCTCACTCTTGATGCACTTGAGCGGTAGTTTAAGAAGACATGCAATTTGCATGATGGGAACAACTTCTTTACCATTATCTCCAATGATCTTGCCGTGGTGTTGGGAAGGTCACGCCAGCTCACAATCAATGTGGCCTGCTGGTCCAGGGTACTCCATACCTATTATCAAGTCGTGTTCGCGTGCCCATTACCTCTGCCCTTCTTCTTCCTCCCGGTCGAGGGTCCCGAATCGAGGCTTGAGTCGGAGGAGTCCGGTGGGGACCTTCCTCTCTTGCTCCTCTTCTTGTCTCTACGTTCTCCCGGTGATGCTTGCGGCGGAGTTGGCGTTACCAAGACCTGCTCCCCTGCTTGTCGTGGCAGAAACTATCTACCTTCGAGTCGTCCTCATTTACCGATATTTCTTGCATGCAGGGGTCATTTGTCCAAATTCTTCAAAGCGGGTTCGCTAGGTATTGGCTGGGCGAGGGCTCACATTCCTCTGTAAGTTCCGGTTGTAGTTCTCTGGCGGCAGGGCCTCTGGTACATACCTGAAGTGGTTCATATCTACATGGTTAGTTTTCCCTTGCGCGTATTTATGTTTGTTGGCATGGTTGGGGACACAAAATATATCAACAAAGAAACATTTATAGTGCAAAGAGAATAATATATTTATATTTTATATTACACTAATACAAAAAAAGAGGTGGCAACTCTGCGATCATTCACATTTGATTTGTAGGTAAGATGGATTATCCTCCGAGGAACTTTTCACTTGAGTACATTTCCCGAATGGCCCAAGTTCCTAAGGACTTGTGGTTTGGAGATCCGCCACTGTAATGCTCTTGCCAAATCTTCTATTAGCGATTGGGAGGTATAGTGCTTTGTCGGCGGCGGTCTTGCCGCTGTAAGGTATAAAGCGAGAAGTCGAGAAGGCGTCGAGTGCTACCGCTCTCTTCACCGAGGATTGCATACTTCGGTGTTAAGGGTAGCAGCATCTGCGTAGAAGATCCGAGGATGCAATCGACAGCGATATCTGCCCTGCGCCTGCGAGAAATTGAACTTAGGTGGATATGGCTATTCTTCCATCCATCGGCCGATTATGGGGTAATAAGCGTAGTGACACATGCGTTGTGAGGCGGATCCTCGTACTTTCGGTATCCAGCTGCAATGCGCTACCGATCATCAACCTCCATAGTGGTGGGCTCACCCAGTCTCGGCATTCTTTGAAGCCCTCACGAGAGTCGGTCGCTGTCCTCTCTGGGAGGTCTTTGCGGATGAGCTTCTTGGATTAGGATGTTTGAAGTCATAAGCGGATCCCCATTTGTTCTGAAGAGCAAAGACTCTTCCTCCGTCGGTAACTTGTTCTCGTATGCCTCCATAATCGCCTGATGTTTTGTAGGCTTGGATGTCGGAGTAAACTCTCGCGTGTAAGTGTCGGCTTCCCTTACTTGGAGGGAAGTCAGACTCTCCTCGGACGATAAAGAAGTCGTCCAAGTCAGATTCTTCGGGTTAGTGCGGCAACTCTTGGTCGGTACTCCCTTTCCCACCGCACTCAGGAAGTTTTGAATGTAACCGGCAAGATGAGAAACTCCTCGCCGGTATAATGGGAATGAGCCTTGATGCCTAACGCAGAATTAAGCAGCATTTCTGAGGTACAAACTGCTTCGAAGTCTTACCACTCTGCTTTCTGCTTACGCCCGCTCCTCCGTTGGGTGAGCTCGGTATAGTCTTCCTCTTCTTCGTTCATTCTTAAGTCTTCTTCCTTCCCTTCACGCTCCTGTTCATCTTGTGTGAGGAAGTAGTTGTTACTAACCACTATGGCTAATGGGTCCGCGTCCATGGGGAATGGAGGTTTCCCCACGGTGTTCTCGACTGCGGTGGGTAAGAAGATTGCAGTGATGTTGAAAGAGAAGTGCTTGATCTGTTGGCGGTCGAGGACCATTGGCTCGAGTGTCTTGATTAGCTTTGTTTGTGAGGTATTTGGCGATGTTAGGGACGTGATCTAATCTTTACTGGGGTATCTAGGAACAAAATATCCTATACAAAGGGGGAGTTACTGTTGGTTCTACCCTAATGGAACTTCGGTCGAACTCTACTATAAAATTTGGGAATTGGCGTGCAAAAGGTTGCTTGGGCCATCTACCTCCTTCTGAAGATCTGGAAGATTTGAATTGTTGTCGGCCTCGGCATATTGGCTGGTATACCATCGTAAAATCGAGAAGTTGCCATTGATTAATTGCGAAGAAGGGTAACAAGCGGTTTGCAGAAGCCTCGGGGAGTTAAGGAAATCGGCTAGAAGGCGGGGAGCAGATTTGGCAAGGGTGCTATCGAGAAATGGCGGATCTATTTATAGAAAAAGGGAAACCCTAATTTTTGATGACTTATGAAAATTTCTAAGTTAGGTAATTACCTAACATACGAGGTCAAAATGTTTGCGAGGGACTATATGAGATGCTTGAACAAGGCTAGGTTACCTAAAAGATGCTATCGCGATAGGTTGAAGTGACTTTGACAGATCCATTGAAAATGGTAAGAGGTCCTCACGTGTATAAAACTTCCAAAACTAACTTTTGTTTTCGCGACGGTAATTTGTGAAGTTATCAATCATTAGATCTAAGGTGTCAATTTGGGTAAACTAATGGTGTAAGGGGTGATGGGCTCATTAAATTAAATGACCCCTTATTTGGTCAATTTGGGCTGTTTTGGCCAAGTTTAGGCGAGGTCTCACAGCTTAGCATATAACTTCAATACTAACTTTTAGTTTTCGCGACGGTAGCGGTGTGAACATCATGTCTCGACTGCAAATGTCTATTCACTGAGAGTAAAGCTAAAACTTTATTAATTTGCTCTAATTAGCAAGTTTATGTCATCAAGATACACAAAATTGCTCTATATTACAAAATTTTAATTATTTACAAAATGGAGTTCTGAGGCGTTCTCCTTAATGCGTTACATGAAGACTCATGTCTTGTCGCGTAAAGGTTACCAGCATGGCGTGGATGGTACAGGCTGTTGAATCTTCAAAATGTTGCACTATCTTTGCCTCGGCCGCCTGCTTACGTTACCCGTGGCCTTCGTCAGAGTGACTCTAAAATGCATTACTGTAGGCTGCATCACTTCTCGCACCAGCCAGAAGCGAAGGGGCCGCGAGGTGGGGGCCAGGCTGCCTTTGGAAGTGTCTAATCTCCCTTAAGCTCTTCTCTCCACCTCCTTCTATTAGCTTTCTTCTTGGGTGGTGACTTGGGAACCTTGGGCCGGTGGTGGCAGCCTTAAGGTTCCTATTGTAGTTGGTCGCCCTCCCTCGATGAACCTAACCACATTGTTTTCTTCATAATATTTGTTGTAGGCCTCCCATTTCTTCATGTAGGCCTGGAGTGCTCTCCTCATCTTCCTCTCGTAAAATCTTCCTGCAATGGGTGGCGTAGGCTTCGGGCAGGTACGTGAAAAGTTCCTTCTTTCTATCCACATCTTGGGGTACTCGGAGATACGCACTTGGTCTGTTGGGGTTGCTCAGTGCCGACTGCTTTCGGTGCTTCACACTCGTCATACAGGTGCTTGGAAGAGCTTCCACGTAGCATTAGGGTTAGAGTCCCCATCGGAGAATCGTCCGGAGGGGTTGGGGGTTGTCGGGTTGCGGCTCATGATGACAATGTTGGGGTTCGGCCTCTTCCTTGTTGGTGAGGCGGTCTTCGTTCTCCTTATGCCCGACCACCTTGAACTTCCCTTTCGCTCTTCTTCTCTTCTAGCGCCTTTGTTCCTCTTCTTCCTTTTCCTCTTTTTGTCTTCCCTTCTCTTACTGCTTGGCTTCGTACTTCGATGAACCTTCTAAAAGATTAGCTACCTCTCCGTGGCTCCGGACTGTCCTTGCTCATCTGCTTTCGAGGGGATCTCATGAGTGGAGTCGCGTCGAATGGTGCTTGTTCTGTTTGCGGATCTCCCGCTCTATTTCTTCACTCACGCCTCCCGTCTCCTCGTCCACAGGTTGGTGATGTGGCCTCGTCTGCACTTTGTTGGTTGAAGGCCTGTCGGATCCGGGCTGATGTCTTGCTCCTGGGTAGAAGGCGGGCAGCCCCCTCGAGAGCCTCTCCACGAAGCATCTTCGAATGATCTCATACCTGGTGGGCTGGTGGCCGGCACAGGCGGCCTTCCTTGATGCTGTTTGGTTGGGCCATGCTTCTGGATCGTCAATCAGGATAAAAGCGGCAGAAGATGCGCCTAAGTTGGGGAAGGCAGTTCTAGAGCAGGCCGAAAAATGAGGAGGTTCTACATCTATTATAGCTTGGGGAATTTTTGGTCCAAAACTCAAGTTGCTCTTGTTTAACATGCTAAAGCACCAACTTAGCTAAAACTTATACTTATTCGGACTTTTCTGTGGTCTCCGCGACTTGGCGCTGGTTCCAATACTAATGTTTAGTTTTGCGACCGAAGCGGTAATGAATCTCCTTCTAGAGGGTTTTAGGTAATTAAAACCCATTACTGTTCTAACTAATTCCTACCTTAGAATTAGCCCTACCACATTATTTTTCTCAAAATTCATCATGTTTTGATGTTCTTGGCTCGATGTCTCCGCGACTTGTATAAACTGAAACTAAAATTTAGTTAACGACCGAAGTAGCGAGGCACAATGAGAACCACCTCACTTGGAAAATTTTGGCTCATTCTTTTTAATCTTTATTTAAATTCCAATTCCTTAATTATTTACTGGCTTAGCATAAGAGCTTCTACGAGTGAGAAAAAATTTTCCCACTTTTAGGGCGGGGATCCTATCAAAGTTAGTACTCAGGAACATGAGTCGGTCTTGCTCTTGGTCTCCAAGAACATTTATACGTCTCGCTGTGGCGTCCCTGCTAAATTATCACGGTCTCTCCCGCAGTACACAAGCAGGAGTTCTTCCCCGGCTCGGAAGTCTTCGTCTGAGGGCCCTCCACATGTATCCAGCACCGTAGCGAGTCGGTGGGAAGAGTGAAGTCGTCTACTGTCTCCTCGGGGGCCCTACCCACAAGAGCTGCTTGGAAGCGTAAACATACATGTCGATTACTCAACACAATCCTCCACCCACCCGGGAGGTGGCATATCAACATCTGCATAGGCAGTGAATTGACACATCACATGAGAATCTACCCAAGAATTTCCGGACTCGAGGGTGGTGGCGGCAGGTCTCAGGGAGTTCATTCTTGGAGCCAATTCATGGCAATGGATTTGGGCAGCATAAGAACTGGCATAGGGTTGTCCTCCATCCACCCCTCTGTACACTTTAGAGTAGGGTGAAAAGTGTTGGGACGGTAGCACTTGGGATGCATAGCCGAAGGGCTATTCCACCGGGCCTCATCCTCGGTCCGATGGGGCGGTGGGGATCACTCCTCGAGAGATCTACATCTTTGACTCAGAGGTGACTAGAGGGCCCACTTGCCGTGATGTTGAACCAACTGGAAAGTGTGTACACCACTTCCGCAGTGTCAGTCCATGCCTTACCCTTTTCGATTGGTAAGCCGTAGACCTAGTCACAATGATCCCGGTGGAAAAGCGCTTTACACACCGGGGGATGGTTGAAGTCAGAACATGAACCTCCTTCTTAGCCCGGTCGGCCCCTTCACCCACAACCCGAGGGTGTGGCTCTTGTACCGCAGGCGAATCTGGTGTGCTAGAGGCTACTCTAGGAGCATCTGACTACAAGCTTTAGGGCCTCTACCCCCTTCCCAATACAAGGAGTTCATGAGAATACATCATCCAAATACATCGCAGAAGAACTAAGAACTAGATCTAATCATGGGGAGTTAGGTTCTTTTTGGATTGGTAATCAAGATCTCGATCTGGAGAATGAGCTGTATGGGCAATCTAATAGATCTAAACCCACTGATTCTATGACTAGAAGGCGGTTTAAGCTATTAAATTGACCAAATACCTGATCCTTGAGGTGGCTCCTCGACTGAGTTCAGCCATCCCTGGCGGTGGCGAAGCCCGAATTGAGGCCCGATGGTGCAATTAAGCGGAAGCGTCTGAGGCTGAGTTTTGGCTCTGGGGCAATAAAACTGAACTCTAAAACCCTAAGGACAACTAGCAAGTAGGGTTTCCCTACCCTAAATAGACATGGGGGTTTAGGCTAGGGTTTCAATTACCCATTTTGGCGTATTGGGATAATTGGAAGGCCCCACTTGCCCTTAATGGCTGGAGTGGCAAAAATAATACCCACATGGAAGGTGTGCCCTCATTAATGTGCACATGTGCACGGTAATAATATGAGCTACTTATCACAGCAAGGGTACCCCTAGAGACTACTTGCACAGCTATCGCGTTGGCGTCTGGCGTCGGTCGAGATGGCGTGTCTGGCGTATTGAGGCGATGCGGTATCGTCTGGGGGCCCAGGTATCTTTGTGCTGGAGCGTCCACGGTGTGAGTAGTGGACCCATGTTGACCTAGATAGATGTAGAATTAGTCTAATCGATGGTCTGCGGGGCAGCTTAATCCTTAAATTTGAGCTGGATGTATGTTATAACATTAAAGCTGTTTATAGAACTAAAGTTAAGAGTAAAAGGGTGACCCCTCCAGTGCATACTGGGCCATTCCAAAATTTTGGAAGTGCCTCTCGTTACCTTGTGTGAGTGGTTAACCAGCGATCTATCATCTAGACTTGTCCCAATGTAGAAATTAAGGGCTGTTGCCTTAACTGCCGAAATCAATGATTTGACCTTCCACATCAACTTTTTTTTTAGAGTAATCGGGACCTAAGCGAGGTGGTGACCACTCCTGAAGTCGCGCCGGAACCAATCAAAAGTACAAGAATGGCCCTCTTGCACATTGGTGAGGGAGTCAAAGCACTGAATCTTCATAACCAGGCTATCTGACTCAAATAAGCCTAAAATTTGTTGCAATGGGACCATTAAACAGTCTAGAATGACTAAAATTCCTCAAACCCTAAATTATGTCTTCCAAACTAGGTTTTAGAAATAGAAGCAATAGCTTTTAGAGTACAAGGTTAGAGCCGCGAGGAAGAGCAAAGGGGCATGACTTTTTGAAGATATTGAAGACCGAATTGGCCGTCGCGACCATGAAGGGAGGAGAGTGAAAAAGGCAGACCTAGAGAGGAAGCACTATGGCAAACACCTCTACCACAAACGAGGCAGTGGTCTGAGGCACAAGCGGCCTATCAACAGCAGCTATTCGAATGGAAGACATCACGTTAATCATGCATAGAAGAACCTTCTGTTGTCAAGCATCGGACGCCATCCACGAGCTCCTGTTGGAAGAAGATCTCAACCCTTCACCGTTTCGGCCTTTGCGAGTTCAAAATGGGAGAACACAAGGAAACATAAAGGTGCAAGAGCATGTCGAGCAGGAAGCCTAGATTATATCCGCGAGTTAGGGTTAAAATTATAATCTTCCTTGAAATGATGACAATTCATAGCGACATAGGGGCGTAAACAAACGAAGGGGAAGACCATCGATCTACTTGTAAGCGGCTCAGAAGTGGATGTCAAGCAACATCAACAAAAAGGCATGACACTGAACAGCTATGAGAACACCCAAGTCCAACCATGGCGAGGCTCCCAACTCCTTTGCCCTAGTAAGAAGACAATAATGACTTCATCGATTTAAAATAGGGATCATGATCGAGTGGAGAGGAGTCACATAACAGGAGGAACATCTCGACTTGAAGGCATATATCGACATCAGGGGGCAAGATCAAGGAGGAGGATAGTCGGTCTGAACAAAGAGTTTCGAGATCGAAATGCACGCAAACCCAAGGAAGGACGATTCCGGTAGCAATACGTAATGGCAG